>JAKSZT010038682.1:3589629-3756430 GCA_026826555.1 Tolypeutes matacus
GCTAGTTGTGGGCCGTCCGGCGTGCACTCCGGAACGGCGGGGGGGTGAAGAAGTTGTCAGGAGAGCGCAGGCCCGGCTCCCTGGTCTTCACGGAGGTTAAGGAGAAGTTGTCACAGGGTCGCCGTTTGGTGCCCTGTGGTCTCCCTGACAGTACTAAATGAAGAGACACCACTCACTTGCTTGCTGGAAGGTAAGACCTTTATTCAGGGAGAGCTGCGCAGTTTTATAGGCAGAGTTGGGCGGGGGTGAGCGTGTTGTCTTCTGATAGGGCGAAGCTGTTGCTGGGCGTGGAGGGAAGATTTGGGAGGGAGGGGGGAGGCTAGAGGAGAAGGCCAACATGTCCAAATAAGGTTATGGCTGTTGAGGGAATGCTGTGATAGGCTGAGAGAAATGGGGAAGTTGGGTCCGGGAAGAAGGTGGGGCGTAGTGCCCCGCAAACGCCTGGTAAACATTACCTCAAAAGAAAGAGCTAAAATTGAAGACCTAACTGCACACTTGGAGGAATTGGAAAAACAACAACAAACTAAACCTGAAAGAAGTAGAAAGAAGGAAATAATAAAGATTAGAGCAGAACTAAATGAAATAGAGAATAAGAAAGCACTGGAAACAATAAACAAAACCAAAAGCTGCTTCTTTGAGAATATCAATAAAATTGACAAACCCTTAGCCAGACTAACAAAGAAAAAGAGAGAATAGATGCAAATACATAAAATAAGGAATGAGCAAGGGGATATCACTACTGACCCCACAGAAATAAACAGTATCATAAGATCATAATTTGAACAATTATATGCCAACCAAAATGATAATTTAGAGGAAATGGGCAAGTTTCTAGAAACCCAAAAACAGCCTACATTGATGAAAGAAGAAATAGATGAACTCAACATTCCAATTATAAGTAAAGAGATAGACTCAGTCATCAAAAACCTCCCAAATAAGAAGAGTCCAGGAACAGATGGCTTCACAGGTGAATTCTAACAAACATTCCAGAAAGAGCTAACACCAATTCTACTTAAGCTTTTCCAAAAAATAGAAGTAGAAGGAATGTTGCCTAACTAATTGTATGATGCCAACATTACCCTAATACCAAAACCAAATAAAGATACCACAAGAAAGGAATATAACAGACCAATTTCTCTAATGAACCTAGATGCTAAAATCCTTAACAAAATACTTGCTAATTGCATTCAACAGCATATCAAAAGGATTATACACCATGACCAAGTGGGTTTCATCCCAAGTTGCAAGGATGTTTCACTATAAGAAAATCAATCAATATAATACACCACATAAACAGATTGAAAGAAAAAAATATCACATTATCATCTCTATAGATGCAGAAAAAGCATTCAACAAAATACAGCACTCTTTCCTCATAAAACCACTAAAAAACATGGGAATAGATGGAAACTTTCTGAATATGATAAAGGGTATATTTGAAAAACCCAAAGCTAACATCATTTTCAATGGTGAAATCCTAAAAGCCTTCTCTCTGAGATCGGGAACTAGACAAGGATGCCCACTATCACCACTCCTATTTAATATTTTCTTAGAAGTACTTGCATGAGCACTGAGAAAAGAAAAGGACATAAAAGGCATCCATATTGGAAAAGAAGAAGTCAAAATTTCATTATTTGCACATGAAATGATCCTGTACATAGAAAGCCCTGAGAAATCTAAAACAAGGCTTCTATAACTTATAAAGTAGTTCAGTAATGTTGCAGGCTATAAGATCAATGCTCAAAATATAGCAGCATTTCTATACACCAATAATGAGCATTCTGAGGAGGAAATCAGGGAAAAAATAACATTTACAATTGTAACTAGAAGAATCAAATACCTAGGAATAAATTTAACTAAAGATGTAAAGGACTTATTTACAGAAAATTACACAAAACTGTTAAAGGAAATCAAAGAAGACTTAAATAAATGGAAAAATATTTCCTGTTCATGGATAGGAAGAATAAACATCATCAAGATGTCTATCCTACCCAAACTAATCTACAGATTTAATGCAATCCCAATAAAAGTCAACACTGTATTTTTTAAGGAACTGGAAAAACTAACCACAAAATATATTTGGAGAGGCAAGGGGCCCCGAATTGCCAAAGATATATTGAAAAAGAAAAATGAAGTTGGAGGTATCACACTACCTGACTTTAAAACATACTACAAAGCTACTGTGATCAAAACTGTGTGGTATTGGCACAAGGATACACCTACTGACCAATGGAACTGAATTGAGAGTTCTGATATAGATCCTCCCATATACAGTTATCTGATATTTGACCAGGCCACAAAGCCCACTCAGTTGGGAGGGAATGGCCTCTTTAACAAGTGGTGCTTGGAGAACTGGATATCCATATCCAAAAGAATGAGAGAAGAATACCATCTCACACCTTATACAAAAATCAACTCAAGATGGATTAAAGATCTAAATATAAGAGCCAAAATCATAAAGACCTTGGAAGATAATGTAGGGAAGCATATACAGGACCATGTAATAGGAAATGGTTTCATGAACTTCACAGCCAAAGCACAAGCAGCAAGAGAAAAAATAGATAAATGGGATCTCATCCAAATTAAAAACTTCTGCACCTTAAAGGTGTTATTAAGAAAACAAAAAGGCAGCCTACCCAATGGGAGAAAATATTTGGCAAACATATATCTGATAGGAGCCTAATGTCCTGCATATATAAAGAAATCCTACACCTTGAAAATAAAAAGAAAAACAACCCATTTATAAAATGGGCAAATGACCTGAAAAGGCACTTCCCCAAGGAAGAAATACAAATGGCTAAAAAGCACTTGAAAAAAATGGTCAACGTCGCTTGCCATCAGGGAAATACAAATCAAAACTACAATGAGATACCATCTTACACCCATCAGAATGGCAGCTATTAAAAAAACAGGAGACACTAAATATTGGAGAGGATGTGAAAGAATAGGAACCCTCATCCACTGCTGGTGGGACTCTTGTATGTTCCAGCCACTGTGGAGGACAGTTTGGCGGTTCCTCATAAAACTAACAATAGATCTTCCATGTTATCCAGCAATTCCACTGCTAGGTATATACCCAGAAGAACTGAAAGCAAAGACACAAACAGATATATGCACACCAATGTTCATAGAAGCATTGTTCACCATTGCCAAAAGTTGGAATCAGCCCTGGTGCCCATCAAGAGATGAATGGATAAGCAAAATGTGCTACATACATACAATGGAATATTACTCAGCTGTAAGAAGGAATAAAGTGCTAACACATGGAATCACATGGATGAATGTTGAAGACCTTATGTTGAGTGAAGCAAGCCAGGCACTGAAGGAAGAACTGAGGTTTTGAACTGAGGAAAGTGGGCAGTCTCTGAGAACCATTGTCTGAAAGATAGGTTAACAAGGGAGAGAAAGAGTAGAGCAGACTTTGAGCCATCACCCATATGGACATAATCTATAGTAAATGGTTAGAGTATAGTTGCATATTGAAGGATAGGAGTGATGTGTAGTGATATTACTAGGTTTGGTGGTGCAGCATTGACAGGTGTGTAGATTAGGAAGGGCAGATTCAAATACCCAGGGCATGTAACTATGAATCTTGACATTCCATGATTCAAGACAGGGGAGTGTCATATGCCCCAGGGTGTGGGGAGGAAGGAATAGTTAAGATCTAATGGGATATTTAGTGGTCATGGGAAAGGTTTTTCATTACCTTACAGTATTGGACAAAGACATGGTAAATATCATCAAAACTTATTAAACTGTATCATCTAAATTGTAAACTAAACTGTAAATCATTGACAATGTTTAGTTGCTGTATTTTGCTATCTGTATAACAGTTATTGCAATGCTAACAACAAAAAAAATGGTGGGGGAGTTTAATATGGTGTCGGGAAGGGGGTTGGTTTGGTATCTGGGAGTCTCTGTCTCTGGTATTCCATGTTTAACTTTGCTGTGACCTATAACTTCTTTGAAAATTAAATGAAAATTTGGGAGACAATAGGGATGGAGAGGGGAAAGGTGTCATGACACACCAGACATCTGCTAACACAGTGATAAAAGGAAAAAAAGAATATATATATATAATTTTTAAGACATTTCTTTTGCTTTTTTTCCCCATTTTTTTGAATGTCCCAACCCACTAATTATATTTTGTTTTGTTTTATTTTTTGTTTAATTGTTTGTTTGCTTGTTTTTGTTTTTTTATTTCCTGAGTTTCTATAAGTTTGTCTCTTGCATGTAAGCTTATCATCGTTGTTTCTTTTTCCTATTAAGTATATTTGATTATTTTATGGACTACATGTTCATTGAAGATTTAGATCACAGAAAGGTTACAATGGGTACTGCAGGGGAATATTGGTTGGGAGTGTCTGGGAGTGAGGATTCATGGGAGTAAGTTCATCTGAATACACATGAAAGATATAAAAAAATTGTTCAAAAGATCAAAGGTTGGGACATGGTCATGGTGGTTGGACAATCACACAATAAATGAGGGAATCTGAATTCCTAACCTGGAGAGCTCTGCCACATTCTCCAAGGGAGAAGCAACACTCCTCTGAGTTCAGGGACAGTGTCTGTCAAAAGAGAATGGCCCACTGATGAGTTCTTGTTATTGATGACTACCCTTATGAGTCTTTGCTCTTATAACTGAAACTTAGCTTACTGTTATGGGGTGCCAAAGGGTTACCACCTGAGAGCCTCCTTGTTGCTCAAATGTGGTCTCTCTCTAAGCCAAAATCAGCATATGAATGGATTACTTCCCCCCCAACGTGGGACATGACTTCCGTGGATGAGCCTCCCTGGCAACGAGGGATTAATACCAAGTGCCAACTGGCAACACAACTGGAAAAAGACCTTGAATAAAAGTGGGAAAAGTAAAGACAAATGAGTTCAAGTGGCTAAGAGACTTCAAAGAGAGTCGGGAGGTCATCCCAGAGGTAACGCTTACGCACACCTCAGTAGGAACTCATAGAACATCAGCGTGCATATCACCCCACACAGAGGGACTCCTGAGAGCTCTGGAGACACCCAGGTCCTATATAAGGGGGGATAGCCTATTGGGCTCTATTTTGGAATCTGTGCTCCTGAGAGTGACAGAATTGGACTCAAATAAGTCCTCCCTGCACATGGTTCATCAGTCCCTTCTGTTCAAACCTATATGTGATGCTGGAGTTTTTAGATATACTTCCAGAGACTGGAGCCTCTGGCTTACCTATGTGACAGGTGTGTGAGGAATCTCGGTGGAGCTGCAGCTCCTTATCCTACAGCTCAATGGACTCATCCTAGTCAGCTGGCGAGGAGAAAACGATGGGCAACGGCCATCCCAGGGATTGGAGAGGGCCTGCATCTGCAGGTAGGATCATCCCACCCACCATATCCATGGGATATAAGCCCTCTCTCACTTGGAGGTGGAGTGTTCATCACCATCCCAGTCCCCTCAGGATTGGAGGAAGATCTATGGACTAGAGTGGACTTGATGGCATTCTGTTGTACACATATGGTGATTCTAGCAACGGAAGAAACTATAGCAGTGAGGTGGAGCCAGTGGCCACTGGACACTTTCGGGACAGGGAGGGGATGTGCAGTTGAAATACAGGAGGTTTTTCAGGATTTGGAGGTTGTCCTGAGTGCCATTGTGGCAATGGATGTAGGCCATTTTAAATCAAACACACCATTCAGAACTGTGTGGGAGAGAGTGTGGTCTACAATGTGAACTGTGGTCTATGGTTGATGGCAAGGCCCCAGGATGTTTAAGTCCTTTGAGGGTGATGGGCCACACTTGTGGGAGATGTTTGTGTGGGATGCGGTGGGAGGTGTGGGTGGTGGGGAACATGGGAATCCTGGTAGGTTCCTTGTAATATTTTAGGTAATCTAAGCACCTCTTAAAAAAAAAATATATATATATATATAAATACCATTTTTGTAAGGAAATGCACTATATGCATATATATTTATATATCATTTTACAAATATTGGTATGTATTGTGAAAATTTTGATTTTTACCCACAATAAAAAATAAATTAATTAAAAAAATAAATATAGTATACTTTATCACCTTACCCAATATAGAATAACATTTACTAAAATAGAATGTGAAGCTATTGAAAATATTATTGAAGTTAAGGAAAACATAGAACACTAGTTATAACATTTTTCCAATTTAGAAAATTAGTGTAAGTCCATGTATATAACATAAATATGCTTAAACAAGTCTATAGGTTAATGAGTATAGGCTTTATGAATGAACATAGTTTTTCCTTATATTGCTTTTGTATACAAATAACCTCCACACACAGATTAATTTTTCTATTTGCAATACCCAATCCTCACATTTTTATTCTTTCTTCTTGTAAATATGGCAGGAATCTTACTAAGTGATATGCATTTTTCCACTTTTGTTAATTGAATTTATTTGCATCTGGTTCTGTGGTTCCAACAACTAGATATAAGGCATCCACTGCTTTGAAAAGGGGAGGCACTGTAGATCTAGAGGAACAATGATGCAAACAAAAGTATCTGATCAAAGAGTAACTCATAAATATACAATTCTATCTTTGAAGATTCTGCTTTGCCCATCCATTGATCTTAAACTCAAACAATTATCTCAACCCTAGTCTAAGTCAGACTCTACTCTAGGAGCAAAGCCAGGTCCTTCCTTTCTAGGCATTGATATTCTAGTTTAATTTCTGAATATATAGATGAATATTTTGATGAGAATTATGAAGAAGAACAAAGTTGGATAAAATATAATAGACTGGCAGGCAAGAGTTTCATTGGCTAAAACAAAATCATATGATTTTCTGTTCAGTGCCACCCTCAGTGTGGATCCTTGTGGCACATTCTTGGGAAGACAATGAGAGGGATATGTTAGCTGAAAGAACAGAAATTTCCAGAGAAAGCTGAGATGTTCCAGAATGAGCATGAACTGTGAATATCAGAAATTGTTGTGGGATGGAATCCATATTTATAGATGATCCTAATTTAAAGTTTGTTGTCCCCTCATCACTCCTGGGCCATGGAATATTCTTTGTTATTTTTCTAAACATTCTTCCTTGTGTTGACAGTAAGTACTCCATCAGGAAGAGTTTCTTGAGTGAGAGATGCAATTTTTGTTTAACTTGCTCAGCTTCTCAAATGAAAATTATTCCTTATAATGTCCTTTAAAGAATTGAAGCCTGAACACCTTGACAGTTAGTACCCTATGACCTAGACAAGAATGGATCTGTTTAGAAATCATTGGGAGAGTGGAGGAATAAAACTCATCTGTTAGATAAGAGGAAATTTGTGGTCTAATTAATCATGATTCTGTGTAAAACATGTAGTATATCATAGACAATGTCATAGGCTAGAGGAGGAATGGACAGTCGAAGTACCAATAGAAGTACCAGGTACCAGTGACCTGCCTCAGTGGTGAGACTTCCAAAAATCCCTGTTAAAGAGCACCTTACCATGCACAGTCCTGTAAACTTGGGGGTGGGAAAGATTTTTCTCACAGTATGGTGGGTGACACATACTTGTATCATGAAATTTTCTTGCTTTTATTCTCTTTGAAAAGCCCTAGATATATAAAGGACTTATGGAGCTATGGAACTATCTGGCTACCACCCATTGAAATAATTGATTTGTAGAAAAATTCTCCCAATTAAATCAAATTTTTCATTACTTGAAACTACTAAGGAATCTGACAGATATTGATAAGTCAATAGGTATCAGGACAATGTAAAATGAATGTCAAATAAAAATGGGCACGTCCCATAAGTGGAAAATAATTATGCAATAAAAGCTTAGACATGAATCAGTGTTAGTTTTAAAAGATTAGTTTTATTTTTTATTTTTTTAAAGGAGGTACTGAAGATAGTGAGACCCCATTGAAGCAAAGCAGGTGCTCAATCACTAAGCTATAACCTCTCCACAAAAGTTTAGTTTTGAAACATATGAATCACTTTAAAAGTAAGGCACAGAAATAGATATCCCAGGAAGTAATGTTCACTAGGAAGAAAAAGAATAGTTGTGTTATTTCAGAAAAAGAAGTGGATGGCATAATATCAATTGTTAATGCATGCAGCCAGAGATATAGTATGTGTAACTCATCATGTTAAATCAGGAGTATTCTGTATTCTAAATAGTCTCCCACCAGTACTTGCATTAATTTCCTACTTCCTAAAACAATAACATTTTTTTAAAATAGCCTCATGACAACAGTGCTTTGCAAAAACACTAATTAAAAGTCATGAATGTAAAAAAATTAAGATACTGAAATAAATATTTTTTCAAAACAATCAAATGATTCCATGGTTTCTATCACTTGAATGAAAGTGTTCCAACAATCGGGATTCAGATTTACTATTCTCTGACCTGCTGGCATTCTGTACATCCCACACCCCAGACAAGGTATTAATAAGAACAACATGAAAATTTACCAAAGTTTACTAATAGCCTGTTGGGCCATTACCTATCTCCAATAAATTTGGAGATGCTAACGTTGCCATAGGATTAATGTAATTTACTTTTCTTCAAGGTGCTTTAGCAACCAACTTAAAAATACAGAAATAATCTTGCCAAATATTATAACTTAAAGGGCCCAATTAACCTTGGAATTGAACAGCAACTGTTTAACTGATTATTTTGGAAAGGAGAAGAAATAACATGACAGCAAAGAACACAGAAAAATGCTTACTTAGCACAAGTCAGTATATCAGGAACACCACTTGTTGTTGTCATTGTGAGGCACAAAGGAAAAGTCAGACAAGTTGATGTATTTGAAACCGAGGGCTGCAGCTCGCTCAGGCAAAACAGCTCTGAGTTTACTGTGACCCTCTCTTTTATTCATTCAGTATTAAGACTGAATTATATAGCATCTAAAAATAGCTAGGCTTTATTGCTATGGTTCTTTAGCAGTGACATTTTTCTTATGCAAGCACATTGACCCCCTTTCCTGTACTCCCTATTCTTTTAGAGAGATAAGGAACTGTTTTCAGTTCCCAATATGTTTTCATTCCCACTTCCTGGCTAGACCAGGAACTGCGTTCAGTTCCAGGAATACGTTCTTGCCTCATGGGTTCATCTGAAGTTCATTTAGTTTTCTGTTTCTTCCTTCATTTCCCCCTTATTTTTTAATTGAAATAGCACTATGTGCACTGTAGCAGACTGCTGGTGCATTAATTGGTTAACTTGTTGTGATCTTCTGCAGACTAAACAATATAGAAAACACAATATTAATACAGTTATACATATGAACATAACAGATCCTGATAAACCATGTAACCATTGTTTAGGATGAAATTTTTCTAACCTGTTCATTAACCCTTTTAAAATCTGTTCCCCAGTCATAGCCTGTAATTGTTTTTCAAATGTCTGATGTATCTTCTGTTGTAAGCATAAGATTTCTTCAGTTAAATTATCATGATTTAAAAGATGTTTTTTTCATTGAGTCCCAAGGAAACTCAGTTGCATTGTAAAGCACAGGAGTAATACAATAAGATGTTTGATTCCAGTCACATTTCATTTTCATTTGTAATTTCATAGCTCGAATCTGATCTCCTCACAAAATAACAGTTTGTCTTAGGTCCTCTAGTTCTTCATGTATTTCTGAATCTATTTGTATTTGAGTTCTCCATAAGTGTTCTGAATTTTGTTGCCATGTTTGCACAAAGTCAGCAGTTTGAACTCCTTGTTGAAGGGCTATTCCTGCAGTAGCCACTGTTGCTGTTATGGCTATAATACCCATAATTACAGTTATGGATATTCCCATGAATCTTCTTGCCCTTTTTAAAAATCTTTTAGATATTGATGTCAATATCCCCATAACTGGGGTATTCTGCCATTCTCAATTCATCTGCACAGGTAGCCATACTCCAATTCTTGCTCTTAAGATGTAAAGACTAGAGGTATTTGGAAACTAATAGAGCTGTTAATACATGTATACAAAGAACAGTTGTTTAGACATTCTATTGCCCCATTACTACTATTCCAAGTAATATTACCCAACAGTAAAACATAAGGAAGACACACACAAGCTCTAGTCCATTCTGTATTATTATGAGTAAAATTAAGGGTATAATTGGTGCTTCTATTTGAAATATGCCCCCGCCAAGAACTAGCAGAATGAAAAGCCGAGGCTAGTTTCCACAGATGTGGTTGAGTGGGATGTCCCACCCTGAAAGGATTAGGCAGTGTAAATCCTCCCCCATGACAGATAATGAAATCATTTGCATGTATACTTATGGTTTGGTTCTCCTTATGCCTTTTCAGGTTGAATGACTGGCCCTTTCCATGAGCAGAGCCCTCAGAGCTCCAGTAATTGATGATTCCATAGGAATTTATTAATTAATACTTGTGGTTCTGAGCCATGACATACAGTCCAAGGAAATACAGGACTGTTAGCATACACATAAGGAATCTGGCACATGGGAACCCCCACAGGAATAGGAATTTCATCCTGAGAAATATTGCCTTTAAATCCTTGCACAGCAAGTGCATATATGGAATGGTGATTATGGGTACCATTTTTCCCAATATTTAACCATAATTGATAATGCATTTTCAAGAAATGACCCCCCTTTCCAAAACATATGGGCATGCCTTCCACTCCTGTAGAGTAATTATTAATTAATTTTCCTTCTTCCTCAGGCTTCAATGGCCCACAGGTGTCAAAGGGCCCAGGAAATTGGACAGTCAAATTATTATAAATCACAATTGGAGGATCTGTCCAGGCCATAACTCTTAATAGAGGTGCATTAGATATGTAGGCCCAATATGTATAATTACCTTCACCTTAACCCCAACTTACCCAAATTGTAGTAATGGCTACCATGGGCAAAAACAGAGTTTCCGGGTTGGAGGTGCTCCTTGACATCTCACCATCACCTCTCCCTCTTGGGTCAATTTCTTTAGTTGTCCCCACATAGGTGTGGGGGCCTTTTCTGTTTTCTTGGTAGGGTTTGAAAATCTGAAGACTCTTTTTCCACCTTCTGGTTAAGGTTTATTCCTTCCACTCCCATCCTAACCTCCTTCATTTCTTCATCCATGGACTGTTGAGGGTTCATGATGTAATTTTATTCTTTTATCTAGAACCCATACCTTCACTGTACCTGTAGAAATATAAGCAAAGCCATGGCCCCAGTGGAAAACAGTCACCGGTTCCCATTGATTAGTTTCCAAATTTAAGTACAAAACAGGCTGTTCTAATGGTTGTGATTTTTCCCCAGGCCAGTGTTTACTCATTGGTGTGCAACCATTTGCATCCTCATTCAAAAACTTAAGTGTGTATAAGGCTTGCATGAGTCTTCACTTGGGGGTATCCACATAGTCTCCCCCTTTTTGTTTTTCAAGCATAGCCTTCAAAATTTTGTTTTTATGCTCAATGATAGCTTGACTGGTGCTGTTGTAGAGAATACCTGTTACATGAGTAATATTATAACTGGAAAAGAACGTTCTACATTTGAGTGAATCATATGCAGGAGCATTATCCGTTTTGATAATTTTTGGAACACCCACGTGAGTAAATGCTTCCAACAAGTGAGTGATGACACTATCACTCTTTTCAGTAGGGAGGGCTGTAGCCCAGGACAAAGAGGAATAAGTATCTACTGAGTGATGAATATATTTTAATTTTTTTTTCACAGTTAAATTGGTTTATTTGTTTAGTGGTAGGAGAATGAGCAATGGAGGTATATTTTAATTTACCAAATTGAGGAAAGATAGTTACACCCATTTGCCAAATGTGATTAATAGTTTCTCCAGAGGGTTTACACCAGGAGGCAAGGAAGGCACATGAATGGCCTGACATCGGACGCAATTTCAAACTATCATTCGAGCTTGTGCTGAAGTAATAGAATGGGAATGTTTTATGCATTTTACATTGCTGTGAAACTGATCATGTTCCAATTGTGCAGATTGAACAGTTCCAACAAGGGAATCAACGCATCAATTACCTTCAGTAAGAGGACCAGGTAATGTAGTGTGTGCTCGTATATGAGTGATATAGAGAGAATACTGTTTTTGCCAAATTAAATTTTGTAGTTGATGAAATAAAGTGTGTAATTCTGAACCTGATAAAGGAATATGAACAGCTTCTGTATGTTTCACTACAGCATAACAATATTGTGAGTCTGTAACAATATTAAGAGCACTTTTTGGTCAGTTAATAACAATATGATTGCAAACAATTCGGCTTTTTGCACTGATGTAAGTGGGCTTTGAACAGTCTTAGCATTTTGTTGTGACCAATAACCAAGTACCCCAAGTTTATTGG
This sequence comes from Tolypeutes matacus, assembly GCA_026826555.1. Taxonomy (NCBI): domain Eukaryota; kingdom Metazoa; phylum Chordata; class Mammalia; order Cingulata; family Chlamyphoridae; genus Tolypeutes; species Tolypeutes matacus. Next base: position 3,601,878 of record JAKSZT010038682.1, read on the forward strand.
CATCAGTAAAATATGTTTGTCCCTCCAGAATTGAAGAATCGACAACATTTTTAGGTAATACCCAATTTTGTAATTTCAGAAATTGAAAAAATTTAATTTTAGGAAAATGATTATCCAATATGCCAAAATAGTCACTGGTAGCTATCTGCCAAGACTCATTTAACAAAATAGCTTGGTCTATTTCTTTTTTCGTAAGAGGCAAAATTATTTCTTGCAGTTCCACACCACATAGTTGTCGTAAGTGCAAATGACCATTTATTATAATTGTGCCATTTTATTTAAATAAGTTTCCAATAATTTTGACTGTTTATTAGGTAGAAAAATCCATTCAACAATATGGTCAGCCTGCGTTAAAATGCCAGTAGGGGAAAAAAGAGTATGAATAACCAGTAAACATAATTGCTCAAAAGAGTCAATGCATTGTAATTGAGCCTCATGGATGGTATTTTCAATTATAGGCAATTCTTGCACAGCCTCTGGAGTTAAAATACAATGGCTATTTATTTGAGAATCATCCTCCAGTGTTTTAAATAAATATTGAAGCATATAATTAGGAATACCACAACTAGGCTGAAGCCAGTTAAAGTCTCCCAACAACTTTTGAAAGTCAGTTAAAGTTTGTAAAGTATCCTTCCTGATTTCCACCTTATGTGGTCAAATAGTTTGCTCATCTAATCAATAACCTAAATATTTCCAAGGAGTAGAAAAATGTATTTTTCCATGGCAATAAAAAGGCCATATGCTTTACAGAATTTTTGAACATCTATAAAAATTAGCTGTAATTATTCATTTTCATGTGCTAGTAAAATACCATCCATATAATAATAACATAATAATAATGGAATTTCCTTTTAAGTTTGTCAAGCAGTTGTTGTACAATTATTGAAATAAAGTGGAACTGTTCAAAATACCCTGAGGCAATACCTTCCATTGGTACCGCTGAGTAGGAGATGCATTATTAAACTCAGGTACTGTAAATGCAAATTTTTCACAATCTGATGGCTGCAAAAGGATAGTGTAAAAACAATCTTTTAAATCTATAACTATCAAGGGCCAATTTTTAGGTATTGATGCAGGGTTAGGTAATCCTGACTGAAGTGAGCCCATAGGTTGAATTATTTCATTGATCTTTCTCAAAGCAGTAAGCATTCTCCATTTCCCTGACTTTTTCTTTATAACAAAAATAGGGGAATTCCAAGGACTAGTGGTATGTTCAATATGTCCTAACTGTAACTGCTCTGCAACAAGTTGACGTAAAGCTTCCATTTTTTCTTTCATTAAGGGCCACTGTTCCACCCATATTGGTTTATAATTTTTCCATTTTAATGGCAGAGCATAATGATGAACAGTGGCCCCTATTCTAAATCCGGTAAGCTTGTATAACGCAATCCCCTGCAATCCCCAGGTTGTGTTTGAACTGCCTTGTGGTCATGCTTTGTTTCCAAGAGAGTGTTAAATCCCATGTTTAATAACATCTGTTTGGTGGGAGTGAAAATAGTTGGAATAGTTAAAGTAGCTCCCCATTGTTGCAATAAATCACGTCCCCAAAGGGTAAGAGAAATGGGAGCTGTATAGGGTTGAATTTTTGCCTCTTGTCCATCAGGACCATAACACCAGATAGGAGCGGGGGCCTAACCAATTTCATTTAATGTGCCAAGTTCCACAAAAGTTGCTTTTACAGTATGCTGTGGCCATTCTGCAGGCCATTGCACAGCAGAAATGATGGAAATGTCAGGTCCTGTGTCCACTAATCCAGAAATAGTAATACCATCTTCAAAAACAACCTGAATAGTGGGACTATCCTGCTTGATAAAAGTCTGCCAAAAAACTTGATGATTAGTACTTCCAAAGCAGCCGTTCTTTTTTCTGATGAAGCCTTGCCCTGCTGATAGGGCAAGAGTAATATCTGAGCGATGTGCTCCCTAGGCAAAAAGGTATGAGGTTGTGACACAGACATCATAATATAAATTTGACCTTCATAATCAGTATCTTTAATCCCCAAATGTACTTGCATTCCTTTCATAGTCAAGCTACTGCATCCAATAATCAACCCTACAGTTCCTGATGGCAAAGGGCCATAAATATTTGTAGGAATTTGAACAATACCTTGTGTTGGAAGTATATTAAATTTATAGGGATTAGGTATGTCTAATGCAGCACTATCTTTTGTAGCATGAAATAAATCTGGTACTTTCATTCCTCCTCTTGGGAATTGAGTACCTGATGTTCCTGACCAAAGCTGACTGGATATTGGTGAATCAAAGGTTGAAAAGTGCCCGTTTTTGGTTTCAGTCCCTGGGCCAGGCCCATTAGTCCATTTCCTGAATTTCTCTCAGAAATGATATTACCAAATTTATCTTTAAGGGAACGGCATTCACTAGTCCAATGCTTACCCTTGCCACAACGTCTACATACCCCTGGCGGCAGAGGGGAAGATTGAACTTTAGATTCTATGGGGGTACAATCCCGTCTATAATGACCTGTCTTTCCACATTTATAACATTTAGCAGTGGATTGTCCAGCCTTAGTCATTTGCAAAAAAGCTGAAGCTAATAAATTGACATTAAAGGTACCAGAGCCCACATCACGGCATACATGTGTGTAATCTTCAATAGTAACTCCCTTCTGTTTTATTTGTAATAATGCCTTTTGACAATCCTCATTAGCATTTTCAAATCCCAACGTAAGGAGCAAAACAGACTGGGCTTCCGCATGAGGAAAAACCTTGTGGATGACGTCATGAAGATGAGCCAAAAAATCAGTATTTGGTTAATTTGGGCCTTGAGTTATTTTTGTAAAACTTTATCAACCTCACCTGTAGGGGTAATTTAAGTCCAGGTTCACAGACAAATCTCTTTAACCTGCCCTATTGCGGTATTTCCTAATTGAACTTGCGTTCTTAAAGACACAGCCGTAGCAAGGCTAGAGGATGTGTAAGTTCATTGAGGGTGGTGGGCCACACTTGTGGGAGATATTTGTGTGGGATGTGGTGGGAGGTGTGGGAGGTGGGCAACATGGGAATCCCAGTGGGTTCTGTGTAATATTTTGGATAATCTAAGAACCTCTTAAAATATATGTATATATATATATGTATATATATATATATATAACATTTTTGTAAGCAAATACACATATATGCATATATATTTATATATCATTTTGCAAATGTTTGTATGTATTGTGAGAAATTTGATTTTTACCCCCAATAAAAATAAATAAAAATTAAAAAAAAAAAAAAAAAGACACAGCTGTGCCAGTCCCAGTAAGTTCTTCAAAGGTAGCTCCAGGTGGGTTCTTTCCGTCTCATCCCTCCACCAGGATTTAAATTGTAAATATTGGCCTGCCTCTAAAACAGTTTTAACCAAGGTTTCCTAATCAAGTGGGATCATCAAATTTTCACTAGCATATGATTCCAAGAGACCTTGCACATAAGGTGAATTTGGCCCATAATTTGAAATGGAGGTCTGAAGGATTTTATAAAATTGGAACTCAATGGTTTCATAATTACCTTGAACACCACCTTGGGGAAATTGAGGATTTGGCCCAAATCCAGGTTGGTAAGTTACTGGAAATAATAGTGGTCCACAAGTGGTCTGAGTCACAGAGGACTGAGGGGTGTCCTTTAAATACACATCTACAGGAAACTTAAAACAATTGCGGCGAGGCTGATACGGAAAATTCTCAAGAGCATCGTCCTCGAGGGGAGACGGGTCAGTGGAGACAGGAAATAAACAAACCTTACATTGAGTTTGAAAAAATCTTCCAACTGATTTAATTTTTTTTTTCAAAATCACAGCGGAGTCTCCTCTATTTTTAATTTCATTGGGAGGTGACAAAAAGGGATGTAGTGAAGGATATACGGGAGCTGAAGGGACCATGGGTGACTCAGGAGGCGGTGGTAGAGGCCACTCCTCAGCCTCCTCAGATATTAACTTCTGAGAGGAATGCTCCGGGGAATCCAAAGGGATTGGAGAGGTGGACACGTCAACTTTAAGAGGACCAGAATCCTTCAGCAAGTCTTCCTCACTCTGAAAAGGGTGTATAGCCAGAGCAATTTCCTGATAAGCAGCCCACACATCAGCTGAAACAAGTTCTCCACACTGATGAGCTCGTCTAAGAACCTTCCCCACATCCTGCCAAACTTCAGGATTTAATTGGTTTCGTTTTGAAGGGGAAAACCAATAACAATGCCGCTGTATCAAGCGTAACAGGTCCCGTATGACATGTTCTTGAGTCCTCACCCCTGAACTATGAAGAAGAGATTTCAAAATCCCTGCATACTCATCAATCTGGGAGGGGGAATTACCCATGATCTCTGCTTCTCCCGATGGCTCTGCCAACCGCACGGCAATTAAACACCCATTCAGTCAACCCGATTCCCAAGTCACCTCGAGCCCCACGTTGGATGCCAATATGTTGTTGTCAGTGTGAGGCACAAAGGAAGAGTCAGACAAGTCAATGTATTTGAGGTAGAGAGCTGCAGCTCGCTCAGGCAAAACAGCCCTGACGTTACTGTGATGCTCCCTTTTATTCATTCGGTATTAAGGCTAATTTATATAGCATCTAAAAATAGCTAGGCTTTACTGTTATGGTTCTTAAGCAGTGACCTTTTTCTTATGCAAGCACATTGACCTCCTTTCCTGTACTCCCTATTCTTTTAGAGAGATAAGGAACTGTTTTCAGTTCACAATATGTTTTCATTCCCACATCCTGGCTAGGCCAGGAACTGCATTCAGTTCCAGGAATGCGTTCTTGCCTCATGGGTTCATCTGAAGTTCATTTAGCTTTCTGTTTCTTCCTTCACCCACTGTGTAACTTTTTAAATGTACCTCCTTTTTTCCTGCTGCCAACTCACTCCTTCAAAACTGAAACCATGTAACAGCTATACTTTTCCCAAGCTATCTCTATTAGACTGATCATATAGTTTGCATGGGTGTATAAATAAATGATTTACAGATACAACCCTGTAGAACCTGAGGACTCAATGGAGTGGTTAGGTTAAAAAAATTAATTAATTAAAGAAATAATGGTTAACTTGATATAATAATATGCACCCACCAAATTAATGTCTTTGAACAGTTATTAAATGAAATGTTGGTGATAGGATATGCTAGAGTTCAAAAGACATTGGTCCTATGCTCAAAATTTTTCATATACCCTCTCCTTCAAAGCTCCTTGAGATGATGAGAGAAGCAGTCAGATATAATCACTTTGTTCAGCTCTCCAAGTGAAATCATACATGGTGGCCCCTATACTTGTCTCACTCTCTTTGAGGCTGAATCCAGCCTTCTTATTTGGTAACCATGGAAACTTCAGGCAAATACACCATACCTGAATGTCACTTTCATTAGACCTCTGAACCTCTAGGAATGACCCAGAATGCCAGGATCAGTAAGAGCTAAGTATGTTCAGAGTATTACCAGGCATAATCTGGGGAAATTGGGGCAGAATTATGAATCTTGTATCCCATAGTTGAGCAGTGAATTAGCCCAGATGTTTTTTAAATAGCCATCTGCATTTCAGTCTCATAGAAGCTAGTCTACACAGAAATATCATACAAGAAATAAGCAGCAAGAAAATAAAGATAAGTCAATATTCAAGTATGAGTAAAATGCTGAGAATTAACTCACCAGTTGAAATTGCCCTCTTACCTGAGCCTATGTGAGAAACCAAAAAAGGAGGAGGGGGTTTCCAGTAACAAGACAAGTTGAAGCCATCTCAGGTGACCTCCCGGGATTCATCACTACCATTCATTCACATGGGTAAAGGAACTTGGTGAAGGAAGGAGAGTTGCCATCTGCCCTGGCCATCCAGGGATATCTAAGGAACTCTGCCTTGCAGATTTTTAAATCCCCTTCCTTTCTCTTTGGGAGTTAGAGGTTGTCCTGAGTACCATTGTGGCAATGGATGTAGGCCATTTTAAATCAGCACACACCACTCAGAACTGAGTGGGAGAGAGTGTGGTCTACGGTGTGAACTGTGGTCTATGGTTGGTGGCAAGGCCCCAGGATGTAAGTTCATTGAGGGTGGTGGGCCACACTTGTGGGAGATGTTTGTGTGGGATGTGGTGGGAGGTGTGGGAGGTGGGCAACATGGGAATCCCAGTGGGTTCCATGTAATATTTTGGGTAAGCTAAGCACCTCTTAAAATATATGTATATATATATATATAAATAACATTTTTGTAAGCAAATACACATATATGCATATATATTTATATATCATTTTGCAAATGTTTGTATGTATTGTGAGAATTTTGATTTTTACCCACAATAAAAAAAAAAAAAAAAAACAGGTGCAGTTTGCCCTCCCTCTCACTAAGAAGGTGATCAGGTGGAGTGTGAGTGTGTGTGTTTGGTTGTTTAGTCATATTCCATCTCGACTGATATTTTTACAGCATAATATTGATTTTTTAAACTTTTTTATTGAAGTTTATCATTCATACATGAACATCCATAAACAATAAGTATATAGTATAAGTTGTTTACTTATAAAACAATCAAGCATATCATCATACAGGACTCCTATAATTCACCCCACCACTAACACATTGCATTGTTGTGAAACAGTTGTTACAAACTATAAAAGAACATTTTCATAACATTACTACTATCTATAGCCAATATCTTACATTTGGTGTAATTTTCCCCCAACCCACCCAGTTAAAGACACTTGAATTACTATGAGATACTTGTTATAGTTCATGAGAGAATGTGATTTAATTGTTCTGTTATCCACAATCTTCAGCCAAAGAGTCTTTGTGTTACAAAGTCCCATGCTTTGTAAAAGTCATTCAAAGTGTATACTCAGTGGCTCTCATTTTCATCACAGAGTTGTGGAGTCATCACATCATTCAATTTTAGAACATTTTTATTATTACAAAGGGAAAGATCCCATACCCTCTTATACTCCCCATTGTTGTTCCTTAGAATTGATATAATATCTTCTTTGTCATTGCTGCAAAAATATTATATTACTGTTAACTATAATCCATACTCTACATTAGTTGTACTTTTCCCATCTATCATGATACTTAATACTTAACTCTTATGTGATTAACTACAATCTTCTTCCACCACTAAAATCACTATATTATAAAGTTCCTACATTAATCTCTAACTTTCCTTCATTTGAAATATTACATCAACAGACTACTCCTTTCAGCCACAATCACATGTATAAATCAGCAGTGTTAGGTATATTCACTAAAATGTATTACCATCAACTCTACTCATTTCCAAACATTTACAATATACCTTATCAAAATTCTACATACATTAAGCATCAGTTCCCATTCTTAACCCACAATTCTATTTCCTAGTAACCTATTGTCTAGAGTTTACCTCCTTGAGTTTATTCATTATTTTAGTTCCTATTAGTGAGACCATATATTTCTCCTTTTGTGTCTGGATTATTTCACTCAACACAATGTCCTCAAGGTTCATCCATGTTGTCATATGCATCCCAATTTCATTTCTTCATATGGCTGTATAACATTCCATTGTACATTGTGTTAGTCAGCCAAAGGTTTGCTGATGCAAATTACCAGAAATCTGTTGGGTTTTATAAAGGATATTTATTTGGGGAAGAAGCTTACAGTTACCAGGCCATAAAGTGTAAGTTACTTCCCTCACCAAAGTCTGTTGCCATGTGTTGGAGCAAGATGGCTGCTGACATCTGCAAGAGTTCAGGCTTCCTCTTCTTCTTAAGGTTCTGTGGTCCCAGCTTCTTCCAATATCAGCTATAGGCTGTGATAAGTCTCATCTCTCTACTAGGGCTCACTTCTCTCTGTACTCAGATGCTCTGCTCTCTCCAGAAGTCCAGCTGTAGACTATCAGGTGAACAGCTTGTCGCTCTTCCAGGGGCCTTTGCCATGCCTATTGGAGGCTTCTCTCTTTCATCACATAACTGCTTATCTGTGTGGTTACTTCCCAGGGTTCCAGCATCCAAAATTCTAACTAACTCTTCTGCCTTATCATTTGCTCTTGCCTTGATTGGTGGTGACTCAACTTCCTACTGACATGGCCCATTCAAAGCCTTAAACATAACTTAATCAAGTAAGAGTGAAATATATGAATCCATTACAATCTAATATCTCCAGAGGAACAAACCAATTCACAAACATATTCCAATATCTGCTTTTGGATTCATAAACAATTTCAAACTGCTACATAAGTATATACCACATTTTATTTTTCTACTCATAGGTTTATGGACATGGGTTGTTTTTGAGGGACTTCTTTGTCCAAGGTATCTTTTCTCATGGTTCAACCATACCATATTTCTATACACAGTCAACTATAATAGGCCCTAGACTATAAAACAAATCTTCAAGTTGAATAAATCATCAAGGTAGTGATTCACTAAAGAGAAAGCTGATACCAGCATGGTTACACATTTAAGATGCCAGAGAAATGGGACTCCTTTGAAAAAACTTGAATATCTGCCTCTACTGATATGCCTTAAAATAGTGTCCAGTATTTACCAATCTTAGAAATCTATGCTTCTCTACATTAACAGTGATGTATTATGAAAATCACTCAAACATCTTAAACACTCCAAAATAAAGTTAATCATGGACTTTACAGGTGACATAAAGAAAGCCAACACTAATAAACAGTTTTCAAAATTCTCATTAAAACACAGATGAAAGCACAAAAATAGAAAAAAATATATACGTATGTAAAAATCTTTATCTTTAGGATGTCCAGAAACTAAGTGGCATTCTGAAAGGGGAATAGAATGCCCAATCCAAATTTGAAAGGCATCAGAGTTATAATTTGTCAATTACCTCTTCATTTTAACCCAGGCTCCTTGGCTGCATGGTGGAGAAAAATGTAATACACCCGATTCCTCAAGTGTCATCCAAATGGTTCATGACAAAAAAGAGAATTATCCAACCAATTTCAAACTTTTCATTTCATCAGCCAAAAGTTCTGCACATGTTCATGAATTTTTTTTCTTTTGTCTCTTATTTCCCACCACAGCCTTGCCTAATGGCAAATTTTGTAATGGGACAATTTTCCCTGCTAAATCGTTTGTTGACCATTGGCTCACTTCCTTCATATTTATGCTAATTTTTAGCCCATGATGCTTTTAAGAGCTCAGTGATTGTGCACCAGCTTCCCACATTTGAGGTACTGGGTTCAACCCCTCATACCTAAAATTAATTTGGGTACAAGGGGAGAAGATTAGGCTTAAACAGTTGAGTGCCTGCTTTCCACCTGAGAGATCCTTGATCCAGCTCCTGGTGACTTCTACAAAAAATAAATAAATAAGCAAAACAAATCAGAAAAACCAACTCAGGGGAGATTACATAGCTCAATGGTTGAATGCCAGCTACCCATGTATGAGGGCCCACACTCAATACCCGGGCTTCCAACACCTAAAAAAAGAAAAAAAGAAAAAAAGATTAGTTCTTTAATTCACCTCCAGCCTAACACTTTGTAATTAATGTCATCTCATGGTGTCTGGGAATGTGATTGATTTTTTGGAATGTCTTCCTTCCTACATAGTCTAATGCTAGAAAAGCTGAAAGCGATCTATATATGGTTAACAAATAACTGGATGATACAACCAGAAAACCCACGAAGAAATCAATGAAAAATAAATAATTAAAAAGTGAAAAAGAAGTTAAAAAAACTTTGAAGATTTAATTCACCAAAAGAATGAAATACTGTGTTTTTTAATTATGTCAGGTGTGACATGTCCATTTAGTGTCTAATGATGAATGAAGGGTTTTAACAATTGATAGTAGGTAGCTATGATGCACATGATATTTTTGACTCTCATAATAGACTTTAAGACAAAAACAATGATATGTAATTCCATTTTATAAAGTGTACATACTGGATGAAACCATGCAGTGCCATAAGGAAATTGTGAACAAAGTACTGTGTACTAGGGATTTTTCCTTTGTTAGGTTAGTATTATTATAAGTTTAGTTTTTACTGAAAAATTACCTAAATTTTATGGTGTTGATGATATCTGTAGATACAGTTTCTTTGTCTATAAAATACCAAAATTGGAGTACTAGTGAAAGGGAGTGCTGGCCAAGTATTTAACTCCTATTATGGCTTCCAGAAATAGCTATTGTAAAATATAGGCACTGATGCATTGTTTAATAATGATGAATCTAGGCTGATGTAAAATTATTCTGGTGAATTAACTGTGAGTTTGTGGGCATATTTATCTTCCTCTCCTAACATATAACACACATTTGTTTTTGCTTATATTTGGAATGAGCTGATGAATCTTGAGCACACTGCCAAGGACCTGAGAAAAAATTTGCTATAAGAGGTTATGTCTATAGTAGAATAACAGTAAATCTACTCTACTCCATCATTATACATTTTTTGGTAACATTTGTGTAATCAAGTATCTTTAAATATTAAAAAAAAAAAACATTTGGGGAAATTTGCTCACTGGATATTTTATAACATTAAAGAACAATTTCACATGATTTTAGGGTGTGTGTATTGTTTAGGATCCTCATCATTTGGAATATATCTGGAAATATTTATGGATAAATAATATATTAGCTGGGCTTTGCTTCATAATAATCCAGTCAGAGGGTAGGATAGAAATGTATGTGTGGGTGTGGGTGGATAGATGAGCTGATAATTGTTGAAACCAGATATCAGGTTCATAAGGATTCAGTATACTATTCTCTCTATCTTGAATATATTTGAAAATTGCTGTAATCAAAAATCAAATAATAAATGTGAAAACATCCAAGAAATCTCATCAGAACTTTAAAAGACAGGACTCATATAAATTTAGGGTATCCTTATTAAAAAATAGGTCAAATCTTAATATTGCCTAATATATCTTGAGTAGAAAATAAAGAAATTTTGTTTTAAAACACTTCTAACAGAGTATAATTTCCCTACACATGACTTTTCTGCCCCTTTTGTTTGAACTTGTAATTAGCTTAAATCTTCTGGTTGTTCACAAGCTGGTTGCGCCTTGAATCTCTGCTGAGTTGTAGCCAACACCTATACTCCAGTTCATTGGGCTCACTGAGGGTAACTAACAAAAGGATGATGATGGACAAATGCCCATCCCTTAAAACAAGGAGTATGTACAACTGCAAGCAAGACAGTTCCATCCATCTGCACCATGGGATCTAAGCACCTCTCAATCAGGAACAGAGTGTGCATCACCATCCCCAAATCCTCAACATTGAAGAATGAACAAACATAGGGAGGAAATACAACTATGGACTACAGTAGACTTATCATTATTCTAGAAATACAAGAAATTGTATCATTGGTATACAGGCATTGCCTACCAGAGGTTCTGAAGGTAGTTAGATGGGTAGAAGCTAACTGTTACCAGGCCATAAAGAGTCCAACTCAAGGTTCCATAAGAGCTACTTTCTCACCCATGGTCTGTTGTCACATGTTGATAAAAAATGTCTGCAATGGTTCAGCCTTCTTCCTGACTCTTAAGGCTCCATGGTCCTAACTTCTGATCTCAGCTGTAAGCTGGCACAAAGCTAGTCTCTCTCTCTGGGACTCATTTCTTTCTGAGTTTGGCTGCTCTGTTCTCATCCCAAGCTCAGCTGTAGACTATCAGGCTTATCTCTCTTCATGGGGACATGTCTATGGAGCATTCTCTCTTCCTTCATACCTGCTTCTCCATGTCTATTTCTGCACGAGAGTCCGTTTTATCCCTATCAAGGAGTTGGGAACTCAAAGCAATTCACCCTAATGAAGTGGTCAAATAAGAGCCCTAATCTTGATTTAATAAAGTCAAAGTGTGAAACCTCTGAATCTAATATAGTCTGATATGCCTAGAGGAAGAGACCAGTTTATAATCACAATCCAATATCTATTTTTTGAATTCATAAACAATATCAAACTGGCACATATAGTAACTGCAAAAAACATAGGGTGGAAAAAATATTAGTCAAAATAGCCTTTAAGAAAAAAAATGTTACTAGAAAAAAATAGGGACTTATTATAATGATGCATGAGTCAATCATGAAGAATATATAACAATTATAAACATATATATGTCTAATACCAGAGGCTCAAATATATGAATCAAAAATAGCAGAAGGGAAAATTGGAGAATTTAAAAATAATTGGAAGTATTAATACAGTGCTGTCAATAAATGATAGAAAACTGGACAAAAAATCCTGAATGATATAGTTTACTTGTAAAACACTACAACCAACTTGGCCTAAGTACCATATTTATAAATACCACACTAAAATAGCAGAATACACAATCTTCTTTAGCACACAGGAAGCATTCTCCAAAATAGACAATATGATACGGCATAAAATTAGCTTTAATAATTTTCAGAGTGGTGGAGACACTTGTAATGCTTTTAGACCACAATGTAATTAAATTTGAAACTTCAACAGAAAGATATTTGGGAAATCCATGAGTATTTGGAAATTATAGAACACAATTTTAAATATCTTACTGAATAGAAAATAAATTAAAATTAATATCAAAAATATTTTTTAACCTAATCCAATATATCAAAATGTATATATGCAGCTAAACCAGCAGTGTTTAGCAAGAAATTAAGGGCATTAAACATCTATATTAGAAAAGCAAAAAATTTAAATCAGTACCTTAAACTTCTACCATAAATATACAATTATATATAATAAAACTTAGAATGGAGATCAATATAATAGAAAAGAGAAAAATGATGAAGGAAATCCATGAAACCAATTATTGGTTATTTGAAAAATATGCACAAATTTAAAAAATAGAAATTTTATTTAAATTGACAAAAATCACATTACCAAAATCAGGAATTAATTAGAATATATCATTACTGATCTTACAAATATAAAGATTACAAGGAGATTTTGAGAATAACTTTATGACAGTGAATTAGACAATTGAGGTGAAATGAAAAATTCTTAAAAAGATAGAAATTTCCCAAACTCAATGAAAAATGGATATCTGAATGGACCTATAACACAAAGAGAAAGTGATTTTCTAACTTAAAAGCCCATAACTGGATAGTTTCCCTGGTAAATTCTATGACGCATTTAAAACAGAGATCTTAGGAATCCTCCATCCTCTTCAACAAAATAGAGGAGTGTGGGTATTTCCTACCATTTTCAATCAGGCCAGGTTTATGCAATGAGACATAGGCAAAATGAGACAAAGATAGAGGTAAAGAAATTTACCATTCTCTCATGAATATACATGCATAAGTAGCAAAACAAATCAGTGCTTGTAATATTTAACATGAATTATGCACCTTGAACAAGTGGGATTTATCTCAAGAATGAAGGGCTGGTTTTGTCTTTTAAAAAAATTAATATAATATATCCTATTAATAGAAAAAACATGAAAATTACATAATATTCACAACAGACAGAAAAAATGATTCAACATAATTGAAATCACATTAATGTTATACTCAGAAAGCTAGAAAAAGAATGGAAAAAAGCCAGGCAACAAAATGGAAGCAAATAATTGTTAACCATATATATGATAAGAGTTTAATATTCAAAATATATAAAGAACTGCTACAACTCAAAAAAAAAGACCAATATCTAATTAAAATATGGACAAATGACTTCAATAGACATTTCTTCACAGAAGATACACAAATGATCAGTAACCATATGAAAACGTGCTCAAAATCACTTGTCATCAGGGAAATGCAAATCTAAACAATAATGAGATACCACTTCACAACCACTAGGAAGACTATTATTAAAAATAACAATAATAATAACAGAAAATAACAAATATTAGAAGGGATATGGAAAAAATTGTAACACATACCATTTTGGTGGCATTTTTAAATGGTGTAGCACTGTAGAAATCACCTTAGTGGTTCCTCAGAGAGTTAAACATAGATTTGTAATATGATCTGGCAATCCCACTTCTTAGTAAACACCTAAAAATATGAGTATGTTCAAACATGCAATACTATTTCTATGCCAATGTTTATAACATTATTCACAAAAGCCCTAAGTGCCCATCAATGGAGAATCAATAAACATCTTGTAGTATATATATATATATATATATATATATATATACACACACACACACACAGAAAGACTTTAAAATATTAATCAAATGCAAAAAGAAATGAATTTTTGATGCATCAGAAAACATGGCTAACTGTGAAGATATCATGTTGAGTGAAATAAGCCGGATGCAAAAATTAAAATATTTTATGAATTTCCCAATAGGAAATACTAAGAATATGCAAATTTCATAGAGACTGATAGTAGATTAGAGATTATCAGGGGCTCTGAGGAAAAGAAGGGGGATATATTTTTTAATGGGTAAGGGGTTTCTGTTTGATGTGATGAATAAAATTTGGGAATGGATGATAGAAATCATAGAACAATATTTTAAATGTAAATGCATCATTGATTTGCACACTTGAAAATTGTTAAAATGAAGAATTTTGAGTTTATATATATAAAACTCAAAATTTTCTATATATAATCAAAGGCTTAAACAAACAAATAAAATAAAAAATAAAGAAAGGAATGATCATAACCTGATAAATGGCATTTATGAAAGCTTTGTCATAACTTTCACAATTTTTTGGTTTGCCTCATCATCCATCTTATTTTCTTCCATTTCTTGAAGCCTCCACTAAGGAAGGGCAATAAATCATCAGTTATACCTACACTAATGCATAAATCATGCACATCAAAGCTCCTATTCCTAAAATCACATAATTAATAAAAGATATACTCAGGGGCATGGGCAGTTACTTTGCTGTGACTGACTGGTAAACATGCTACCTCTAAGATCTTAACAAATGGTCTTTTAAAACAGGTTAGTACTGACACTGTATAGCTGACACCAGAATAAAGGGCAAATCAAAAGAGGGAGCCCCAGAGGACCTAGCCACACTCATACATCATTTGCAGAATTGAGACTGGGCAATATCACCATGAAAAATAAAATGATCATCAAACAGTCAAAGTCTTGGCATCATCTGGTCCTTTAATGACAGTCTGATTCCCACCACCATTAAACACAGCCCACCTCAGACATGAACAATACCTATTAAGAGGATTCATATTCTGGAGGGAACACATCACAATTCTGTCTCTCATTACAGCCAATATATGAAATCACATGTACATTTGATACTTTACACTGGGTAGAGCCCCAACAATGCACCTTAGAATTGGCACAATAAGCCATTTCCAAGGCCATTTCACTTGTCCCACCAGAACTGGATTTGTTATTAAAAGTTTGGATATTTCTAAATATGCCTCTTGGTGTCATTTTAATGAGCATAGCAAGTTCTGGCTACTTATTGTGACCTTCTTAAAATGGAGGTGTTTGTAGGACCACATCTCATCAATCAGTGCACACAGACTCTTATAATTCCATGATAAATCCCAGCCAGAGTTCAACATGACTGCAACTTCACTGGTAATGTGTAAATTGTACCTATAGGAAACTCCGAAAATTGAAAAGCCAGGTACCAGATAGCTTCACAGGTACATTCTACCAAGCATTCAAAGATGAACTAATACTGATGAAGTTGCTCAAGCTCTTCCAAAAAGCTGAACAGGAAAGAATGCTACAAAACTCATTCTATGATGCCAACATGATGCTATTACCAAAACCAGTTAAAGATACTACAAAAAAAATTATAGACGAATATCTCTAATGAATATAGTTACATAAATCCTTGAAAAAATTTCCAAACAGCATCAAAAAGCACATTAAAAGAATTCTACACCATGATCAGGACGGTTTTATCCTATGTATGCAAGGGTGATTCAACACAAGAAAATCAATTATTGTAATAAACCACAAGGATAATTATTAGAAGAAAAATCACATGATCCTCTCAATTGATGCAGAAAAGACATATGACAAAATAAAGCGACCATTCTTGAAAAAAACACCCCAAAAGATAGAAATAGAAGGACGCTTTCTCGATATGGTAAAGTGCATATAGGAAAACCTACAGCTAGCATTGTAGTCTATGTTGAAAGACTGAAAGCTTTCCTGCTGAGATCAGGAATAAGACAAGGATGTCCACTGTCACCATTATTATTCAATACTGTGCTACAAGTTCTAGCTAGAGCAACTAGCTTAGACAAAGAAATAAAGGCACACTAATAGGAAAGTAAGAAGTGAAACTTTCACTAATGACATGGTCCTATGTCTAGAAAAATCTTGAAAAAACCACATCAAAGCTACTATTAATAGATGAGTTCAACAAAGTGGTGGGATACAGAATTAATGCACAAAAATCAAGTGTTTCTGTACACTACTGATGTGCAATCTGAGGAGGAAATCAGAAGAATAATTTCATTTATAATATCAACTACACAATGAAATATTTAGGAATAAACTTGACCAATGACATAAAAGACCTGTATTCAGAAAACTACAAAACATTGCTAAAAGAAATTAAAGAAGACTTAAATAAATGAAAGGATATTCCGTGTTCATGGATTGGAAGACTAAATATCATTAAGATGTCAATTCTACACAAACTGATTTACAGATTCAATGCAATACCAATTAAAATACCAACAGCCTTTTTTGTAGACCTCAAATAGAGAATAATTAAATTTATTTGTGAGTGTAAGGGGCCTCAAATAGCAAAGCAAATGTCTTAAAATAGAAGAACCAAGTTAGAGGACTCTCCCTTCATGACTTTAAAGCATATTACCTTGCATCAGTGATAAAAACATCATGGTACTAGGATAAGGGAGGGCAGATTAACCAATGGATCCAAGTCGAGAAATCAGAAATTGACCTTCACATCTACATTCAAAAGGCAAACACTGGAAAAAGTAAGTGGAGAAATAAATGTGAGAGTTGAACCCTGCTTGCCTATGCCAACATCATATTCCAGAACCCTCTCTTCTTGTTATCATATAATTTTTCAAAATATCCTCTTATGATACTCTTTATTTCTTTGGGGTCAGTAGTGATATCCCTTTACTCATTCCTTATTTTGTGTATTTGCATCGTTCTCTATTTTACTTTGTTAATCTTGCTAAGGATTTGTCAATTTTACTGATCTTCTCAAAGAACCAGCTTTTGATTTTGTTTATTTTTTCTAGTGCTTTCTTATTTTCTATTTCATTTAGTTCTGCTCTAATCTTTGTTATTTCTTTCTTTCTACTACTTTTGGGGTTGGTTTGTTGTTGTTTTTCCAGTTCCTCCAGGTGTGCAGTTAGGTAATCAATTTTAGCTCTTCCTTCTTTTTTTTTTAAGATACTGACATCAAATGCCTTTATTTTTTACTTTTTTTTATTTATTGTGGGTAAAAATCAAAATTTTCACAATACATACCAACATTTGTAAAATGATATATAAATATATATGCATATATGTGCATTTGCTTACAAAAATGGTATATATATATATATATATATATATTTATATTTTAAGAGGTGCTTAGATTACCCAAAATATTACACAGAACCCAATGGGATTCCCATGTTGCCCACCTCCCACACCTCCCACCACATCCCACACAAACATCTCCCACAAGTGTGGCCCACCACCCTCAATGGACTTACACATCCTGGGGCCTTGTCACCAACCATAGCAGGGAGGGGAAGAGCAGTTGAAATATAGGGGCTTCTTTGGGATTTGGAGGTTGTCCTGAGTACTGTTGTGGCAACAGATGTAGGCAATTTCAAATCAGCATGCACCACTTAGAACTGGGTGGGAGAGAGTGTGGTCTATGGTGTGAACTGTGGTCTTCCTTCTTTTTTAATATATGCATTTATGGCTAGGAATTTCCCTCTCAGTACAGCTTTGACTGAATCCCATATGTTTTGATATTTTGTGTTGTCATTTTCATTAGTTTCAAGGTAGTTACTGATTTTTTTTTGAGATTTTCTCCTTGACCCACTGTTTGTCAAATACTGTGTTGTTTAGCTTCCATATCTTTGTGCCTAATCTGTTTCTCTGATCCTTAGTGATTTCCAATTTCATTCCATTGTGGTCAGAGAAATTACTTTGTATAATCTCAATCTTTCTGAATTCATTGGGAGTTGTTCTTTGGCCTAGCATGTGGTCTGTCTTGTACTATGATTCATGTGCACTTGAGAAGAATGTATATCCCACTGTATTTGTTTGTATCATTCTGTATATGTCTATTAGGTCCAGATCCTGTAATGTATTATTCAGAGTCTTATTTATTTTAAGGTATCCTAGTTAGGTGCATAAATGTTTACGATTGTTCTTTATTCTTAAAAGATTATAACTTTCACTAATATATAGTGTCCATCTTTGTCTCTTACAATAGTTTTGCATTTAAAGTCTATTTTGTCAGATATTAGTGTAGCTTCTCCCACCATTTTTTGGTTATATTTTGCTTGTAAAATTGTTTTCCAACCATTGACTTTCAGCCTCCTTGCAACCCTGGTTCTTAGGTGGTTTTCTTTCAGAGAGCATTTAGATGGGTCTTATTTCCTTATCCATTCTGCCATTCTGTGCCTCTTGCTTGGTGAGTTTAATCCATTAACATTCAGTGTTATTTATCTCAAGTAATTACTTTCATTAGCCATATTTTCTTTAGGTTTATGTATGTCATATTTTGTTCTTATTTCACTTTTTGTCTTTTTATTTGTTTTTATACTCTCCTCCAGTTCTCTCGCTCCTGTTTTTTCCTTTCAAACTGCAGAACTCCATTTAGTGTTTCTTGAAGGGCAGGTTTCTTACTGGAATACTATCTTTTATCTGTTTATCTGTAGATATTGGAACTGCCCATCATTTTCAAATGCCACCTTTGCTGGATAGATAATTCTTGGCTGGAAGTTTTTTTTTTTCTTTTAGTGCCTTTACTATGTCATAACCTGCCTTCTTGTCTTCATGGTTTCAGATGAGAAATCAGCACTTAATATTATTGCACTTTCCTAGTATGTGATGGTTCTATTTTCTCTTGCTGCCTTCACTATTTTCTTTTTGTCTTGAGCATCAGACATTTTGGAGTATGCCTGTTGGGATTTATATTGTTTGGGGTGTGCTGTGCTTCCTGGACATGTATGTCCATCTCCTTCAATAGGGTTGGGAAGTTTTCAGCCATTATTTCCTTCAATACTACTTCTGTCCCCTTTCCATTCTCTTCTCCCTCAAGGATGCCTATAATGCATATATTTGTTCATTTTGGCCTATTGTTCAAATCCCTAATGTTCTTTCTATCTTTTTATCTATCTCTTTTATTATGTGTTTGATTTCAAATGTACTGTCTTTCACATCACTAATTTTTTCTTCTGTCTGTTCAAATGTGCTACAATGTACTTCCAATATTTTCTTGAATTTTACCATTCATCACCATCATATCTGTTACCTTATTATGTATATTTATCATTTCTTCAGTGTGCTCTCCAATTGTCTTCTTAATATCCTTAATCTCTTCCTTCACTTCATTAAGTTGGTCCATGATATTTGTTGGGAGAGCTTTGTTTAGTTGTTAAATATTCTGAATTTCTTTCTTATTTTTAGTTTGTTCATTGGAGTAGGCCATGGCTTCCTATTTCTTAGTGTGGTTTGTAATTTTTTGTTACCTTCTAGTCATCTTTTTATCTTGATGGATTTATTCTGTTCATAAGCTTCTCTCTCTACTCTAGAGTTTTATTTTGCTACTGATTTTGTGTGTTTGTCAAGTTTTCTCTTTGACACATAGTTCTTCCTGTTTTATTTCCCTGCAGCCTTCTTTGTTCCCTTGAAGGAAAAAGGTCAGGACCAGAGAAAGCAGAAGAGGTAAGAAATGAAAAAGGGTAATAGTAATAATAATAGAAAAATATAGAAGAGGGACTCTATAAGATTTAGTAAGTGAATATTTAACTCATGTAAACAGTGTAGAGTAATAGGAATTAAAAAGTAAAGTACAATGAATTGGGGAATTTCATTCTACAATGAAATGGGAAACTGAATAGGGTAAAATATTTAGAATGATTTAAAAGCCCAAATGATGAGGAGAGAAAGATAAAAGAAAGAACAAAATGAAAAAAGTTAATAAAAAAAGAAAACAGAATAGACATGATATAAATAGAAACCAGAAAAATAGAGGACTAAATAAAGAAAGGTGGAATGTAAGAACCAGAACCAAAAGCAGAAGATAGAAAGATGAAGAAGGAAAAGAGATAGCTTTGGTAGAGAAAATCAGTATATACAGAAAATGGGAAATCAAGGAAGAAGAAGCACAGCAAAGAAGAAACAAGCTAGAAGAACCTAATTTTTAAAAAAAGTGTGGGAGGGGGAGGAAAGAGGAAACAAAAATAAGAAACAACAACAAAAATCCCCCAATCAAACACACAATCAAGCCACCAAACAAAACTAAGGAAGAACAGTGTTCCTTCTTAGGCCCCTATGGAGCTTATCAGGCTGCCTGTATTCATCAGGCAATTACTTTGTATGCTTCTCTCTTCAGGTTTTGAAGTAAATTTTAGGTAGTATACTGTTATTTTTTTTAAGTAAGCTTTTTTTAATATGAAAAATAAGGAAACCAAGAGAAGCTAGCACAAAAATATTGTCTAGTTTTCTCTTTCTTTAAGTATCAGCTGGATGTTTGATATCCCAGTGGATCACTACTCTAAGAGGAACCGAGAAATGAAATAGGGTCCTTTTATATTCAAGGCAGAAACTCATCCACTGAGCTAAACATTCTCATTGGGTCAGTTACCTCTTCAGGAATCTATTCAGTCACTTTCTCTGGGGTAGGTTTTACTTTCTAAGGGCAGCAGGATTCAACTGACTGTGTGAGCACATCTCCCCTTGCCTTTCCTGGTCAGGTTCAGTTCCATTTTGAAATTCAAATGGACCCTGATGACTGAATTCACCAGGATTCAGAAATAATTCTCAACTGTCTACTAGACCATCCCCTCCTCCTAGGGAACCCTAAATAGGCTCTTGGAAACTTCTTAAGTGCTTCCTACTGCTGGATCCTTTGTGGGAGCTGAAATTTTGATAGTTTTCAACACGAAAGTAGTTAACTGCCTGACTCTGCCCTCTCTTAGGCCAAGTTTCTCAATCCCAGGGTGATTAGGTAAATCAGGCTTCCTCAGCAGATTCACATGTCCCTCTTCCTGGTGCCACTTTGAGCCAGCTTGTATACTCCCCAAAACTCAAAGGGTTCCAGCCAACCAAACCCACAGAAAGGAAACCCCTGTCTACCCTTTGCCAGAACCCTCCCACTCTTGGAGAATGCTCCCTCTTGCTGGGTGGCTGGCAGGAGTAAAGGCTCACCCTGGCCCCTTGTCCTGAGGGTGGGGCTTAGCCATCCATGGCTTCCAGGCATGGGACTAAAAACTCACAATTTTGTCTTGAGCAATCTAAATCCCTGTCCAGCTCCCTCCAGATTGATGCCCCAAAGGTTACTACTCTGTAGGCACCCAGAACAGCTCACTTGGGCAGAATCTTGTCCACACTCAGCCATCTTTTGTGAGAGAGATGGTGAGCACCCACTTAAATTGATGTCATCTTGCTCTTTGGTTTGTCTTTTGTGGACCCCAGAAAATTGTGTTCTTAAGCCAACCCATCCTGTGCATGTGAACCTATATTATGTGGGACCTTTTTGCTAGTTTCAGACAAAAGAACTTTTGAATAGATCACTTTTGTTTAGATTGCTTCAGTTAAGGCCCTCGATTAGATTTTGGGACACAGGGTGGGTCCTAATCCTTCTACTAGAGTTTAAATTGAACAGAAAGTGAGAGCTGCCATTTTTACCCTGCCATGTGAGAGAGGACTCCAGTGTCTCCTACAGTCACAGAAAGATAGAGAAATCCTGAGAGGCTCAGGCAGAGGCCAGAAGCTGGAATCACTGAAGAGACAAGCCCTGGGGAGAGATGAGCTCTATGCCTCATCACCCACAACTGAGCTCAGAGAGAAAGTGATCCTGGAAGAAACACACAGCATCTACCAAACAGCCTCCACCTATAACCAAAAATTTTTGGTCTTTTCTGTGACACTCTTTAGAAAGGACAACATCCAAGACATACCACATGCCATTGGTCACCATAATAAATGATACAATTAGGTAATAGCAGGACAGTCACACTGATACATCTGCCAGGCTCAATCATTCCCTGACTAAACTCCCTCATCAGATGAATCTCCATAATTAGGCAAACACAAGGTTCAGAGACCACATTCTTATGCACAGAACTTTAACTTGCCTGATTCATCTATGAAGAACTACAAGCACCTTCTGTACCAGTCACTGAAACTCAGTCAATTAGCCAGGGTCCTGATACTTTGCTTCTTTCTTGCTACTAATAAAGATCTTGAGAAGAAAAAAACATTAGCACAGGTGTTTCTTGGAAGATAGATCTCTGGCCTTAACTGTAATGATAGGGATATGGTTGAAAAACATTTACAAATCATTTATCATAAAGTCACAAAAAATAAGAACAGTAGCTAAGTGAGAAAATGAATGGGTTTTAATCTTATTCTGAATCCCTTTTAACTCTCTGTCATGAAGTGGAGTTCTTGGTAACTTTGTTTTCTGAGAAGGATGCAAAGATCATTTGTTATATTCTGTTTTTAATTGCAAAATGTTTATATTCATTTTCTATGGCAGGAGTTCTTAACAAGGGGTCTGTGAGCTTGAATTGAAATTCAAAAGTAACATTTCTCTTGTGGGGATATGTTGGTGCAGGTGTGATATATTTATTAAATAATATACAGGATAGTGTGGACTTAGTAAGGGTCCATGGTTTTCACCTGACTGGCAAAGGGGTCCATGGGATGAAAAAGGTTAACATTCCCTGTTCTATGAAGTGAAATCTTAAATTTGATACTAGTATTATTGCAACACATTTTACCTGCTTGTTCTGGAAATTTTATTTCCAATTCTATTTTTACTATAAATAATTGAACTTGTTATACTACATTTTCACAGGCAGTTGAGTCTGCTCATCTAAATTCTAAAGTCCACATCTAAATTGAATGGACTCAGAAATCAGCATAGTGCTTAGGAAAATGGTTCTAGAGTCAGACTGACCAGAATCTATCAATGTGTGACTTTGGGTAGATGGCTTAATCTCTTTATGTCTATATTACTTCATCTGTATCTCTTAGGGCTGTTGTGAACATTAAATGAGTTAATATATATAGAATAGCTAGAAGAAACCAGAGTAAATATGACATAACTATTAGCTCTTCTTAAAATTATTATTACCAAAACTACTAGTACTGTGGTGAGTAGGTTCCTCTGACCTGATTGAAATTATTACTTCAGTGGCCTGACTTCTCTTGTAATGGAGAGAGGATCAAGACTCTGTCTCAGCTATTCCCCTAAAGGTTTATGTAGAGAAAAGGTGCCTTTGTGTTTATAACAGATTTATTTTCTTAACAGAAAGCAACCTATTTTTGTCACCTCCCAAACTCACTAATGCAAGAAGTTGCCATTGGAGGCTTTCCCTCTTATATTTTTAAAGTACAAAGTTAGCCTAAATCAGCTGATTTTAATTACAGATTGCTACATGAGCAGCAATGTATGATCATGTCCCTCCTGATCCCTACAAGTAATTGAACAGTTGGAAGTCTGGTTCCATATTCCAATTAATTGATATAGATGATATCAACACAGGACTCAGCATACCTGCAATTTGTCTACACTATGGGGAGGACAACAGTCAGCCTGGGACTAAGCATGACGGAATCCATGCCAGGGACTAATTAAGGCTTTAAAAATTCTCAGGGATTGTTTTGTGGACACATATCTTTAGGCTTTCTTTAAGTGATCAAATAGATATGAGCTTTCAGAGTTGGATTAAAGAGCTCTAAAGTAGTTGTCTCTAATTTTTAGGGTTCACACCACTGAGGAGATGAAAGGTCACACACCATACCCCCTTTCTGAATATATATTCATTTAAACACAAAATTTTGCCCACAATTTCAGGAATTTTAAGTACTTCCTGAGGTTAATTCCTGAGCTCCTCTTTGATAATTCTCTTGCTTAAAAACTCAGTCTGTTTTATCTATATTTCTTGTGATTTGCAAGTGAAATTAGCATTCATTGCTCTCCACAACTCCCATGAGAATCAGAGATAAGCTCAAAAGTGCTGAATGTGTAGGGAAAAGGTACAACTAAAGGAATTTAGGATGAGAAGAAGACCCAATCTTCAAAAGGGTGGAAAAATCATGCAAAGGGACTTATGTCTCTCTAATTTGTTCACTTTCCAAGTGATCAAATACTGCTGAATAAAATGAAATGTATTTTTGGTTTGAATACTAAAAACAACAACAACTTTATTGAGGTAGAAATATGGTGACCAACTTGCCCTGTTTTGCATAGGACTTTCTTGGTTTTAGACAAAACAACTTGTACCCAATCAGTCCCATGCAAACTGGGATAGTCCCATGTTCACTGCATTAAGCTGCACTTATTACCCTGTACAATTTGATGTTATTTGACGTAAGTATACACTAATAAAACCATCACCACAATAGGATTATGAATATATCCACCACCCACAGACATTTCCTCCTGATCCTCCTCATCCCACCTCCGTTTCCAGGCAACCACTGATGTACTTTCTATCACTATAAACTAATTTGCTTAAAAAAAAAAAAAAAAAAAATATATATATATATATATATATATATATATATATATATATATAACTAGAATCATGTTTTCTCTGGGTTCTTTTACTTGGCATGATTATTTTAAGATTCATCTGTATTATCAAGAGTATCAATAGTTCATTTATTTCTATTGCTGAGTACTATTCCATTATATGAAAACACCACATTTTGCTTATCATTTTACCTATTGAAAGACATTTGAGTTGTTTCCAGATTTAGTTTATCACAAATCAAACTACCATGCACATTCATGTACAAGTCTATGTATGATACTATAATTTCATTCATCTTGGGTAAGTCCTGGGAATGCAATGCTGGGTAATATGTTAGGTGTATGTTTAACTTTATAAGAAACAGTCAAACTTGTTTCCAAAGTCATTGTGCAATTTTACATGTCCCCCCTAGCTGAATATGCATCCAAGTCTTCCACATCTTCTATTTGGTATGTTCAATCAATAGTCTGCTAGTAGGTGTATGATATCACAATGTGGGCTTATTTATTTATTTATTTGAGGTCCTGGGACTGAGGATTGGACCTTGGACCTTGTATGGGGAACTTGACACTCAACCACAGAGCCACATAGGCTCCTGAGTTGTTGTTTTGTTTGTTTGCTTGTTTGTTTTTAGGAAGCACTGGGAATTGAACCTGGGAACTCCCATTTGTTAAGCACGTGCTCAAATGCTTGAGCCACATCTGCTCCCACAATGTGGTTATAATTTATATCTTCTTAAGGATTACTGGTGTTGAACATCTTTCCATGTGCTTATTTACCTTTTGTGCAATTTTAATTAGATTATTTTATTATTATAGAGTTTTGAATTCATATATGTTTTCTGTCAGTCTGTGCTTTGTATTTTCTTGGTTTGTCTAGGACTTTCTTGGTTTTAGTACCAAAAATCTTGTACCCAGGAAGATTTTCTGTCTGTCTGTGGTTTGGATTTTCATTATCTTCATAATGAATTTTAAAGAGCAATATTTTAAATTTTGATGAAGATATATTTCTTATTTTGTTCTTTTATGGTTCATATTTTTGGTGTCATCCAAGGGATCTTTGCTTAGCTCCAGATCCCAAAGATTTTCAATTGTGACTTTTTCTAGAAGTTCTAGGTTTTACCTTTAGTTTTAGGTTTTACACTTAGAGTTAACTTTTCCATATGAATAGACGATGTTTGTTTGTTTGTTTTCCATAGAAGAATCTAATTCTTTCAGCACTCATTCCCTTTGCACCTTTGTTGAAAATCAACTGTCTGGATATCTAATCTAGATGCTTTTCATTTCTTTTTCTTGCCTGATTGCGCTAGTCAGAACCCCAAATACAATGTTGAATAAAAGTGGAGAAAGAAGAAATCTTTGTCTTATTCCTAATGTTAGGTACAAAGCTTTTAGTCTTTCAGCATTAAGTTTAAATTAGCTGTAAATTTTTTGTGTGGATGACCCTTATTAGTTTGAGTAAGGTGCCTTCTCTTCCTAGGTTTGGGAGAGTTATTATAGGAATAGATGTAGGATTTGGTGAAATGTTTTTTCTGCATGTACTGATATGCTCATATGGTTTTTCTTTTTTAGTTTGTTGATATGCTGTATTGCATTGAATCATTTATGAATGTTAAACCCCCTGGTCATGCTGTATTTTCCTTTATGTTGTTGGATGTGATTTGCTAAAGTTTTAGAATTTTTGCATCTATGTTATTCAGGAGTATTAGTTTGTTAATTTGCTTTCTTATAATATCTTTGTCTGGTTTTGATATTAAGATAATGCTCACATCATAGAATGAATTGGGAACTATTTCCACCTTTTCAGTTTTCTGGAAGAGTTTATGTAGAATTGGTATTATTACTTCCATAAATGTTTGTTAAAAATTCAACAGTGAAGTTATTCTGACCTGGAATGTTCCTTGTTGGAAGATTTTTACTAAAAATTCAATTTCTTTCATAGAATTAGGATTATTCAATTTATCTATTTTTTCTTGAATGAGTTATAATAGTTTGTGCTTTTCAAGGAATTTTCCCATTTCATCTAAGTTGCTGAATGTATTTGAATAAACTTTGTAACATTTACTTATTTTTGTGTTTTAATTGACATTTCTTTGAGATATTTATTGATTTTCACATTGATACATAGAAATAAAAAGGGATCCAATATACACTTAACCAATTTTCTCCAGTGGTAAGTGTGGTGGTTTTAAGCAATATTTTCTTGAGTAAAAGATGTTCTTAAACTTAATCCATTTCGATGGATGTGGACTCATTGGAACTAAGACCTTTTGATGAAGCTACTTCAGTTAAGGTGTGACCCCATCTCAATGTGAATGAGTCATAATCCTCTTACTAGAGTCTTTTATAAGATAAAGAAATTTAGAGAAAGATAATGAGAAAGGTATGTAGGCAAGAAACTGAAAATAGTGAAACCTAGAAGAGAAGGGAGAGACTAGCAAATGCCTTTTCTTTAAACAGATCACAATTCTTCCAGCCTCTATGCATAACCAATACCAAAGCCATTTCCACATTTTTGTTATTTTCAACACTCTTAACCCTGCACTGCCAAGTCTCTGGCCTGCCCCAGGGAGACTGGACCTTCTCTCAGCCCTGAGGAACATAACAGCCAAACTCTGGCATACACTGCCCAACCTCTACCCTATTCTGAGGAATCTGCCTTCCAACACCTGCCTGAAGAGATTAATCCTGTTTTACCAGATTAAAATGCAAAAGAATGCCCTGAGGTCAGTAGCTTGCAAGGCATTTCTAATCCTTCCCCTTATCCACTCCCATCACCCCTCTTCCCTTTGAGACCTATTACTAGAATAAAATAACAACAAGCCCACAAAGGCAAAATACAAAGTGTGACCCATGAGGAAATATGTTATACTCTAAAAGAACTGCATGAATTTTCCAACTTATATATAAAGAAATAAGGGGAATATGTGTGGGAATAGGTACTAAAGGTGTGGGATAATGGTAAAAGGAATATAAATTTGAATGAGTATGAATTTATTGATATGGGCCCACTAAGCAGAAATTCTGGATTCAGTGCTATAGCACAAGGGGATAGAAAGTGCTCTAACAGTTTGTTCAGGTGGCTGACTGAAACAAAGACCATTGATGACCTAGCTTTTCTGATGTTAAGATGCCTGATTTTCCCTGGTATACAGTAGAAGAGGGAATTTAAAGTCTTAGAGAGATGGAATGCTAGAAAGTATTTACCTTTTAAGAGCTGCCTACCAAACCCAGGTATGTCCAGAGGACACACCATTAATAAGGAATGTGTGGAATAAATATTTAAGACTAACTCTATCTTCCCTGTAGAGCTCTGTGATTCCTCTTCTCTGTAGTCCAGATATAACTCTAGGGACTGCTAAAATGGATCTAGAATTTTTAAATATTTTGGGGATGATAAGGTCTCAGGCTGGTAATAGTCAAGTATCAGCAGTCAATCACCAAAGATAAGGTGGGTGAGGCAACCACAATGAAAGACAGACACAAAGTAGCAATTAAAATAATCCAAGTCATGTAGAGTTATGGCATTGGCTAATAGATCATGGGGTACCTAGAAGTGAAATACATGGGCTGTCTACTAGATTACTTCTGACTCTGTATAAGCAGAAGCATTCTAGGTTGATTGAATAAAATACTAACTTGAATTAGTGACACAGAGAATCGTGGTCCCTTAATTGATTCCCAGACTTGAGACAGTTTACAACCCAGAGCTCCTTCAATGTGGAGAAGGCCAGGTCCCCTTGGGGAAGGATCCTGTTATGCTGCCAAAAATTTATACTGCTATTCTTTCTCCTAGCTTTCCCCAAGAAGACCTATGGCCTTTTACCAGAGTAATGTGCATTGGGGAAAAGGAAATGATGAAATATTTTGGGGATTATTAAGCACTGGCTCAGAAGTGACATTAATTCCAGGGTACCCAAAATATCACTGAGGCCCACCATTCAGAGTAGCAGCTTATGGAGGTCAAGTGATTGATGGAGTTTTAGCTCAGGTCTGCCTCACAGTGGGTCCTGTGGGACCCCAGACACATTTGTGGTTATTTCCCCAGTTCCAGAATACATAAATTGGAATAAACATCCTCAGTAACTGGCACAATCCCACATTGCATCTCAGACTTGTGGAGTGAAGGCTATTGTGTTGGAAAAGGCCAGATAGAAGCCACTAGAACTGTCCCTGCCTAGCAAAACAGTAAATCAAAAGCAAGATCAGTACAGCAGCAAGATAGTGTCAGTTTAAGTGGGCACTCACCATCTCTTTTGCAAAAAATGGCTGAGAAAGGGAAAGATCCTGTTGAATTATTGAGCAAGTGGACTTGGTTAGGGAAGTGTGATTGTCTACTTTTTTTCCAGTGCAAAAATAATTTATTCCATACGTGTGTCCAATACCTTTGTATGCAAATTTCTGCTGTATCTAAAACAATTTTCTTACACATTCTTGATTTATATTTCATGCATGAGTTGTATTTCCAAGATAATAATAGTCAGTGATGACATCATAAAGTGGGAGAGAGATTACATCCTAAAAAAGCTTTTTAGATTCCTCTAGTTTATCATTTATTAGTCCAATGGAATTAAACAATAAAGTAAAAAACAAAACCTTCTTCATTAGCAATTATTTCAGATTGTCTAGAACTCTCTTCTTATCACGTTTTGTTTCCCCACCAAGCCATTAGCTAAAAAATTGTAATTTATAGTACAAATAAGAACAGTGTACTATTAAATATCTGCTTATCAAGTCACAACTAATTAGAACTGAGCCATTCAGTCACAGATAATTCAACTAAATGCACAGTAGAAGTATTTTGTGAAAACTAATGAAGTTTCCTTCAACTCTTGGTTTATAATGAGCTTTTATAATAAATAGATTTTGGATATTATCAAATGATTTTCTGCATTAGTTGAAATTATCATATATTTTTCTTTATTCTTTTAAAGAAATATTTCTGATTTCAAACAATCCACTATTATAGAGATAAATTCTACATGACCATATTTTTTTGACTATTGGATTTGAGTAGTGAATATTTTATTTAGACTTTTTTACATTTGTTTTCAGAAATAAAATAATTCTCTATATATTGTTTGCATTGTCTTTGTCTAATTTTGGACATAATTACAATAACTTCATAACTGGATGGATCTCAAAAATTTTTATTGTTTAAAGATAATTTTCAAAAAAGGTAAAATCATGACTCTCATATGATATAAAAATAAACACGTCAAAAGGTTTTATTTAATCAATTACTGAGGAAATTGTTGAGGTGTTGCAAACAGTACAGAAGCTGACATAACAGTCACATTTAAATGTCAAGTATTGAAATCAGTGTGCAAATGTAGGCAAAACTTGAGGGAAGTCAATTGAACATGTACCAGACAGGACAAAGTGTGCAGTCTATAGATAAAAATTATGTGGCATTACTATTGGCTATCCACAACTTAGAAAGGTATAAAATAGGTTCCACATAATCAGTGTTAGATAAACCAAGGTGTGTCAACTAGTATGGACAATGCATCTTTTTTCATGGAAGCAAGATTTTTGTCTACTCTATTTCATGAACAACTTAGAAAAATTGACTGATCCTTGAAAGTTAGAGAGAATTCATATAGAAAACTATCTGACCTGTATTTTGGAATATAGTTGATCTCTGACTGCCATGTCAGTACCAATTTATATTTTTATAGGAGTCACATATTTCCTCATCCATATACATTACATTACTGTATATCTTTTCATAATACTTATTATTTTTTAAGTTCTTTGCTTCAGAAATAGCTTATATTTTTAAATACAATTTTATGAATATTAATTTTTTCTCCCTTTTGAATGATCCCTCTGTCTATTTAATGATTTGTTTCAAAGGACTAAGTTTTGGCTTTTTTAATCTTATAATAATTTTCTTTTTTGTTTTCTATTGCTTTATGTATTAATCTTTATTTATTGCCTTTATTCACTCACTTCATATGCTTTCTTGTTTTATTCCAGGTTTTGGGGTTGAATAATTTTCTCACTTCTTGTTAAACTTTCTTATTTTATGATAAATTTATTTAAAGCTATATATTTCCCTCATGCATTAGTTTAATTGCATACCACAAAATTTTACATATGCTATTTTCCTAATTACTCAATGCTGAATATTTTTTATGATTCACAATTACCCCTAGGTTTATTTAGTAATAGTATTTCAAATCCTAAAGATAATCTTTTTGTTGCTGATTTAATTACTTTTTTACATAATGATTGGAGAACATCATTTATATGGTATTTATCTTTTGGCATTTATTAAGATTTATTTGTGTCCAAATGTGTGGACTACTGTTGTATAACTTACATGTATTATTGAAAAGAAATGTTGTTCTCTGTTCCTGTTCTTCCTTTCTCTATAAATAAATTTGACTTGCTTCACCGATCTCTTGAGTGTCTCCTGCATTTATCTCTTTCCTTTTCTTCTTTGAAATGTGTAGTGTAGGGCATTGTGAGACGAACTGCTGAGGTCTTGATACTTGGGGATATTTTGTTTTATCTTTATATTTGGATAATTAGAAGTCCCTTTGCTTGTATAATTAAAATATATATATACCATTGTCTTCTTTTCCTCTGGATTCCTTTAGGATTATCTTTTAGATTTTTATATATTTAAACATTACTACTATGTGTCCAGGGTGTGTTTTTCCTGCCCTCTCCTGTTTGAACTTCTATGCCACTTTTTATATGAGATCATTTTTTAAATGCAGTTAAATTTATTTAAAAGGTTTTCTAACATAGATCCTCATCTCCAGTTTTACTTTTCTCTCCTTCTATTATCTGGCTTTTTATCACACTTTTTTTTTATCACACTTTTTAGCCTCTGTACCTCTTAACTGTTTCTCTACCTCTTTATATTTTCTTTGAAAAAAATTCCTCCATCTGACCTTCCAAGAAATGAATTTGTAATTTCATTGTATCTATACTATCATTCATTTACTGTATAGTGTTTTATTTCAACTATCATTTCATTCATTCATGTCCAATGTTTCCACTTGGTTTGTTTTAATATTTTTGTTGTTATTGTTTCACATTTTTTAGTATCTTGCTTATTTTCTGACTTTGACAAATCTTCTCTCATACTTCTGCATCAGGTGAAGTAATTTAATACAGTTTGCTGTCTTTATTTAGAGATTATTGTTAGTTATTTTGACCTTGGATCTCCTATCCTCTTAGGGATACCAGCTACTCTGCCTGGTAGTTGCCATTGGAGTGGAGTGAAACCTAAGTCCTACCTTGTGTAAGTCCAGGAGAATTTACTAGAAAACTTACCTGCCCCTTCCTGTTTGTTGCAACCCCTAAAAACTCCTCTGGTTGAGGATCCATTTTATACCCTGTGAAAGGACGAACTTTAGAGAGGAGTTTGGTTCTGGTTTTTGTCCATCAGTTCTGGGGATTTAGGGTTGAAGGACTGGAGTAAATGCCTGAAGCTGGCCAGTCATGTGTGTTTTCAACTTCTCACCTCAGCACCAACTTTGCTGTTAACCCCATTCATTTCTGCACCTAATTTCCAGGTTCAGGCTGCTGCCCAAATGTAGGAAAATGTTTCAGAGACAACCTGGGGTGAAAGGCCAAAGCAAAACCTCAACTGCTCTTCTTTACCAGTGATTCTCAACCTTCGGTGTGCATCAGAATCACAAGAGGGCATGTTAAACATAGAGTACTGGGCCTTCCCCTTAGAGTTCCTAATTCCTTAGGCCTGGTAACATGTTTAACTAGTTACCAGGTGATGTCAGCATTGCTGGTTCGAGCCAAACTTTGAGAACCACTGGTAAAAACCATCCTGTCCATGTACACCTCAGCAGGACAACCCTTCCTCTACTCTTTCCTTACACAGTGATTTTTTCTCCCCAAACCTTTATTTTTAGAATGCTTATTTTCCTCTCTAGTGTGTCTAGGGTTTGATTTTAGGAAAGGAAGCAGGATATCATGATAAAGAACAGGAGCTCTTTTCAGTGCTTTAAATATCAAAATTTTATCAGCCATTGGAATCATAAAAATATATTATTGTAAGGATAAAATGCTACAACTTGCTGAGAAAGACATCAAACTATTTAAGAGTTATTTTTTTCTGTTTTTTATTTTTTCTATCTTCTTGTGTGAGTTTTTATTTTATTTTATTTTATTTTTTACTGTGATACATAATATAAAAATTCTCTAGAGAGGAAATTGAAATTGGTAGTGGGCAATATACAGATGGAATAGTTCCAGAGATGATTTGTCTCCTGAAATGCCAGCTACATTGTCACATGCCACATTTTTATTACTGATATTTAAGGTTAAATTATTCTCTAGTGATTGACGAAATCAACAAACAGACAAATATTTAAAAGAGCATATGTGTGTCTGTGTATGCAACAATGTTAAGTGTGTTTCTCTAAATACTCAGAAAGCATTTTCTTTAAGCAAGGTAAAAGCACAATTCCAAACCAATCAAATAAAAGTAAATGCTAAAATTGCCACAATCTACCAGATCTTCTAGTCTATTTACTAGAGAGGAGAAAAGCCTTAGGTTAGGATGTTCTTATTAAATAGGAAGGAATGCACTGGGTTATTTCCAGCTCTGTGATACACTGGCCAGCTGAGCCCCAAATACTCTGCTCTTCATTCACCTCAACTGAAGTGTGCATCTATTTAGTATTAAAAGTATGCAATACACAGAATGACCTGAAAGTTCTGAAAAGTTATTGTTACACAATAATTACAGACTTTCAAAATTTGACTGCAAATTTTTTTTAATAAACCAACAATATTATTTATTATTTAGAAAGTGTTTCTGTTATTTAGTTGAGGTTTTTTGTTTTTGTTTTTTTTTTGTCTCAGACGTGATTGATTTTGGCTGATTTTAGTACTCAGTAATATTACAATCAAACTAAAGCAAATTTATATATATAGATTTTTGAGGCAGAAGAAATGGGTCTTGTGTTTGTGCCCTGAAGCCATGGTAGTTTATCTATTTTTAACCTTTATTTCTACACAGCAAGGGAATTGAAGCAAATGACTGCTAACATTTCTGTATTTCTCATGACAATTTTCCAAGAATTAAAGCCTCCTGGAAGCAGTTGAAAGAAATATGCCAGCATAAAATTATAATCAGGTACAGCAAGCTAGGTGGTTTTTGTCTTTCCCAGGGCACATCATCTAATGACTATTTTTTACAGATGCTATAACATCCTTGTTTCTGAGGCTATAGATGAGGGGGTTCAGCATAGGTGTTAGGATGGCATTAAACATGAAGAGAAACTGGTTTAATTTGGGGTTCTTAGAGGAACCAGGCCTCATGTAGACTAGTATAGCAGGGCCAAAGTAAAGGCTGACCACACAGACATGGGAGGAGCAGGTGGCAAGAGCTTTGTTCCTCTCCTCAGTGGATTTCATGTGGAGGACAGAGAGGAAGATGAGGGTGTAGGAGGCCAGAATGAGGCTCAGGGGAATGAGGACCACCAGGAAGCTGGAGACCACCACTAACTTCACATAAGTTGAAATGTCCTCACAAGTAAGTTTTAGGAGAACCGTGACCTCACACAGAAAATGTGGGATCTCTCAAGGATGGCAGATGGGGAAGTGCATGGTATAGGCTGTATGAACAAGGGAAATTACTGCCCCTCCCACCCAGGACCCAAAGACCATGTGTGTACAGATTGTGTGTCTCATGATGAATGAGTATTGCAGTGGGTTACAGATGGCGATGTAGCAGTCATAGAACATGAGAGTCAGCAGGAGGCTCTCAGCTATCCCTAGGGTTAAGCTGAAGAAGGTCTGTGCTCCACAGCCAATCTGTGATATGGTTCTCTTCCCTGAGAAGAAGTTTGTGACCATTTTGGGGACATAAGTTGAGATCAAGGCCAAGTCAATGAGGGAGAGCTGGCTAAGCAGGAAGTACATGGGAGAGAGGAGTCTGGAATCCAGACAGATGATGCTAATGACAATAGTGTTCCTCATAGTAGCCACAAAGTAGAACATAAGGATGAGGCAGATGAGGATCATAAGGTGGTTGAGCTCAGGCCACAGCCCTAGGAGAATAAAATCTGTGGTGACAGTCTCTCTCCTGACTCAACATGCTTACACTGACAAAAAGGGCAAGGGCATTTTTCCATTTGATGACATATCATACAAGTGGTCTACCTCTTTTACTACTAGGGCTTCTCTGAATATCTGCATCACAACTTATTTCTTTGTTATGGTCTTTTTTGTATTATAAACAATTTCTCAAACATTCAAGCTTTTCATTATTTATCTCCCATGGATTCCTTAGTAAACTTACATACTTAATTGCTACAAACTGTAATAACTAATAGTAACCAAATAGGAACACAGATACATTTTAATGTTTTATCCACAAACATCTAGTCAATTTAATGAAAAGTTATCATATATATTTCTTAACAAGACAATTCAGCATAACTTTGAAGTATAACTTCAACTCTGAGTTATAGTCATTTTCATTTTGAAAAACCAACATTTTCACTCAGTCTTTGAAGGCTTAATGGAAAATGAAGAAGGTTTTCTTCATGTGTGAAGTAGAGGCCTTGGTAACCTGAGGGGAGAAAAGCATTCTCAGAACTGAGTGAGGTCTGCATTCACCTTTTCCCTCCCAAATAGGCCAGGCCATTTGTCATGAATCTTCCTCCATTGATGGAAAGGTTGCAATGGCATCAATTTGATCAGGCTGGAGAATAATTACAGTGAAAAGACAGGAGGGCTAAAAGCTTTAATATTGATATTATGAAGCCACTTTTAGTCAACAACTGGATGTTGCAGGTGATCAGTGCTTGTTTCCTGAATGCTGCTTGTTTTCTTGTTTTCTGACTAAGTTTCAGGCACCCCAATCCATGATATTAACCCATGTGCTGGTGCTAATGGTGAAGATGCAAAATGTCCTTCCCTGCAAACATGTGTCATAAACAAAAAGGCTGCTTTTTTTGTCTGTAAGTCATAGAAACAATCATTCATATAGCATTTAGACAAAACACTTTTAATTGGTGCCTGGCTCTCAGAACAGTTGTAGTTCATGTGTGTGGAACAATTGTGACTCCTTTGTACTTTACCTCCTACGGACTGATCTGTACAGATCACAGAGGACAAGAACCATGATCAATGATGCCAGTGTCCATATAGAGTTACCATGTCAGCATCCACATTCTTAGTCACTTTCCTGACTTAAGACAATTTATGTAGAGGACTGCTGACTCCTCTATTTGTATCTTTCTTCCTCAGATGGTTTCCCTGGCACACCTCAGTTGCCCACAGTGCTCAGATTTTTTTAAACTTTCAAAGTTTATTCCCAATAATTTATCTGTGATACATATTGTTTTTATGATTTATTCTAATGATTGTTATAGTGGACTGAGATTACATATTTAGCAGAGGAAAGAGCCTTAAGCCAAAGGGAGGCTTTCCCAGTGCTGGAAAGTCAAGCATCAGAGGAGTGAAATCAGAAAATTGTGGGGCTTGTTGATCCCAACCAAGGTGAGTTACAGATAAACAGCCACCCACTCCACTTGACTGATAAGGTAAGGTACCCTTTTCTTAGCACTTTCCTCACATTCTCTACTGTATTTTACACCAATACTCCTTTATCTACCTAGATTTCTGCTCTATTTTCTTTCATCACTTTTATCTACACAGTGTCTTATTTGTTTCTCATTCAAAAGTTAACTTTTCCACAGAGCTTTAGTTATGACATTTTATTCTTTCTCCTACCTATAGGTCTGGAGTTGGCTCAGAATCAAAGAAGGATCCTTTATTTCTTCTGACATGGGATTTAATCATTTATCACTACCCTCTTAGATGTCTTAGATGGAAGGATGATTCTGTTCCTCAGAAACCTAAAGTACAGACATAAGAGTCCAGGGGAACCCAGTGGTTCTACTTATGGGTCTATTTTTAATCATTAATCTCAAAATAGCAGCCTGGATTTGGGTTTTCCTCTAGCCCTTGTTCAATGTAAACATTCAAATAATCAATTTATAGTGAAATAAATATATTTTGGGGGTATTTACTCCAGAAACAGAATCTATTTGCTAAGCATATAAATCTTACTAATTGTAACAATTTTATTTACTACTTTGCACATTGACATACAATGAAAGGCATTTGTCACAGCTGAACCAGGGTGTGGCCTTAACAACAATAATAGTAATATAATAAATAGTTATTGAATACTCATCAAATGCTAACACTGTACATGTAATATTATATAATTTAATTCTCTCAACAACCCAATGAGACAAAAATTATTTGTCCCTGCATTTTTCTAAAAGTGCACTGAAGCTTAGAAGGAATAAGTGATTTTCTGAAGGCAATGGACATAAAGTGACTGTTGGCTGTCTAAATCTAGATCCTATATACTCAACCCATGCAATAATATTTCCCAAAGTCACCTGTTCAGCAGAATCATGGAAGCCTCTTCTTCAAATGCATATTTCTGAACCCCAACTAAAACCTCCTGGAATGGAACCTAGGGATTTAAAAAGGACCCTAGTTATTTATAAGATCTGATAAATTTAGGAATTCTGCAGGCAGCCATAATGCTTCAATGTCATATAATACATGTATGGTCTCAGAAAATACATTTACCTCTTCATTCATCACACACCTTGTGTTCCATCTGTCATTAGTATCTGTGTTTCCTTCCAGATTCTTGTCCCTTTCCTTGAGGGAATTAGATCAAATTCCAGGTAGAAGAAGCACATTTCCATGTTTCCATTGTATCATCTGTATTGGAATGAACAGCAAACATGGCCTGGCTCCTTTGACCCACCTGACAATGAACATGCTGCTTATTATGTTGTTCAGGGATCCTGAAAGATTTCTTCATCCATTGTGGCTTCTCCCCACAGCGACCCAACTGAGCAGAGGAGGACTGAATACTTAGCACCTTGCTGTGGCTGGCTAGCCATCCAGTTCTTGCTTTTCTAGGTGTCAACTTAGCCTGTGTTCAGCTTTAAAGCAGTCCTGGCAATCCTGAGGCAGTTGTACTATCCCTCAACAGAACTTCCTTCCTCTCCCTGCTGCAAGAATGGCTTATGGAAAGAGAAGTTCCTGTTTGCCTTCTCTCCTCACCCCTGGATGAAACAGGGGCTTCAAAAATAAGATCATGACTACCATATCCAGAGTGACTTTGAATTTAGCATGACCTTCCCAATATTTCTGTCAGAAAATAACTGTTGAAATGGATGGTCTAAACCCCAAAGGACTTGTCAGTGTGGTGATGTTTACATTACCCTTTATAAGTGAGCATTTTTAAACATGTTGGATGATTATGTGGTAATAGCCTACTTTAATTAATGTTAAATATTAATTTATTTTATTGGATATAATTTTTAGTGGATGCTATTTTTGATGTTTTCACATCACTGGGCAAAAAAAGCCAAAATAGTCAACTTGGGCAAAGATGGATAGAATCAATACAGATCCTATTCTGTTAAAACATATTTCATTAACTGGAGAAAACAGCAGTCATGGGCCTTCCTTGACTGAGGTCTAGTTAATCAGGCAGTGAGGTTGGCTCTTCAAACACACTGCTACATTCAATACTAATGAAAACCCTCAGAGATGGGTGGTATTGATATATTCAGTTTATAGATATCAAAGTCAAAGTTTGGAAAGATAAACTATTTGTCCAATGTCTCAGAGCAAGCCGTAGGTGGGGCTGAAACTCTAATCCAATTCTGCCAGGTCCCAGAGCCCATGGCATTAAACACCACCATAAACAAATGTTTTAAACCTAGGAGACAATTATTAATCTTTTCCATTATCTAACTTCTGAGTACAAACTTTCTTAGATATGAAAACTTAAATTTATATCTAAACACCATTTAATGAAAACACTTGCAGAAAAGATGAAGAGCATGGGTGCTATTTAGTAACTGTTCCTCTGTCTCTACATATCAATATGATGTGATATTTTATGCACTTTATCTATCTGAGTTAACACACATGAGATTATTAAAATTATATTTATTAGCCCGGTGATTATCATCAGTAATGTGAAATACTAACTATTAAAGTAATAATGTGATTAATTTTCTTTCATAAATACAGGAAAACTTTCAGCAATTGTTTTGATATCATATGCCAGAGTAAATTTTAAAGTTGATTTCCTCACAATTTCAATAACTTCTCATCATCATTATCACCTGGAAACCCAAGCATCTTCTGTGTTCCTCCCTGAGTGAGACGTACTAGGTTCTCCTTTACTGTATCAGAACTAAGGATAAGAATTGGTTAAGGGATGAGTTGACAGAATCATTTCATCTCTCCAGATTTTATGGGAATGAAGATACAATAGAAGATATTAAAAATACATTGGATTTTGTCCATATGGGCATCAGCTCACCATCCTCTACTCCCTTTCTGTCTCTTGTTAACCTATCTTCCTGACCCAAGCTCTGTGAGTCTGCTAAATTTGCTTAAGTCATATCAGTGAGGTCATGTAATATTTTTCTTTCACTGACTGGCTTACTTCACCTGACACAAGGTCTTCAAGATTCATTTGTGTTGTCCTATGTGTTAATAGTGCATCCTTTCCTACAGCTGAGTAATATTCCATTGTATGTCCATACCACAGTTTCATTATCCATTTGTCTGTTGATGGACATTTGCATTTCTTCCAACATTTTTTTTTTTAGGATTTTAATGATATTCCCTTTGTTATAGTATTAGCACTTACAACCATTAATTTGTTTCTAACTTTTAAAAAACAATTTATTGAATTATACCATTCATACATGAACATACATAAACTATAAGCATTCAGTAAACACCGTGAACTTATGAAACAAACATGCATAACAGCATAGAGGGTGCCCACACATCACCCCCACACATAAACACCCTGAATTGTTTTGAAACATTTTTTAACAAATAATGAAAGAGCATC
Organism: Tolypeutes matacus; assembly: GCA_026826555.1. NCBI lineage: Eukaryota > Metazoa > Chordata > Mammalia > Cingulata > Chlamyphoridae > Tolypeutes > Tolypeutes matacus. Next base: position 3,641,308 of record JAKSZT010038682.1, read on the forward strand.
ATCAAAGTATTGCTATCAACTATAGTCTCTATCTTCCTCCCCTATCCACTTTTTAAAGGATTATTTTATTTTTTAAATTTTATCCATTTTTACCCACCCCCTATTTTTGCTGTTTCTGTGTGCATTTTCTGGGTGACTCTGTGTCTGTTTCCTGATCTCTCTTCTCATCCTTCTCCTCCTGTCTTCACTGGGATTCATTCCCTGGAACCTCTGGTATTGGAGAGGTATCCTACCACCTGCACCACCTTAGTCTTTGGTTTTTCAGTGAATCTTGTCTTGGGTCTCCCTTGTGTCACTCTCCTGTTATGTCATCATCTTGCTGAATGGCTCAAGGGGCCTGGTGGCTCACCCACTCATAAGGCCTGGTGGCACACCTCTGCATGGGGCCTGGGTGGCCAACATCCATTCTATATTTTCTTTTTTTTTTTAATTTTTACTGGGATGCCCTGGGTGTTGAACCTAGGTCCCTCCATAAGGGAGATGGAAACTTAACCACTCAGCCACATCTGTCCCCCTGCTATATCTTTTAAGTTTGACTAAGATACACAGAGTTTCAGTTTTTTTTCCCATACAGGATGGTCATATAATAAATCAGGCTTAGTTTATCACCAGCATTCTAAAAACCAGACCTAGGAAGAAAACTAGGTTTGGGGACAAATACATGGATTTTAATATAGAGAATGTTTAGCCTACCATGATTATCACAAAATCAGGACAGCAACTCACAAAATCTGTATAGCTGCAACTTTTGGCTATAGTAAATAATGTCTTATAATTCTATCAATGGAAGAGTTACTGAAGGGAGTGAGAAGGAAGAATAGGAGTAAAATGGGGGCATTTTGAGGACATTGGTATTGTCCTGTATGACATTGCAATGACAGATACAGGCCATTATATATTTTATCATAACCTATAAAAGTGTGAGGGAAAATTTTAAACTATAACGTAAACTGTAGTCCATGGTTAGTAGCAATGCTTCAATTTGTGTTCATCAGTGTAACAAATGTACCACAATAATGTGGGAAATGTTAATGTGGAAAAATGTGGGAATGGGAGGGATGGGTCCCATGGGATTCACCTATAATATTTTGTGTAACATTTATGTAATCTAATGGTTTTTAAAAATAAAACAATTAAAAAAAAACCTATGGGATGCAGTGAAGACAGTGCTGGCAGGGAAATTTATATCACTTCTGATTGGGATTCTCATTTTAAATATGAAGAAACAGCTACAATCAAAGGCTTAACTGAACAGTTGCAAGAACTAGAAAAAGAACAGAAAATCAAGACCAAAGTAAGCAAAAGGAAAGAAATAACAAAGATTAGAGTAAGAATAAATGAAATTAAGAACCAAAAAACAACAGAGAGAATCAACAAAACCAAAAGCTGGTTCCTTGAAAAAGAAACAAAATCAACAAACCTTGAACTAGACTGACCAAGGAAAAAAAGAGATGATATAAATAAATAAAATCATAAATTAGCGGGAGGATGTATTAGTCAGGGTTCTCTTGGGAATCAGAATCAATATTGAGATATGTGTCAATAATATGAAATTTTACAAGAGTCTATTACATGACCATGAGGATGCACAAGTCCAGGTTCTGCAGGCAGCTGCAAACCAGAGACTCTGATGAAAGTCCAATGAAAGGTTCTTGATGACTTTCTGGGAAAAGTTGGCTTTCCAAAGACAAGATGGGAAATTCTCTGAATGCTGAGAGCACTTCCCCTTTTTAGACATTCAACTGATTGGATAAAAGCATCATCCATTGCTGATGCAATCTCCCTGATTGATGCAGATGTAATCAGCATTCAACACAGTAAACTCACTGTTGATCAATGTCTATAAATGCTCTTTTATTACAATTAGCCCAGTGCTTCCTTGACCAAACACCTGGACACAATTACTAGGCCAAGTTGATACATTAGCCTAACCATCATAGACCACCCCTTGTCAATTCGGCAACCATACACATTACCTTAAACCATATTTAGTCTCTAAATAAAAATAGAACAGACAAACATACATATATATTTCCACCTAACAATGTTCAACTCACCTACATACAACTGGAATCACATTCATTCCCTACAGAAAAGTGTGCAAGACCTTGGGTAATTTTCACTCTTGACACCCTAAATATTATGACATGAAATGATTAAAACTATTCATATGATAGGGGAAAAGGTTGGGGAAGAAAACAAAGAAATTCATTTTGTGCACATTTACAATCATACTCATAATGAAACAAGGAGAAAGGTTCATGACTATTACAGTCCTTTCTGTAATTGGTCATGAGGTCAAAGTTCATATTTATCGCTACCTTCTTCCACTGCCCATTCCACATTCTCATTACACCTAGCAAGTACTTCAGCTGGCCATGGTTCTTTGCCTGCTGGGGTGAACCAAACTTTCATTCCTGAAGATTCCGGGCCAATATTAGTCCTACTTGGATTGGTTTGTTGCAATTTCCCATATACTTTAATCACAGGTCATGGCAGTACTAGGAGACATCCTAGAGGATCTTCTGCATTCCAGGCAAACTCTTCTTTACCACATTATGTAGATGTAGTCCTATTTCCCCTTGAGAGTCAGGATCAATCACCACAGCCAGTACAGTAATTCCCTTCTTTGCCTGTTGATTCACAGGTAAGAGGAGCCCAAAGTGGCTAGCTTTCAGTCTTAACTTCTAGTTTGATGGAATGAGTGCTCCCTGGTAGCAGCACTCCTCCTTTTGAGACTAAACCTGTAGACCAGCAGAGCTTAAGTTTTCAGTGACAGGAAGCAAAAATTTTCCTAGTGGGTCATTTGGAGTAATAGTGAGTGGTGCCATTCCCATTTCCACCCCTTGATTTCCAGACCCATGAATCCTGGTTATGGCCAAAACAGCACCATAGAGTGAATGCTGATTTAGAGCATACACATCCTCCTGGAGAACATTGTCTCAGCCCTACAAGGTATTGCCAACTAGTTGGTGCTGTAATTGAGTTTTTGAAAGGCCATTCCACCATTCTATTAATCCAGGTACTTCAGGGTGATGGCAAACATGGTAAGACCAGTGAATTCCATAGGCATGTGCCAATACTTGTGCATCCTTTGCTGTGAAATGGGTTGCTTGATCAGAAGCAATGCTGTGTGGAATGCCATGGCAGTAGATATGACATTCGGAAAGCCCATGGGTGGTAGTTTTGGAAGAAGTGACACGTGCAGGAAATGCAAACACAGATCCAGATTATGTGTCTATTGCAATTAAAACAAATCACTGCCAATACCATGGTGGAACTGGCCCAATGTAGTCAACCTGCCACCAGGTAGCAGGCTGGTCACCTCGAAGAATATTGCCATAGTGAGGGCTGACTGTGGGTCTATGCTGCTGGCACATTGGGCATTCAGCAGTGGCTGTAGCTAAGTCAGCCTTGGTGAGGGAAAGTCCATGTTGCCGAGCCTAGACATAACCTCCATTCCTCCCTCCATGGCCACTTTGTTCAATAGCACATTGGGCAATGACAGGAGTGACTTGGGAAAGAGGCTGAGCATTAGCCACAGAGCAGGTCATCTTATACACTTGATTATTGAAATCTTCCTCTGCTGAAGTCACCTTCTGGTGAGCATTCTTGTGGGACATAAATATGTTCATGTTTTTTGCCCACTCAGAAATGTCTATCCATATACCTCCTCCCCCAGACATCCTTGTCACCAATTTTCCAAACATGTTCCTTCCAAGTCACTGACCATTCAGCCAAACCATTGGCAACACCCCATGAATCAGTGTCCAAACACAACTCTGGCCATTTCTTCTTCCAAGAAAAATGAATAAATAGGTTACTGCTCGAAGTTATGCCCACTGGGAGGATTTCTCTGACCGTTATCCTTCAAGGATGTCCCAGATAGGGCTTCAGAGCCGCATGTCCACTTTCGTGTGGTAGCTGAACCATCTGTACACAAAGCCTGAATTTTCTCATCCTCAGTCAACTGATTGTAAGGGATTCCCCAAGAAGCCAAAGTTGTGGTCTGGGAAAGAGAATGTAACATGGCAGTGGTGGTGACAATGGGCATTTGGGATACTTCTTCATGTAACTTACTTGTGCCTTCATGACCTGTTTGAGCCCTATCTCATATATACCACTTTCATTTTATTATGGAGTGCTGCAGTGCATGCCCAACTTTATATTTTGGTGGTTCAGACAATACCCAGCTCATGATAGGCAGCTCAGGTCTCATGATAATTTGATGGCCCATGGTTAAGCATTCAGTCCCTACTAAGACCCAGTAACAAGCCAAAAGCTGTTTCTCAAAAAGGGAGTAGTTATCTGCAGAGGATGACAAGGTTTGCTCCAAAGTCCTAAAGGTCTGCATTGTGATTCCCCTATAGGGGCTTGCCAAAGGGTCCAGATGGCATCTTTATTTGCTGCTGAAACTTCCAGCAACTTTGGATCTGCTGCATCATATGGTCCAAGTGGTAAAGCAGCTTACACAGCAGCCTGGACCTGTAACAGGGCCTCCTCTTGTTCTGGTACCCAATCAACACTAGCAGCTTTTCTAGTCACTCAGTAAATGGGCCAGAGTGGAACACCCAAAAGTGGAATGTGTTGTCTCCAAAATCCAAAGAGGCCAACTAAGCATTGTGCCTCTTTTTTGGTCATAAATAGGGCCAGATTGCAACAGCTTATCCTTTACATTAGAAGTGATATCTTGACATGCCCCACACCACTGGACACCTAGAAATTTCACTGAGGTGTCAAAACCCTGTATTTTTGTTAGATTTATCTCCCATTCTCTCACACAAATGCTTTACCAATAAATCTAGAGTCTTTGCTACTTCCTGCTCAGTAGGTCCTATCAACATGATATCATCAATATAAATGGACCAGTGTGAAGTCTCATGGGAGGGAGAGATAATCAAGGTCCCTGCAGACAATATTATGACCTAGGGCTAGAGAGCTGATATACCCCTGAGACAGGACAGTGAAGGTATACTGCTGCCTTTCCAGCTGAAAGGAAACTGTTTCTGGTGGTCCTTACTAATGGCAATTGAGTAAAAAGTGTTTGCCAGATCAACAGCTGTATACCAGGGACCAAGTGTTGATTTGCTTAAGCAATGATACCACCTCTGGCACAGCATCTGAAATTGGAGTCACCACCTAGTTCAGTTTATGATAATCTACTGTCAGCCTCCAAGATCCATCTGTTTTCTGCACAGGCAAAATAGGAGAGTTGAACGGGGATGTGTTTGGAATCACCACCCCTGCATCCCTCAAATCCTTGATGGTGGCATTAATCTCTGCAATCCCTCCAGGAATCCAATATTGCCTTTGATTTACTATTTTGTGAGGTAAGAGCAGTTCTAGTGGCTTCCACTTGGACTTTCCTACCATAATAGCCCTCACTTCACAAGTCAGGGATCCAATGTGGATTCTGCCATTTGCTGATTATGTATATTTCAAATATGCAGTCTGGTACTGGGGAAATAACCACAGAATGGATCTGAGGACACACTGGACCCACTGTGAGATGGACCTGAGTTAAAACTCCATCAATCACCTGACCTACAAGAGTTCCTACTCTGAGTGGTGGTCAACAATAATGTTTTGGGTCTCCTGGAGTTAATGTGACTTCTGAGCCAGTTTCTAATAATCCCTGAAATGTCTGATTATTTCCTTTCCCCAATTCATGGTTACTCTGGCAAAAGGCCATATGTCTCCCTGGGGAAATGTGAGAGGAAGATGAACAGCATAAATTTTTGGCAGTTTAACAGGATCCTTTCCCAAGAGACCTGACTTTCTCCTCATTCAAGGAGCTCTGGGCCTGTAATGTGTCTCATATCTGGGATATGATTAAGGGGTCTTGATTCTCTGCATCTGTAATTTGAGGTAGGGTTTTGTTCACTCAACCTAGAACCCTTCTGCCTATACAGATTCAGAAGAAATTTAGTAGACTGCCTATGTATTTCACTTCTAGGTATCCCAAGATCTATTAGCCAATGCGGTACCTTCATGCACCCAGACTATTCTGAGTGCTGCTTTGCATCTGCTTTTCATTGCAGTAGCCATGCCCACCTTGCCTTTGGTGATTAACTGCCAATGCTTGGCATGTACTGGACTGAGATCCCATCATCCTTATAATGTATAAGGATTCCAATTCCATTACAGCCCTCCCTACAATAAAATCTGGACTACAGAGAAGAGCAACCACAGAGCTCTTCAGAGAAGATGGAGTTAGTCTTACAAATCTATTCCTCACAGTCCTGTTTAAAGGTGTGTCTGCTGGATGTTTCTGGGGTATGGGATCTCAAATGGTAAATACATTCTAGCATTCCAATCCCTCTAAGCCTTTGAATCCCCTCATCTTCTATATAACAGGGCTAATTGGGCATCTCAACCTCATACATGCTAGGCCATATTTTGGTCCATGTTTCAGTCAGCAACCCAAATTGTTAGAGCTCTTTCTAACCCCTTGAGCTACAGCATTGAATCTAGAATTTCTGCTTAGTGGGCCCATATCAATAATTTCAGCCTGATCCAATTTATATTCCTTCCACTATTATCCCAGACCATTAGTATACATTCCTGCACATATTCTCCTGATTTCTGTCCAAATAAGTTGGAAAGCTCATGCATTTCTTTCAGAGTATAGCATACTTCCTCATGGGTCACACTTTGTATTTCACCTTTGGGGGATTGTTGTGATTTTAGTCTATTAATAGGTCTTGAAGACAAGAGGAGTGGTGGGGGTGAATAAGGAAAAGTATAAGAAATGTCTTGCAAGCTACTGACCTCAGAGCATTCCTTTGCATTTTCTTCTGGTGACACAGGATTAATCTCTTCATGCAGTGTTTGGAAGACAGATTCTTCAGGGCAGACTGGAAGTTGTACAGTGCATGCTGGAGTTTGGCTGATACCTGCTGCATGGCTGGGAGGAGGTCCAGTCTCTCTGGTGCTGGCAGGAACTGGGGCAGTATATGTTGGAGTTTGGCTGGTACCTCCCTCAGGGCTGGGAGAAAGTCCAAATTCCCTGGGGCAAGCTGCAGGCCTGATGATACAAGGTTGAAAATGTGAGGTCTCCAAAGGGCAGGCCATTGCAGGTTTATCTTGTAAAGTCTCAGCAGAATTCAGTTTTCCAATAATCCCACCAATATTAACATCATCCCATATGTCACCATCCCAATTCTCAGGGTTCCACTCCTTTCCAATCAATGCCTTCACTTTAATTGCAGCAACCCTGCAGGGTTGAGATTTTAGCTTCCTCTTTAATTCTGCTACTCATACAATGGGAGTCTGGGTTTCATTCTCAGATATTTCAAGTCTATGGTTACAGGAGACAAGATTTATTTCAAGGCACACATAGCAAGTTTCACATCACTCATGTGGCATTTAATTTTAAAATTTGAAGAGTTTATTTCATTTCTTTCTTTTGTAACTGTATCCAGATTATCTAGGAGGAGCCATCCAACATAATTATAACTTTTGACCCTACAAAATTCTGTTAAGGTGTTGAAAACTCTCTCATCCAGATTCTTGCTTCTTATAAGTGTGGAAGTAGGGGAATCCAGTGATGCTATTTCTAGTATCTCTATTGCCAGTCCATGTCATGGACAGTTAGCAATATCTTCTTTATTGGAAAGGGAGTCATTAGTACCCTTGAGTACAATTGGAATAGAGAGCCAATTGCAAAACTTCAGGACCACCTCACTTATCCCATGTTTATGACTCTGTTCCTCAAGAACCACTCATGATACCAAGCTGTATTATTCAGGGTTCTCTCTGGAAACAGAATCAACAGGAGATATCTGTCAATAATATGAGATCTTATAAGAAACTCTTATCCTACCATGGGGATGCACACGTTCAGGTTCCACAGGCAGGCTGCAAACCAGGGTCTCTGATGAAGATCCAATGAAAGGTCATTGATGGTTTTCTGGGAGAAGTTGGTTGTCCAAAGATAAGCTGGGAACTTCTCTCTGAATGTTGATATCACTTCCACTTTTAAGGAATTCAACTGATTGGATAAAAGCATCATCCATTGATAATGCAATCTCCCTGATTGATGCAAATGTAATCAGCCATCCACACAGTAAACTCACTGATGATCAAAGTCCAAAAATGCTCTTTTTTTAAACTTAGCCCAGTGCTTGCTGGAACAAACTCCTGGACACAATTACCAGGCCAAATTGACACATCAACCTAACCATCACAGAGGACATTACTACTGACCCCACAGAAATCAAAGACATCCTAAAAGGATACTATGAACAACTGTACACCAACAAACTAGACAATATAGATGAAATGGACAAATTCCTAGAAACACCCACAAAACCTTCACTGACCCTAGAAGAAATAGAAGACCTTGACACACTAATCAGAAGAAAGGATATTGAATTAGTCATGGAAAACCTCCCAAAGAAGGAAAACCAAGGACCGGATGGGTTCATAGTTGAATTCTACCAATTATTCCAAGAAGATTTAATCCCAAATTTGCTGAAACTTTTCCAAAAAAATTAACAGGAGGGAATGTTATCAAATTTATTCTACAAATCCAGCATCACTCTAATAACAAAGTTAGATATAGATGACATTAAAAAAATTATAAATGAATTTCTCTTATGAATATAACTGTAAAAATCCTCAACAAAATATTTGTTGATCAAATCCAATAACAAATTAAAACAATTATACATAATGATTAATTCGGTTTTATACCTGGTGTGCAAGTGTGGCTCAACACAAGAAAATCTATCATTGAAATAAAAGGAGGAAGAAAAATCACACGATCATCCTTATTGATGCAGAAAAGGCACTTGAAAAATTCCAACATTTTTTTCTTCATGGAAACTCTCTGAAAAAGAGAAATAGATGGAAATTTTTCAACATGATAAGGTGCATATATGGAATACCCATGTCTAACATTTTAATCAAAGGAGAAAGACTGAAAGCTTTCCTGCTGAGATGAGAAACAAGACAAGGATGCCCCTTATCACAACTGTTACTCAATATTGTGATAGAAGTTCTAATTAGAGCAAATTGTCAAGAAAGGGAAATAAAATTCATCCAAATAGGAAAGGAAGAAATAACACTTTCACTATTTCCTGAAAATATGATCCTATATCTAGAAAAAACTGAAAAATCCACAGCATAACTACTAGATCTAATAGATGAATTCAGCAAAGTGACAGCACAAAAGATTAACATGTAAAAATCAGTAACATTTCTATACACTATTAATGAGCAATCTGAGGTAGAAGTCAGGAAAAAACATTTACAAAAGCATTTAAAGCAATAACATATTTAGGTATGAACTTAACAAAGGACATAAATGACCTGTATTCAGAACATACAAGATATTGCTAAAAGAAACTAAAGAAGAGCTAAATAAATGGAAAGACATTCCATGTTAATAGATTGAAGAGTAAATAGCATTAAGATGTCAACTCTATTCATAATTACCTACAGATTCAATGCAACCCCAATAAAACTTCCAAGAGCTTTTTGTTTTTTTTATTTTCAAAATTGGAAAAGCCAGCTGTCACATTTATTTGGAAGACTAAAAGGTTCCAAATAGCCAAAAATATCTTTAAAATAAGAACAAAATTGGAGGGCTCTCAATTCCTGCCTTTAAAGCATATTTGTTAGTTACATTCTAAAAACAGCACGGTACTAGCATAAGGACAGATATTTTTAACAATTCTATAGAATTGAGGGTTCAGAATTTTATCCTCAAATTTATGACAAAGTGATATTTGACAAGGTTGTCAAGCCCACATAGCTGGGCCAGAACAGTCTATTCAACAAATGGTGTTTGAATACCTGGATATCCATATCCAAAAGAAAAAAGGACCACATTTTACACCTTATAGAAAAATCAAATCAAAATGTATCAAAGACCTAAATATAAAAGCTAAAACCATAAATTTCCTAGAAGGTAATCAGTGGAAACATCTCAAAATCTTGTGGTAGGTGGTAGTTTCTTAAACCTTATATTCAAGGCACAAGAAATAAATTTAAAAAAATAGATAAATGGGTCCTCCACAGATTTAAACACTTTTGTGCTTCAAATTACTTGTTAAGAAGGTGAAAAAGCAGGTGACACAATGGGAGAAAATATTTGGAAACCACATATTTTACAAGGCTTTGATATCCATATTATATAATGAGATCATACAATCCAATAATAAAAAGGTAAAGCATCCAAATAAAAAATAATGGGCAAATACTTCAATAGATATTTCTCCAAAGAGGAAATACAAATGAACAAAAATCACATGAAAAAAATGTTCAATGTTATTAGATACTAGGAAAATTCAGATTAAATCAGCACACACACACCACTCAGAACTGAGTGGGAGAGAGTGTGGTCTACGGTGTGAACTGTGGTCTATGGTTGGTGGCAAGTCTCCAGGATGTGTAAGTTCATTGAGGGTGGTGGGCCACACTTGTGGGAGATGTTTGTGTGGGATGTGGTGGGAGGTGTGGGAGGTGGGCAACATGGGAATCCCAGTGGGTTCCGTGTAATATTTTGGGTAATCTAAGCACCTCTTTAAATATATGTATATATATATATAAATAACTTTTCTGTAAGCAAATACACATATATGCATATATATTTATATATCATTTTGCAAATGTTTGTAAGTATTGTGAGAATTTTGATTTTTACCCACAATAAAAATAAATAAAAAATTAAAAAAATACTACAATGAGTTATTACACAACTTATAGAATGACAATTATTTTAAAAACACCAGAAAACTACAAGTGCTGAAGAGAAAGTGGAGAAATAGGAACACTCCTTCAATGTGGTAGAAACGTAAAATAGTGCAGCTTTTATGGAAGACAGTTCAGCTCTTCCTCAAGAAACTTAGTATAGAATTTCCCTATGATTTAGCAATCCTTTTACTAGGAATATACTCAGAAGAAGTGAAAGCAAGGATGTGAACAGACATTTGCACACTGATATTCACAACAGCATTTTTCACAATTGCTAAAATATGGAACCAGTCCAATGACTATCAACTGATGGCTGGATAAACAAAATGTGTTATATACCTGCAATGGAATACTACTGCACATGAGAAATAAGAAGAAATGAAATTGGGATGCATTGACAACGTGGATGAACCTTGAGGGTATTATTTAGAGTGAAATTAGTCAGACACAAAAGAAAAATTATTGTATAATTTCACTAATATGAACTAAACACTATGAGTATTCTCACAGAGGGTAAATTCTAGAGTATAGGTTACTAGGAAATAGAATGTGGGTTGAGAATGGGAGCTGATGCTTAATGCATGTAGAATATTTTAAAAGGTTTATTGTAAGTGTGTGGAAATGAACAGAGTTAATGGTAATACGTTTTAGTGAGTATAACTAACACAGCTGATTTATAAATGTGATTTTACCTGAAAGGGGTAGACTATTTTTAAATGAAAGAAAACTAGAGAATAATCTAAGGACTGAATAACAATGATTTTGGTGGTGGATGAAGATTGTGGTTAATAGTATAAGTGAAAGAATATTCTTTTACAAAGTGTTAAGTATATGGTGATTCACAAGTAAATTTCAACTAACGTAACTTATGCATAATAGTTAACCGTAATATTTAATATTTTTCCAGCAAAGGCAAAGAAGATATTGTAACAATTCTAAGGGACAAACAGAGGGTGTATAGAGAGTAATGAAAATGTTCTAAAATTGAGTGAGCTGATGATAGCACAATTCTGTGATGTATATTGGAGACACTGTACACTTTGAGTGGATTGTAGAAAATATGGGACTGTATAACACAATGAATCTTGTGGTGGAAGAAAGAATGTGGTTAACAGAACAAATATGAGAACATACCTTCATGACCTATAACAAGCATATAATACTAATACAGGGTATTAATAACTTGGTGGGTTGGGGTAAATACACCAAATATAAGATATTCTTACCCTTGCTCTGGAGCTTTTTTGCAGGGTATTTTTTATATCTTTCCCTCTTTCTTTTATGGATTTGAAAACTTTAGATTCCCACTCTAATGCTTGATTCTATTTTCAAGAAATCTATTAACATAATCCATAGTTTTAAATTTATTTAATTTTATATATTTTCTTTTTTAAAATATTTTTTAATTAAAAAAAATACTTACATTACATAACTGTTTCACAAAAATTATAGAGGTTCCCATATGCCCCACCTCCCACACCTCCCACAACTTCCCATATAAACATCTTCAATTAGTGTGGCACATCGCATGCAATGGATATACACATTCTGGGGCTTTGCCACTAAGCATGGACCATAGTTCACAATGTAGACTACAATCTCTCCCACACAGTTCTGCATGTTATATGCTGATATAAAATGGCCTATATCTGTCTTTGCAATTTCACTCAGAATAATTCCCAAGTTGCAAAAAAGCCCCTGTATTATAACTGATTTTCCCTCTCCCTGCCCCCAAAGCATCCAGTGGCCACTGGCTCCATATTAAATTTATAATTTCTTCCATTACTTGAATCACAGTATGTCTATAACAGAATACCAATAAATCCACTCTAGTCCATAACTCTCCCCCAATCCTGAGGAGTCTGGGATGGTGATGTCCGCTCCACCTCCAAGTGAGAGGGAGCTTATATCCTATGCAAAAGATGGATGGGATTATCCTGCCTGCAGCTGCAGATTCTCCCCATTCCCAGGGATGGCCATTGTCCATCACCTTCTCCCCACCAGGTGTCCTGGGAAAGTCCATTGAGCTATAGAGTAGGAGTTGCAGTTTCATTGAGATTCTGGGCCCAGCTGGTGATGGAAATCCCAAAGACTCCACTCTCTGGAAGTAAACCTACAAGCTCCAGCACAACATATAGGTTTAAATAGAAGGGACAGATTGACCATGTGCAGGGAAGACATTTTTCAGTACAAGCCTGTCACTCTCAGAAGCACAGATACCAAAGTAGGGCCCACTGATAAGGCACTAAACTCTGGAGCCATCCACCTTGATATAGGATCTGGGTGTCTCCAGAGCCCTCAGAAACCCCTCTATTTGGGGTGATATCCACATTGGAAGCCTATGAGGTCCTACTAAGATGTGCATAAGCATTACCTCTGGGATGAACTCATGACTCACTTTGAAGACTCTTAGCCATATAAACTCATTTCTCTTTATATTACCCCCCTTTTATTTGAAGTCTTTTTCCAGTCATATTTCCAGTTGGCACATGGTAGTAATCCCTCATTGCCAGGGAGGCTCATCCCTTGGAGTCATGTCCCATGCTGGGAGGAAGATAATGCATTCATATTATGAGTTTGGCTTAGAGATAGGCCACATTTGAGTAAAAACTTAGGCACCCCATAACAATAGGCTAACTTTCAATATCAAAAACAAAGACTAGTAAGGCTAGTCATCAATAACAAGAGCCCATCAGTGGATCATCCTCCTTTGCCAGACATTGACCCTACTCTTGGGAGAATTTTGCAGCTCCCTTGGAGAATATGGCAGAGCTCTTTAGTTTGGGAATTCAGTATTCTCTCATTTATTCAGTGATTCTCCACCCACTGTCATCATGCCCTGTGAGCATTTGGACAATTTTATATATCTTTTATGTATGTTCAGGTGAACTTCCTCACATGCATCCCCCATCCCTGACAACCCCCACCAACAATCCTCGCCCACCCCAGTTGTAACCCTTCTGTAATCCAAACCTTCTTTAAAGGTGAAACCAATCCAATAGCCAATTACAATTTATAGGAAAATGAAATAATAATTATACATTTAAATGTAAGAGATAAAATACATGAAAACTTAGGAAAAAAACTAAAAATAAAATTAAAGGAAAGGGATATTCAAAAAACGGGAAAAAAAAATACATATATATATTTGACATTTTGCCTTTTATTGCTGCAATATCTGGTGTCCAGTCTGTATCATGGCACTTTCTCCCTCTCACTCTCCAGCATCTCATATTTCTCTTTTAATTTTCAAAGAAGTTTTAGGTCACAGCAAAGTCACACACAGAATACATGAGACTCTCATATACCCAAACTCCTCCCCCTTTCCTCACCTCATTTTAAATCATTTTGGTGTGTGGACTGTAGCATTGTTAAAACTGTTATACAGATAGTGAAACATAGCTACTAAACATTGTCAATGGTTTACAGTATGGTTTACATTTTAGACTGTATACTTTTATCAATTTTTATATTTACCATATCCTGTGTCCATCACTGTAAGGTAATGAAAAACATTTACAATGACCACTAAATACCCGCTGCTGGATCTATTCTGTTCCTCCCTCCCCATCCCCCCAGGGCCCAAAACGACTCCCTTGCTTGATTCATTGGATGACATGGTTCATAGTTATATGCAACAAGAGGTCTTGACACACTGGTTTGTCCTCCCCTGTTAGGGACTGCCCTTGCTCTTAAGGGATGCCCACCTGTCTATTTCTGAGTGAATCAGTCCTCCCAAAGTTGGGAGTCCATCTCCTTCCCTCTCATTGTGTGGGTCTCCACCCACTGATACAAAACATTTTGCCAGGATGAACACTCACACACTCCCTAGAAGCCTGGTCCAGGTGCACATTCTCCTGAATGCCCCCCTAAACCAGTGACACTTCCTTGTCATATTGCCAAAAGAGCATTCCCACCTCTGTACTTTCAACTTCATAGCCACAAATCCCAATTGTTCACCTGGTCCTTCTCCCATATCTCCCCCCAGTATCCTGTGTATTCTAACCCACCCTTCCCAATCTACCCATCTGTCAACCCTGCACCACCAAACCCAATACCATCACTTCCCACCTGTCCTATCCCTTCAATACACAGCTCTTTTCTATTTGTTTGTGTGTGTGGCTATTTTCTGCTTGTTATTCTTATTTTGTGCAATTGGTTCTCACTTCCCTCCCTCATTCTTATTAAGTTAGCTAGAGGTTTATATATTTTTTGATTGTTTTAAAAAAAGTTGTTTTTTTTTATTTTGTTTTTCTGTTTTCTAACTCATTATACTGACCTTCATTAATTTTTTCCTTCAGCTTTCTTTCAATTTATTTCAATGTTATATGGATAAAAATGCTTAATTCACTTAAGACTTATTTTTACATTTTTATTGATATAAGTACTTACTGTTATGAATTTTTCCTTAGGCACTGCACTACATTGGTTCTATTTTGTTCTCAATTATATTATGACTTTTTATATTGAAATTTTGAAAAATCTTGTTACTTTTTAATTTTTAAAGAAGTTTTAGATTACATAATTTTTACATTAAAAAATATCATACTTTCCAATGTACCCCACCAAATCCTCTCCACCCCCCAAACTTACCCCAATTAACATTTTTCATTAGTGTGGTGCATTAGTTACACTTGATGAACACTTATTGAATTACTGCTATTAAAAATGGTCTATAGTTTACATTAGTTTATATTATGGTTTACACCTTGCACAATACAATGTTATAGATTTTGACAAAATGTATAATGGTCTATATCTGTCATTCCAATATCATGCAGAAAAGTTTGAATGTCCTAAAATGTTTCAAGTTACATATTCTTCCCTCTCCTTCCCTCAGAACATCTGGTGACCATTCTTTTTATAAGTGTTTCAAGTTTTTAAATTTCTAAAATAATAATAAGTCTAGTCTCCAGTTTCATTTCCCCCTTTAGTATTTTGGGATGGTGGTGCCCAATCTGCTTCCAACTGAAAGAGGTCTTAGATCACATTGGTCAAATAGATGGAATTGTCTTGCTTGCAGTTTTAGATACTTTTTGTTTTTTGGGATGAGCATTGTCGATCATCAACTTTTGTTAGTTATACTGGTGAATTAGATGAACTGGAAAGTAGCTGTTCACTGCAACTCTGCTGAGATACAGGGCTCAACTGGCTTATGAAAAGCTGGAAGATTTAGGTCTCTGGGACAAATATTTAATGAGTATAGTGCTAACCTAATTATAGGTTCAAATATAAAGGGCAGAAGAACCATGTGCAGGAAAATTATAAATAAATCTATCTCTGCTACATGGGAGAGAGGTTATCAAATATTCCAATGTAAGGTTCCACTGATGGGTTGCTGATTTCATGGGACTCTTTTGTCCTGCCTATAGTGTGTAAATAGCTTTATAGCCTTCAGGAGCACACCTGATTGAATCACTGTTTACTGTGGCAATCAGTGAGATACTCCTGAGATGTGCATAAGCAGAACCACTGGAATGACTTCCTAATTCATTTTGAAATTTCTTAGCTATAAAAAGTCATTTGTATTTAATATTTCCTCTTTTAGTCAAGGTCTTTTTCCAAATGTGTCTCTAGTTGGTGCTTTAAATACTCCCTCAGTGCCAGGGAGGCTCAATCTTAGGAGTCATACCTCATTCCATGGAGAAGGTAGTGAGTTTATATACTGATTTTACCTTAGAGGCCACATTTGAGCAACAGGGAGGATTTTAGAAGGTAAACTTTAGGAAATATACATTACTAGGTTAAGTTTCAATTTCATAAGAACAAGGTTCATAACTAGAAACATCAATATAAAAGGCCTGGTATATTGGTCATTCCGCCTCACTAGGCACTGTGCATTTACTCTAGAGCTTCTTGCTACTTTTAGAGAATGTAGCAGGACTCCTCATTATGGAATTTCAATATTCCATTGTTTATTTTGTGGGTCTCCATCCACTGAGACAACACCCCATGACCATTTGAACACATCCATATTCCATAGAGGCATGCCCCAGGTATGCCCATACCACACATTCCCTCACCACAACATGCCACACCAGTAATCCTCCCCTGCCAAAGTTGCAAACCTTCTGCAATCCAAAACCTCACAAAAAGTAAAACCAATAATAATAATAAATAAATATTTTTGCATTGTGCCTATCATCACCATAAGATCTGATATCTTTTATTATATTGAAATTTCTTTTGTATGTTCCCCCAGTGTCCTATTTTTTCATTTTATTTTCAAGGAAGAGTTAGATTATACAAAAGTCACAGAAAATATAGCATATCCCCATAAACCCCACCTCCTCCTCTTCTCACTTTCCCTCTATTAATAACATCTTACATGAGTATGGTACTCTGTTATAATCAATGAACAAATATTGAAACATTGCTACTAACCGTGAAGAATGGTTTACAATATACTTTACATTTTGCACCATACACTGTTATAGGTTTTGACAAAATGTTTAATGGCCCATATCCTTCATTGTAACATCATGCAAAACAATTTCAATGCCCTAAAAGTGCCCTATTTTCCATCTATTCTATTCTTTCCTTCCCCTCCCCTAGAATGATGCAGGTCATTGGTGGTGATGTATATGTAGGAAAGCATGCACCTAGATCATGCTTCTATGGAATATCAATGTGTTCCTATTCTTATAGGGTGTTATCTCTGTGGGGGGATACCCATAAAATAATCTGTTATTTTTTAATCAACTTTATTGAGGTACATTTACAATAATAAACACCATGTAAAATGTACAATTAGATGAGTATTGACAAGTATATGTACACATGTAACCATATTTCAATCAAGATATAGGCCAGAGATCAGCAAACATTTCTGGAAAGAGTTAGATAGTAAATACCTGGCTGTGTTCAAGTGAAATTTTATTTAGAAACACAGATCACAGTATATAACTTGTGACAGTGATATAAACATTTACTTCATTGCAGAAAGTGCCTTAATGAAGCTTTGTGGTCAATCCCTTTGACTAATGGCCTAAGGCAAACCCTGATATCTTTCTGGCACTATAGGTTATCTTACCTCCTCTAGAAGTTAAGATAAATGAACATACACAGTACATCCACTTCTTAAAAAAAAAAATATATATATATATATATATATATATATATATATATATGTTAAAGATACTTAGATTACACAAATGTTACACAAAAAATATAGGGGTTCCCATATGCCCCACTCCTCACACCTTCCACACAATGAATGTGTGGCACATTCATTGTAATTGATAAAATCATCCTGGGGCATTGCCATTGAGCATGGAACATAGTTCACATTTACACTCCCTCCCACTCATTTCTGCAGGCTATAGGAAAATACATAATGGCATATATCTGTCATTTCAATGCCATTCAGGATGATTCCCATGTCGGGAAAAAAACCCACATTACAAATATCATTCCCTCCCCCTGCCCCCAGAGCCTCCAGTGCCCACTGCCTCCACATCAATGCTGTAATTTCTTCCTTTGCAGAAGTAATGTCTATTGTAGAATGCCTGAAAATCCACTCTAGCCCATAATTCATTCTCCAATACTGAACATTCTGGGATGATGATGTCCACTCCACCTCTAATTGAGAGGAGGCTTTGAACCAATACAGCCAATGGTTGGGACTCTCTTGCTTGCATTGTAGGTTATCTCATTTCCTTGGTATGGTGGTTGTCAATCCTCACCTCCTTGTTAGTTGTCCTGTGTGAGTCAAATGAACTGGAGAATAGGTGTTGCTATTCTGCTGAGATTCAGGGTCCAGCTGGTGCATGGGCAGCCTAAAGATCAAGGTCTCTTGGATGCACAACTACCAAATCCAGTACCAAGTAAAGATTCAAAAAGAAGTGACAGATGAGCCATGTGTTGGGAAGTCATAACTGAGTCCAACTCTGTCACTTTCAGGAACACACACTCCAAAGTATGGCCCACTGTTATGGCACAAATCTCCAGAGCCATCTTCCCCAACTGTAGGACCTGAGTATGTCCAGAGTCCTCCAGAGCCCCACTATTTGGGGTAGTATTCACATTGGCAGTCTATGAAATCCTGCTGGGATGTGCATAAATGTTACCTCTGGGAAGATCTCTCAACGCACTTCGAAGTCTCTTAGCTATATAACTTCATTTGTCTTTAACATTTCCTGCTTTTATTTGAAGTGATTTTTCCAGTTTCATTGCTAGTTGGTGCTTTGTAGCAATCTCTCAGTGCCAGGGAGGCTCTTACCTGGGAGGCATGTCCAATGCTGGAGGGAAGGTGCTGCCTTAATATGCTGAGTTTGGCTTAGAGAAAGGCCACATTTGAGCAACAAGGAGGCTCTCAGGAACCAATGCTTAGGCACCCCCCAACACTAGGTGAAATTTCAATTACAAGAACAATGGACTACAAGCATAGTCATCAATATCAAGGACTCATCAATGGACCACCCTCCTTTACCAATCATTGTCCCTGCAATTTGGGGACTGTTGCTGCTCCATTAGAGAACTTAGCAGAGCTCTCTAGGATTGGAATTCAATATTCTCAGTTACTGTGTGAATTTCCACCCACTGTGACAAAGCCCCATGAACATTTTTACACACTTGTATACCTTTTATACATTTCCAGGTGAACTTCCTCCCATGTATCCCCCATCACTGACACACCATATCATTGATCTTCCCCTGCCACATATGTAACTCTTCTGTGGTCTAAAGGCTATTCAAAAGTGAAGCCAATAACAAAGCCAAATACAATTAATAAGAAAGTGAAATAAAAGTGATAGGTTTAAATATAAGAAATAACATACATAAAAATTTAAAATAAAATAAAATAAAATTTAAAAATTGAAATATTAAAAAATAATGAAACATTTTTAAATGTTTTTTGAAATTTGCATTTCACCACTGTAATATCTCTTGTTCTGTATGTACAGCGACATTTTCTTCCATTTATTCCCCAGAGTCTTACTTTTTTCTCATTTTGTTTTCAAAGAAGTTTTAGATCACA
This sequence comes from Tolypeutes matacus, assembly GCA_026826555.1. Taxonomy (NCBI): domain Eukaryota; kingdom Metazoa; phylum Chordata; class Mammalia; order Cingulata; family Chlamyphoridae; genus Tolypeutes; species Tolypeutes matacus. Next base: position 3,660,989 of record JAKSZT010038682.1, read on the forward strand.
GTAAAGTCACATACAGAATACAGGGGACTCCCTTATACACATCCTCCTCCTCCTTTTCCCCCATCTGGTATTATACCTTTTTATATTTGGATGGTATATTTGTTACAACTGATATACAATTATTGCAACATAGATACTAACCATGGACAATGGTATACATTATGGTTTACATTTTAAACCATGCACTTTTATAAATTTTGATGATATTTAACATGGCCTGTTTCCATCATAGTAAGCTCATGTAGAACACTTCCACTGCCAACCAAATACTACCTGTTTCATCTATTCTATTCCTCCCTCCCCCTCCCCTTGGTTCCCATGGCAACCCCCTGGCTTCAATGCTTGGATGACAAGAATCATATTCACCTGCAACCACCATGAAGTCTTGACACACTGGTTTGTCCTCCCTTATTAGGAACCACTCATGCTTCTGAGAGACTTCAAACCCTCTGCTTGAGAATATATTGGTCCTCCCCAGTATGGAAGTTAAACTCCTTCTCATTCATTACCTGGGTCTCCACCCACTGATACAACACATTATGACAAAATGATCACTCACACACTCCCTAGAAGCCTGCCCTAAATGCCCCCCATCCAACACCCTAAACCAGTGAACCTTCCTTATCATATTGCCACGAGAGCATTCTTAACTTTGTATTTTCAACCACATACTGGCCAATCCACAATGTTCACTTGGTGCCTCTCCCAACCCTGCCACAAATTTCATGGATCTTCCAGCCCACACTCTGCACTCTATCTTCCTGTCAATCCTGCACCACCCTACCCAATAGCATCAGCAAACTTCTGTCATATCACTTCAAAGCACAACTACACACTTCCACCTTTTTTTTTTTTAATTTTTTTTCACACTTCCACATTATCATTGATTATGACTAAATGGGCACTGGCTCACAACCTTCCCCTTTCTATTTTTGTAAACCTATCTTCAAGACAATATCCCTCTGAGTCTGTTCAATTTCCTTAATTCATATCAGTGAGGTTATGAAGCAAGGCCTGGATTGCTTCTCTCAACCTAAGGTTCTCAAGATTCATCCATATTATCCCATGTGTTAGCACTGTATTCCATCTTATGGCTGAGTAATATTCCATTATATGTATGTAACATATTTAGTTTATCCATTCATCTGTTGATGGGCATTCGGTTTGATACCAATTTTTGGTTAAAGTGAATAATGCTGCTATGAACGTTGGTGTGAATAAATCTGTTCACATCCATGCTTTCAATTCTTCTGGGTATATACCCAGCAGTGGAATTGCTGGGTCATATGACAGTTCTAGAGTTATTTTTTTTTTTTTTTGCAGAACTGTCAAACTTTCCTCCACAATGTTTGGGTCATTGTATATTCCCACCAGTGATGGATATGTGTACCCATTCCTCCACATCATCTCCAACACTTGTAGTCCTCTGTTTTTTTTTAAATAGCTACCAGTCTTATGGCTGTAAGATGGTATCTCATTGTAGTTTGGATTTGAATTTTCCTAATAGCTAATGAGGTTGAGCATCCTTTCATTTGCTTTTTAGTCATTTGTTTTTTTTCCTTAGTGATGTGCCTTTTCAAGTTGTTTGCCCATTTTTTAAATGGGTTCTTTGTCTTTTTATTTTTGAGGTGTAGGATTTCTTTCTATATGCTGGATATTAGGCTCCTATCAGATATATGGTTGCCAAATATTTTCTCCCATTGGGTAGGCTGCCTTTTTACACTTTTGGTAAAATCCTTTGAGGTGCAAAATTTTAAATAAAAATTGCAATGGTATTTCTGTACTGAACCGGAAAGGCCAATTATTAATTTCATTTGGAAAGTCAAAGTGCCCTGAATAGCCAAAAACATATTGAAAAAAGTGAATTACAGTAATTAAGCTATATGACTTCAAAACATATTACAAAGATACTTTGACCAAAACCATATGGTATTGGCAGAAGGATAGACATATGAACCAAGGGAAATGAATTGAGAGTTCTGATATATATCCTTGCATATATGGTCAACTGATAGTTGACTAGGACACCAAGACAATTCAACTGGAACAGAATGGCCTCTTCAACAAATGATATTGGAAGAAGTGAATATCCATATCCAAAAGAGTAAGAGAAGATCACCTCCTAACACCATATTCAAATATTAGCTCAAGTTGGATCAAAGATCTAAATATAAAAGCCAAAACCATAAAGCTTCTAGAAGATAATGTATGGAAGTATCTATGAGATCTTTGTAGTTGGATATGATTTTATAAACTTTTCACCAAAAACATGAGCAAGAAAAGAAATAGATAAATGGGACCACCTCAAAATTAAAAATTTCTGTGCTTCAATGAAGTTTGTCAAGAAAGTGAAAAGCAGCCTACTCAGTGGGAGAAAATGTTTGGGAAACACATATCTGATGAGTGTAATATCCGGTGCATACAAAGAAATCCTATATCTCAAAAATTAAAAGAGGAACAATCCATTTATAAAATAAGCAATAAATCTGAATAGACACTTTTAAGAGAGGAAATACAAATGTCTAAAAAGCACAGGTAAAGATGCTCAACATCATTAGCTATTAGGAAAATGCCAATCAAAACTACAATGATATATCTTGTGCACCTATTAGATTGGTGGCTGTTAAACAGAGGACTACAAGTTTTGGAGAGGATGTGGAAGAAAGGAAATCTTCATACAGTGCTAGTGAGAATGTAGAATGGCACAGTCATGTGGGTGAAGGTTTGGTGATTCCTAAATAACTAACTATAGAATTGGTATATTGATCAGCAAACCCACTCCTGGGTATATACCCAGAAGAAATGAAATCAAGGACACAAGCAGTTATATGCACAACAAAGTTCATAGCGGCATTATTCAGTAGTGCCAAAAATTGAAAGCAATCCAAATGTCTCTCAATAGATGAATTGCTAAGCAAATTGTGATATATACATACATTGGATTATTACTTAGCTGTAAGAAGGAATGTAGTATTGACACATGCTAGGGTGGAAGAAGGTGGCTTGGCAATGTATGTGGGTGATAGTGGTTAAGAGATGTGAGTGGCATCCATGGTGCTGGAATGTGTGTTTAAGCAGGGTGGGTGGTTTGGGTTGGACTATCAGTGGAACTGGACGGAGAGCTGGAGGAAGGAACAGGTGAACTCTGGGGAATTTTAGGTCTGTGGCTAAAAGTACAATGGTGGAAATGTTCTTTTGCCAATTATCACAGGAAAGGATTACTGGTGCATGGTGTTAAGTGTGGGGGGATATGTGGGAAAAACCTCACTTAGGGTATATTTCTATGGAATATGAAAGTATTCATCTTGTCATAAGTTGTTATCTCAGTGGTTGGAGAACCTATCATAAATATGAATATATTAAATTTCCATCCCGGGGAGCCCTGCTATGCCTTCAAATAGAGGGGCAAGAATCTCTTGAGATTATAGGCAGAACTTATTTAAAGAAAACAGGTCAGTATGTCAAGCCCTCAATATTAATGCATGTAACTATGAAGCTTATTTTAAAATTTTGAAAATTAGTGGTTTCCATAGTTTCCAAGAGGAAGGGAGGGAAGAATATATGGAACATAGGGCATTTTTATGGCATTGGAATTTTTTTTTTGTATGATCTTGCAATGATGGATATAGGTCAATATACATTTTGCCAAAACCTATAAAAATGTATGGTGCAAACTCTAAACCATAATATAAACTATTGATCATGATTAGTAGCGATGCCTCAAAATTTGATCATCAATTGTAACAATGCCTCAATCTAGTCTAAGATGTTATTCAAATGGGAAAATGTATGAGAGCGAGGGGGATGTATATGGGAATCCCATATATTTTCAAAGTAACTTCTGTAATTTAAGACTTTTAAAAATAGAGTTTAGATAATGTAAAACAATTACTCACCTTTCAGTCTCTCTCTGTTTCTCCTGCCATATATAGCTGCTGTTTCTGTTTCTATTCTTGCACAATTATTTATTTGTTTTCTAAGCAGTTTTATTGAGATATATTCACATACCATATGACCTATCCAAAGTGTATAATCAATGGCTTTTAATATAATCACAATAATGTACCTTCATTATCTCAAAATTTTAGAACAAATTCATTATTACAATTCTTTTCTGCTTTATTATTATTATTGAATTAATGAAAATGCTCTATTAATGATTGAAGTGATGAATGCACAACTATGTGATTATACCAAATGCCATTGATTTTACATTTTACATAAATTGTATGCCTTATTAATATGTATCAATAAAATTTATTTTTGAAAAAAAATCACTTGACCATAAGAGAAAATGTAAAAATTCAAGAAACTACCACCTAACACAAGATCTGGAAGATGTTTGTTTACAATTTCTTCAAAAAGTTTTTATGTTTAGGTCCTTGATCTATTTTGAGTTAATTGTTGTATAAGGTGTGAGTTAGGGGTCCTCTTTCTTACTTTTGGATGTGGACATGCAGTTCTGCCAGAATCATTTGTTAAATTGTCTGTTCTAGCCCACATGGAGGGGCTTGCTAGTCTTGTCAAATACACTTGACAGTGTTTGTGAGGTTCTATTTCTGAGTTCTTGATATACTTGGAACTGTTCATTGATGAATCAGTCTATCTTTATGACAGTACCATGCTATTTTTCCAACTGTATCTATGTAATATGCTTAAATGTCAGGAAATGAAATCCTCAAAATTTGTTCTACTTTTTAAATACATGTTCTGTCTTTTCAGGACAATTTACCCTTACAAATAAATTTGATAATTGGCTTTTCAATTTCTGTAGAAAAAGCTGATAGGATTTTCATTAGAATTGCATTGAATCTGTAAATCAATTTGGGTAGAATTGCCATCTTATAAATATTGTTTTTCTCATTCTTGAACAGTAATGTCTTTCCCTTTATTTAAGTCTTCCTTGGTTTCTTTTAGCAGTGTTTTGTAGTTTTCTGAAAACAGTCGCTTTATGTCCTTGGTTTAGTTTATTCTATTTGATTCTTTTAGTTGCTATTATAAATGGAATGTTTTCTGAATTCCTCCTCAGATTGCACTTCTAGTGGTGTATAGAAACACTACTGATGTTTGGTTATTAATCTTGTATTCTGCCACTTTGTTGAATTTCTCTATTAGTTTAAGTAGCTTTCTTTTGCATGTTTCAGGATTTTCTAGATATAAGATCATATCATCTGTGAATAGTGAAAGATTTACGTCTTCCTTTCCTATTTGGTTACCTTTCATTTCTTTATATAACCTAATTGCTCTAGCTGTGGTTAAAGTGAGCAACCTTGTTTATTTCCTGATCTCATCAGTTAGCTTTCTGTCTTTCATAGGTGAGTAATATGATAACTGAGGGTTTTCATATAAGCACTTTATCTTGTTGAGATAGATTCCCTCTATTCTGATCATTTGAAATGTTTTTTTTCCAGAAAAGATGCTGTGCTTTGTCAAATGTCTTTTCTGTGTCAATTGAGAGGATCATGTGATTTTTTCTTCAATTAATGTGGTTTATTACACAAACTGATTTTTTTTGTGTGTGTTGAAAATCCTTGCAGTCTTAGGATAAAACCCACTTTATCATGGTGAATAATTCTTTCAATTTGCTTTTAGATTCAGTTTGCATGTGTTTTGTTAGGAATTTTACCTCTATATTCATTAGTGATATTGTTCTGTAATTTTCCTTTTTCATAGTATCTTTATCTCATTTTGATATTAGAGTGATGTTGACTTGACTTCATAGAATGAGTTTGATAATGTTCCTTCCTGTTCAGTTTTTTTTTTCCTTGCCCAGAGATATTTATTTTTATTTTTTTTTAATTTTTTATTTATTTTTATTGTGGGTAAAAATCAAAATTCTCACAATACATACAAACATTTGCAAAATGATATATAAATATATATGCATATATGTGTATTTGCTTACAAAAATGTTATATATATATATATATATATATTTATATATATATATATATACACATATATTTTAAGAGGTGCTTAGATTATCCAAAATATTACATGGAACCCACTGGGATTCCCATGTTGCCCACCTCCCATACCTCCCACCACCCACCCACCATATCCATGGGATATAAGCCCTCTCTCACTTGGAGTTGGAGTGGACATCACCATCCCAGTCCCCTCAGGATTGGGGGAAGAACTATGGACTAGAGTGGACTTGATGGTATTCTCTTGTTCACATATAGTGATTCTAGCAATGGAAGAAATTATAAAAATGAGGTGGAGCTAGTGGCCACTTGACACTTTTGGGGTAGGGAGGGGATAAGCAGTTGAAATACAGGGGCTTCTTTGGGAGTTAGAGGTTGTCCTGAGTACTGTTGTGGCAATGGATGTAGGCCATTTTAAATCAGCACACACCACTCGGAACTGAGTGAGAGAGAGTGTGGTCTACGGTGTGAACTGTGGTCTATGGTTGGTGGCAAAGCTCCTGTTCAGTTTTTTAAGAGAGCTTGAGAAAGTTTAGTATTAGACTGTCTTTAAATGATTGTTAGAACTCATCTGTGAAACCCTCTGGTTCTGAGCATTTCATCTTTGGAAAATTTTTGATGACTGTTTTAGTCTCTTCACTTGGGATTGGTTTGTTGAGGTTTTCAATTTCTTCCTGGGTCAGTATAGGTTTTTCATGTTTTTCTAGGAATTTTCCCATTAATATTACATTGAATAGGGTTTTTTGGCATACAGTTCATCATAGTATCACAACATGATCTCCTTTATTTCTGCTGGTTCAGTGGTAATATACCCCCACTTACTTCTAATATTATTTATTTGCATCTTCTTTTTATTTTCTTTGTCAGTCTTGCTAAGTGTTTGTGAATTTTGCTGATCTTGAAAAACCAGCTCTTGGTTTTGTAGTTCAATTTTTTTTCTCAATGTCATTTATTGTTACTTTGATCTTTATTGCTTTTGGCTTGATTTGGGATTACTTTGCTGTTCTTTTTAATAGTTCCCCCAGGTGTGCAGTCAGGAATTTGATTTTAGCTCTTTCTTCCTGGGTAAAGTAAGCACTGAGAGACATAATTTACCTCTCAGCACTACCTTTGCAGTTTCCCATAGTTTTTTAAAAAATAATTTTAAAAAAGATACTTAGATTTCAAAAATGTTACTCACAAAATATAGGGATTTCCATATGCCTCACTCTCCACACCTCAAACAGCCTCCCACTTAAACATCCTTCATTAGTGTGGTGTATTAATTACAATTGATAAACACATCCTGGGTCTTTGCCATTAAGCATGGACCATATTCTCATTGTAGTCTACACTCTCTCCCACACAGTTCTGCATGTTATGTGCTGATATAAAATGACCTGTATCTGCTGTTGCAGTGACATTCAGGATGATTCATAAGTCCTGTAAAAGCTCCCATATTACAACTGCTTTTCCCACTCCCTGCCCTACACAGCTCATTGGACTCACCCAGGACAACTAACATGGAGATGATGATGATGGACAATGACCATCCAAAGAAACAGAGAGAGTCTGCAACTGCAAGCAAGATAGTCCCATCTTTCTTCCCCATGTGATATAAACCCCCTCTCAAATAGAGGAAGAGGGGACATCACCATCCCAGAATCCTCAGGATTGTGGAAAGAACTATGGATGAGAGTGGACTTACTGGTATTCTACTATAGATATATTGTGATTCTAGCAGTGGAAGAAATTACAGCATTGATATGGATCAATGGCCACTGGAGGGCCATAGGTTTTTATATGTTGTACTCTCATTTTTTTTCATCTAATGATATGTACTGATTTATCTTGCAATTTCTTCTTTGACCCACTGAGTATTTAGGAATGTATGGTTTAACCTCTTTGTATTTGTGAATTTTCCCCTTTTCTGTCTGTTATTGATTTCCAGCTTCAGTCCATTATCATCAGAGAGTGTTTTGTATAATTTCAATCTTTTAAAATTTATTGAGACCTGTCTTGTGAAACATCATATGGTCTGTCCTGGGAAAGGATCCATGAATGCTTGAAAAGAATGTATATCCTGCTGTTTTGGGGTGTAATGCTCTATAAATATTTGTTAGACCTAGTTCACTTATATTATTCAAACTTCCTGTTTTCATATTTATCCTCTGTCCAGATGTTCTATCCAATGCTGAGAGTTGTTTATTGAAATCTCCACCTATAATTGTAGATATGTTGATCTCTCCCTTCAGTTTTGCCTGTGTATGCCTCATGTATCTTGGGGCACTCAGGTTAGGTGCATAAATGTTTATTATAGTTATTTCTTCTTGATGAATTGCTTCTTTTATTAATATATAATAACCTTCTTCATCTCATAACAGTTTCATATTTAAAATCTATTTTGTCTGAGTTAGTATCGTTACTGTAGATCTTTCTTGATTACTGTTTGTGTGAATATATTTTTTCAATATTTTGCTTTCTATCTGGTTGTGTCCTTATATCTGAGATTAGTCTCCTTTTGACAACATATAGATGGCTCATATTTTTTTTTATCCATTCTGTTAGTCTGTGTCATTTGAGTGGGAAATTCAATCCATTAACATTCAATTTTATTACTGTAAAGGCATTACTTTCTCCATCTATTTTACCCTTTGGCTCTTTGATTTCATATCTTACTATAGCCTGTCTTTTCACCCTTTAATTTTGCTTCCTAATAATATTCATTTCTTCATTCTTTTCAAATCTATCACCCTTGATATTCCTTTCAGGCTACAGTAATCTCTTTAGTATCTCATGGTGAACTGGTATTTTGGTAACATATTATCTCAGTTTTAGTTTGTCTGTGAAGACATTATATTCACCTCATTTTTTAAGGACAGTTTTGCTTAATACAAAATGCTTATCTGGCAGTTTTTCTCTTTCACATCATAAATACATTGTACCACTTTCTTCTTTCCTCCATGATTTCTGAAGAGTGGTTGACACTTAATATTTTGAATAATAGGTCTGTTGTAGTAAATCTATTCAGATTTATTCTGCTTGGGGTACATTGTCTTTCTTGGATATTGATGTTTATGTCTTTCTTGAGGTTGGAAAGTTTTTCATCAATATTTCCTCAAATATCCTTTCTGTCCCTTTTCTGTTCATATCTCCTTTTGGGACAACAGTAATGCATATTCTTGGGTGCTTTGCATTGTCATTCAATACCCTGAGACGGTGGTCTAATTTTTAATTTCTTTTCTTTTTCTTTTCTCCTTTCTTTTCAAGTTCAGATGTCAGTCTTTGAGATCACCTATTCTTTCTTCCATCAACAAACATCTGGTATTGTGAGTCTCTAATACATTTTTATATAGAAAGAGTAATATTTCTTGTTTCTTTCAGAATATTCTATTTCTCTTTGGAATTTGGCATTTTGAGTAGTAGTATTTGTTTTGGAATAAGTCTATTCAAACTTATTTTGGTTGGAGTATGCTGTGCTTCTTATGCATGTGAATTCATTTTTCATGAGACTTGGGATTTTTTCCCCCATTAATTCCACAAATACTTTTTCATCCCCCTTTCCTATCTATTCTTGTTTTCATTCAATTTCATGAGTCTATGCTCTTTTTCTTCATTACATTTTATGTCTGTTTTCTCTGATTTCAATTTTAGATGTTTTGTCTTCTATAGCACCTATTCTATCTTCTATGATTTAAATCTGCCGTTGTATGCCTGTAATGTGTTTTAAATTACACATATTGTGACTTTCATTCCCATAAATTCTGTTATTTTTCTATTCAGGTTTCTAAATTCTTCTTTGTGCTCATACAACATCTTCTTGATGTCTTTTATCTCTTTAGACTCTTTCAACTCTTTGATTAGTTTTAGAAAATTTGTGTGAACCTAATTGTTTAGTTGTCTCAAATATTGTGTCTCACCTGGGCCTTTGAAATATTCCTTTATTTGAGCTATATCTTCTTATTCCTTAGCATGGCTTGTAATTTTTTGCTAATGTCTAGGCATCTGATTATGATGGCAAGTTTACACTCATACTCATTCTTAATTTCTATCTCTTGCATAGGGATTTTGTGGTGGGACACCATGTGTTACTTCTATTCTTTGATTCTTGTTTCAACCAGTTCTCACCCTTTAGGATTGTCCCTGTATTGTTGTTCAAATCCAGGCCATGGACCCCATAACTGTCTGCAGAACTGCTTTAATGGGCCTTGAGGAGAGCCTCTGTAATACCCCCAAACCCTCTTTTTCTTCCTTGGTCTACCACCAGATGGCATTCTTAAACAGACCTCTCAACCCAAACCTTGGTCGAAATGTGTTCAATGTAACTTTGACTGGACCAATGTGACAAAGGATCTTATGTCAGGCCTACTCATAGCCTTGCAAAGTCAACTTTCTCAGAAGCTCTTTTTCTCCATTTATGTTTTTGACAATTGTTAATTATCATGTGATGAACATTGGTGTGCATATATATGTTCACATCCCTGATTTTAATTTTTTTGGGTAGATTCTTAGTAGTGGGGTTGCTGGAACATATGGCAATTCTACAGTTAGCTTACTTAGGAACTGACAAGCTGTCCTCCACTGTGGCTGCACCATTCTACATTCCCACCAGCAGTGGATGAGTGTTCCTATTTCTCCACATTCTCACCAACCCTTGTAGTTTTCTGTTTTTTTAATAGCAGTAATTCTAATAGGTGTAATATGATAGCTCATTATAGTTTTAATTTGCATTTCCCTAATAGCTAGTCATGTTGAAAAGCTTCTCCTGTGCTTTTTAGCCATTTGTATTTCCTGTTTGAGAAAGTATTTAAATCTCTTGCCCATTTTTTAAAAATAAAATGTAATTAAATTATACATGATCATTGATAATAAATGAACAGTAAAATTTTTGGATTTACAACTCAAATATGCATATCATACAAATCTTCAATACATCTCCCCACGACCAACACCTTGTATAATTGTGAAACATTTGTTAAAAACTATGAAAGAGTATTGTCAAAATATTACCAGAAACTATAGCCCATATTTTATATTTAGTGTATTTTTCCCCCAACCCACCCAATTATTAACACCCTAACTTAATAGTATATCTTTATTATTGTTCAGGAAAAATTTTTCTTATTTGTCCTGTTAACCACAGTCCATCATCTGCCACTTGATTCCTTATGTTTTACAGTCCCAAGCTTTTTACAATCCATTCTAAGTGACTGTGACACTTTAAAATTGGTTCAGAGTCACAAATTATATTGAATATGATTAACATTGTCAATTTAATGTTATTGTGGGTTTTTTTTTACCTTTTTCATTTTCAAAGTGTAAGAATTCCTTATATATTCTGGATATTAGTCCCTTATCATATAGTTTTTTCCTGAATATTTTCTCCCATGGAGTAGGCTGCCTTCTCACATTCTTGACAAACTCCTTTGAAGCACAAAAGTTTTTAATTTTGAGGAGGTTCTATTTATCTATTTATCTACTGTATTCTTTCTTTTCTTTTCTGTGCTTTGGGTGTAACGTTTATGAAACCATTTCCTACTACCTGATCTTGTAGATTGTTCCCTATATTATCTTCTAGGAGATTTATGGTCTTGGCTTTTATATTTAGGTCTTTGATCCATTTAGAGTTATGCTTTGTATAGGGCATGAGATATTGATCCTCTCATTCTTTTGGGTATGGATATTCAGTTCCCCAGCCCCATTTGTTGAAGAGAATCTTCTGTCCTAGTTTAATGAGCCTTGTGGCCAAATATGTGTGGGTGTATATCTGAACTCTCAAGTTGGTTCAATTGGTCACTATCCTTGGGCCAATGCCATGAAGGTTTGACCACTGTAGCTTTGTGCTATTCATTCAAGCCAGGTAGTGTGACTCCTCCAATTTTGTTTTTTATTTTCAAGATGTTTTTCACTCATCAGAGCCCTTTACCCTTCCAAATAAATTTGATAATTTACTTTCCCAGTTCAATAAAAAATTGTGATGGAACTTTTGTTGGTATTGCCTTGAGTCTGCAAATCAATTTGTGTAGGATATACATTTTAATGATATTTAGTCTTCCCATACAAAACCATGGAATATTCTTTAATTTATTCAGGTCTTATTTGATTTCCTTTAGCAATGTTGTGTAGTTTTCTGTGTACAAGTCCTTTACATCCTTAATTAAATTCATTTCTAGATATTTGATTCTTTTAGTTGCTCCTGTAAGTGGATTTTTCTTGATTTCCTCTTCAGATTGCTCATTATTTGTGTACAGAAATGTTACTGATTTTTGCATGTTTATATTATATCCACCACTTTATTGAACTCATTTATTAGCTTTATAAGATTTGTTGTAGAATTTTTGGGGGACTTTCTCCATATGGGGTCATGTCACTTGGAAATAGTGAAAGTTTTGCTTCTTCTTTTCCAATTTCAATGCCTTTTATTTTTATCTTGCCTAAGTGCTCAAGCAAGTACTGCAAATACAATGTGAAATAAGAACAGTGACAGTGGGCATCCTGTCTTGTTCTAGATCTTAGATGGTTAGCCTTGGTCTTTCATCATTGAGTGTGATGTTAGCTATGGATTTTTCATGTATGCCCTTTATCATGTAGAGAAAGTTTCCATCTAATCCTGTCTTTTGAAGTGTTTTTATCAAAAAAGGATGCTGTGTTTTGTAGAAAGCCCTTTCTGCAATGATTGAGATGATCATGTGATTTTTCCGTTCAATCTGTTGATGTGGTGCATTACATTGATTGATTTTCTTATAGCTGATTATGGTATATATTTGACTGATGTGCTGTTGGATTCAATTAGCAAGTATTTTGTTAAGTATTTTTTATTCTAAACTCATTAGAGAAATTGATGTGTAGTTTCTTTCCTTGTCGTATCTTCGTGTGGCTTTGGTATTAGGGTGATATTGGCATCATAGACTGAGTTATGCAATGTTCCCTCTTCAATTTTTTGAAAGGTTTTGAGCAGGATTGGTAGTAGTTCTTTCTGGAATGATCGGTAGAATTCACCTGTGAAACCATTTTGTCCTCAGCTTTTCTTGATTGGGAGGTTTTTGATGACTAGTTCAATCTCACTATTTGTGATAGTTCTGTTGAGTCCATGTCTTCTTTCATCAATGTAGTTGCTTGTGGGTTTCTAAAAATCCATCCATTTTAATCTAAATTGCCCATCTCATTGACATACAATTTTTCAAAATATCCTCTTATGATAATCTTTATTTCTGTGAGTTTAGTGGTGATATCCCTACCTCATTTCTGATTTTATTTATTTGTATTTTCTCTATTTTTCTTTGTTGCTATAGCTAAGAGTTTGTCAATTTTATTAATCTTCTCAAAGATCCAGCTTTTTGTTGTGCTTATTCTTTCCAGTATTTTTTAAATTCTCAATTTCATTAAATTTTATTCTAATCTTTATTTCCATCCTTCTTCTCTTTGGAATTTGTTTGTTGTGCTTTTTCCAGTTTCTCCAGGTGTGCAGTTATATCTTTGTTTTTAGCTCTTTCTTTTTTTTTTTTTTTTTTTTTTTTGTAATGTAAGCATTTAGGTTTATAAATTTCCCTCTCAGCATGGATTTAGAGCTACATTCCATACATTTTTATATGTTGTATTTTCATTACCTTAAAGGTAGTCACTGATTTCTCTATCAAATTCCTTTTTGACCCACTGTTTGTTTAAGATGATGTTGTTTAACTTCCATATATTTGTGGCTATTTCAGTTCTTCATCCTTTATGACTTCTAGCTTCATTCTATTTTGGTCAGAGAAAGTGCTTTGTATAATTTCAATCTCCCTAAATTATTTGAGACTTGTTCTATGATGCAGCACGTGGTATATCCTGGAGAATGAATAATAAGCACTAGAGAAGAATGTATATCCTGCTGCTTGTTAGTGTAATGTTCTGCATAACCTTTTATTTCTAGTTCCTCTAATTTTTTATTCAAGATTTCTGGTACTTTACTAAGCCTCTGTCAAAATGTTCTGTCTAATGGTGATAATGATGTTTGAATTCTTCCAATATGATTCTAGAGGAATCTATTTCTCCCCTTAGTTTTGCCATTATTTGCTCCAAGTATTTTGGGGCTCCCTGACTGGTTGCATGAATATTTATGACTGTTCTTTCTTCTTGGTTGAATACCCCTTTTATTAATATCTAGTGTCTTTGTCTCTTAAAACAATTTTGTATTTAAAGCCTATTGGTCTGATATTAGTATAGCTACTCCAACCTTTTTTGGTTACTGTTTGCAATTTCAACCTGTTTTCCAATCTTACACTTGCAACCTGCTTGTGTCCCTGTGTATATGGTGAGTTACATGTAGACAGCATATAGATGGGCCATATCTCTTCATCCATTCTGCCAGTCTGTGTCTTTTCATTGGAGAGTTTATTCCACTAAAATTCAATGCTATTACTTTAAATGCAGTAGTTATTTTAGCCATTTTTTCTTCAGGCTTGTATATGTCATTTTTTATATTTATTTACTTTAATATTTATTTTTACAGAAGATTTAGAATAACTAAATGTTACATCAAAAATATAGGGGATTGGCATATACCCCACTCCTCCCTCCCCAACACACAGTTTCCCACATTAACAATATCTTTTTTTAGTGTGGTACATTTGTTATCACTGAAGAACACATTGAAGCATTGCAACTAACCATGGTTTATAGTTTACATTATTCTTTACACTTTGCACCACACAATTTTTTAGGATTTGACAAAATGTATATTGGCCTGTATCCATCATTGCAATATCACTCAGAACAATCCCAATGTCTGAGCAACGACCCATATTACACCTATTCCACCATATCTCTCCTTTCAGAACCTCTGGGAACCATTGTCTTTACAGTAATGTTGCAAATTCTTCTATTTCCAGAATAATGTCTACTTTAGTCCATAGTTGCATTCCACCTTTATGTTTGCTCACTTATTTTATTTACTTTAAGATTAACTCAAAATGGATCCAAGACCTAAATATAAAAGCTATAACCCTAAAATCGTAGATGAAAATGTAGGTCACACCATCAACAAGTTGTAGTAGTTGGTAGTTGTTAAATATTACACCCAAAGCATGAACAATGGAATAAAAGTAGATACCTTGGACCTCCTCAGAATTAAACATTTTTGCTTTAAAAAAGACTGTGTCAAGAAAGTTAAAAGCCAGTCTACTCAATGGGAAAAAAAAATATTTGAAACCCCATATCCCATAAGGGTTTGGTATCTGTTATATAAAGAGATCATAGAATGCAATGATAAAAAGACAAGCAACCCAATTAAAAAATAAGAAAAGACTTTAATAGATATTTCACCAATACAAAATATATATTTCCAAAAAAGCACTTGAAAAAAATGTTCAAAATCATTAGCTATTTGGGAAATGCAGATAAAAACTACATGAGATACCATTTCACACCGTAGATAATGGGCATTATTTAAAAACAGAAAGCTACAAATGCTGGAAAGGATGTGTAGAAATAGCAACCCAACTTCACTGTTTGTGGGAATGTAGAATGGAGCAGATTCTGTGGAAGGCAGTTTGACAATACCTAAGAAACTGAATAAAGAACTGCTGGATCATCCAGCAATCTCATTACTATGAATATTTTCAGAAGAACTGAAAGCAAGGATGTGAATAGATGTTTTCACACTGATATTCATAGTAGCATTATTCAAAATTGCTAAAATATGGATCCAGCCTAACAGTTCATAATCAATTAGTGGATAAATGAAATGATGTATATGCATGCAATGGAATATATTTCAGCTTTAAGAAGAAGTAAAATCGTGATACATTTGACAAAACATGGATGTACTTAGAAGATATTATGTTTAGTGAAATAAGTCAGGCACAAAAGGACAGTTTATTGTATGGTCTCAGTAATATGAGCTAAATATATTGTATATTCCCACAAAGGTAAACTCTGGATTTACTCATCTTCCTATATCACTAAGAAATTGAATGTGGTTTTGAAAATGGGAGCTGATGTTTAATATATATAGCATTATTAATAATTTTACAATTATTAATAAGGTAATTGCAAAAGTATGGAAATGAATAGAGATGATAGTAACACCTTATAGCAAGTATATCTAACACTTCTTATTTATAAATCAGATTGTGGCTGAAAGGAATAGTTTGTGGATGTTTATGTCAATTGAAAAGAAACTACAAACTAATCTAGGGAATGTATAATATGGTTATTTTGGTGGTGGGTGAAGATCGTGTTTAATTGTTTAAATGTAAGAATTTTATTTTATTTTATTTTTACCAATTGCTAAGAACATGGTGATACATGGGAAAATCAAGTTAGTGTAACTTATGGATGATAGTTAATAACAATAATGATATACTTTGCTGCAATGACAAGAAGATATTATATTAATTCTAAGGGACATCAATAGGGGGTATAAAGTGGTATGGGATTTTTTTTCTTTTGGTGAGAACCTTTCATTGTTTATAGCAAATATTTCACAACAAAGCAAGGTATTGGTGGTGGGGTGATGTATGCAAGCCTTGTATGATGATATATATGTTTATTTTTTTAACTCACAACTTGTACTATACACTTATTGTTTATGTAAGTTCATGTATTAGTGATATACTTCAATAAAATTTTATTTAAAATATGCTATGAATGTCCTGAAGCAGCAACTGTATTTTAATTAAATTTTAATTAAAGTAATTTCTCATTTAAATCATTGAAATCTTGAATATCCAGTCAAATATGGAAGAAAAATAAATAACCTTTTTCCATATCTCCCCTATAATCAACAGAGTACATATATGGCATTTATGCAAGACTATTACAGTATCGTTAATAACTATTCAGGTATAACCTATGTGCCCATAGGTCACACCAATTATATTTTTTCCATGTTTCTCTACATTCCCAACACCCTGCAGTAGAGACATGCATCCACTTTAGCTCAGAGAAGGACACACTTGCATCAACCACAATTCTCATCCATATCTGGGTTCACTGTGTTATTTAGTCCCTAAATTATTCTCTAGCTTTCTTTCAATTGACATTTACAAGTGGCAACAGTCTGATGATATTATCTCATAATATGCAAGAAATGTTCCACCACAGTGTGGTGTGTTGGTGAAGGGGTGTTGTATGGGAATTCTACACATGTACATGATTATTTTGTAAATTCACAACTTCTGTAATAAAAATATATTTAAAATAATAAAAGGATGGGTGGGGGAAAATACACCAAATGTAAACTATGAACTACAGTTAGTAGTAATATTTTGATGATATTCTTTTATAGTTTGTACAAATACTTCACAACAATGAAAGGTGTTGGTGGTGGGATGGTGTATGGGACTCCAGTATGATGTTATACATGTTTGTTTTATAATTTTACAACTCTTACTCTACATTTATTGTTAATGTATGTTCATGTACGAATGATATACTTCAATGATTTTTTTTAAAAAGAAAAAAATTACATAACTCGAGATCAACAAAGTAAACAGCATAAAAATAAATGAAAAATATATAGAGAAAGGCAAGATGAAAGAAGAAAATTTGAATTATGGCTGCAAAACGTGGTTTGCAAATACAGTCATCACAATTAAGGGCCTGTCAGTGGTCCATCTTTCCTCAGTAGTCACTGCCCAGAACTCAGGGGATTCATGCTATCTTATTAGAAAATGTGGCAGAGATCTTAAACAGCATAAAAATAAATGAAAAATATATAGAAAAAGGCAAGATGAAAGAAGAAAATTTGAATTATGGCTGCAAAAAGCGGTTGACAAATACAGTCATCACAATTAAGGGCCTGTCAGTGGTCCATCTTTCCTCAGTAGTCACTGCCCAGAACTCAGGGGATTCTTGCTATCTTATTAGAAAATGTGGCAGAGATCTCCAGGATTGGTTAGTGTGTGGATCTCCATCCATTGTGACAATGCCCCATGAACACTTGAATACATTCATATGCCTTATAGGAATGCCTCTGGTGAGTTTCCTCCAATGCGTCTTCCATCTCTGACACTCCTCAGCCATGATCCTCTCCTGCCACAGTTGTAACCATTCTGTGATCCAAACCTCCTTCAAAATTGAAGCCAACAAAATAACCAAATATAATTAATAGCAAATTGATATAATAATGATGCCTAATAATGGTGCCTAAGCGTTACCTACTGAGTGCCTCCATGTTGTTAAAATTTGTCCTTTCTGTAAGCCAAAACTCAGCATATAAATGCATTACCTTCTTCCCACCATGGAACATGACTCCCAGGGATAAGCCCCCCTTCTACCAAGGCATTACTACCAAGAACCATTTAGTAATGCAACTGGAAAAAGACCTTGACCAAAAGGGGGAAAGGGTAAAGACAAATGAGTTTATATTGCTAAGAAACATAAAACTGAGATAAGAGGTTATTTCAGAAGTTACACTTATACAAACCTCAGCACAAACTCAGTGACTGCCAAAGTAAATATTACCTCAAATAGAATAGCAGTGTGCCTGAGGGCTATGGAGACTTCCAGACACTAAAGGCAGGGCAGACATCAGGATTTTGGCACCCTGCCAGTGATCCCTACTTTGGAATTTACACCCCTCAGTGTGATAGAGTTGGATTCAGTTGTGTTTTCCCAACACATGGCTTTCCTGCCCCTCTTTTGAACCTTTAGTTAGTGCTAGAGTTAATAGTTGTATGTCCAAGAGACTTAAACCCTGGGGCTGTCCATGGGTCTGGCTGGGCTCTGAATCTCAAAAGACTTGCAACACCTTCTCTCCAGGTCATTGAACTCATCCTGGATAAGGAGATGATGACTGACAATGAACATCCCAATGAACTGAGACAGTCTGCAACTGCAAGAAGAAAGTCCCATCCATCTTTCCCATGGGATCTAAGAGCATTCTCAATTAGAGGTGGAGTTAGCATCACCATTACAGTATCCTCAGGCTTGGGGAGAGGACGAAGGACTAGAGTAAACTTACAGTTGTTCTACTGAAGACTTGTGATCCTAGCAATGGAAGAAATTTTATCATAGATGTGGAGACAGTGGTCACTGGAGGTTGTGAGGGGAGGGAGAGGGAAAAATAGGTGTAATTATGGAAATTTCAGGACTTGGAAATTATCCTAAATGACATTGCAATGACAGGTATAGGCCATTGTATTTCTTGTAATAACTTGCAAAAAAATTGTGCAGCAGAGAGTGTAAGCTACAATGTAAACTATAATCATTGCTTAGTCACAATGGTTCAAGATGTGTTCACTAGTTGTGGCAAATGTACCACACTAGTGAATGATGTTGTTGATGTGGGAAAATGTGGGAGGATTTGGGAGCAGAACATATGGGGATCCCCTATACCTTTGTGTAACATTTCTGTAATCTAAGTTTCTTTTTAAAAAATTAAAAGTATGTTTAAAAAGTGGTTGAGATTTAAACTATAAATATGTAGAAAAAGGAATTCCAGTATTATGTATTTCTACATAAAGGTACTGATACACATTGGTTGAATGATGAAACACATGTTTGCTCTATTATATATGACAGTAAATACCTAGAAATAAATGAGGATTTATTTAAATTGTTAAGGATTGTTAAAGAGGTTTCCTCCTTGTGGCAGGAGAACACTAGCTTCTATAGTGCAGATATGGAACAACAATTAAATGTATAACATGATTGTGTGTTGTTACAAAATTCAAAGTTCTAAGGGTGGAGGAAAAATAAGTGATAAGCATTTAATTTCATGAGACAATTTATCACATTAGCTTATTGTTGTGAATCTTAGATGATTAAACATATGGTGAGAGCCATTCAGAGCTACAGATCTTAGGCATATATAAAGAGATTTTACAATTCAACAATAAAAAGACAAATGACCCAATTAAAAATGGGCAAAAGACTTTGATATACATTTGTCCAAAGAAGAAATACAAATGGCAAAAAAAAAGAACACATGAAGTAATGCTCAACATCACTAATGATAAGGGAAATGCAAATTAAAACTACAATGAGAGATCATTTCACACCTATCAGAATGGCCACTATTAAAAAGACAGAGAAGTACAAGTGTTGGAGAGGATGTGGTGAGATAAGAACACTTATTCACTGTTGGTGGGAATGCAGAATGGTACAGTCACTCTGGAGGAGTGTTTGGCAGTTCCTAAGGAAGTTGAATATAGACTTGCCATGTGACCTTGCAATACCACTACTGGTATCTCAGAAGAACTGAGAGCAGTGACATCACCAGACATCATACACTGATATTCCTAGCAACATTATTTACAACTGCCAAAAGTTGGAAACAACCTAGGTGTCCATCAACAGATGAATGGATAAACAAACTGTGCTCTAGTCACACAATGAAATATTATGCAGCTATAAGAAGAAATGAAGTTGTAAAGCATATGATAACATGAATGAACATGGAGGACCTTATGTTGAGTGAAGTAAGCCAGACACAAAAGGAAAATACTGAATGATTGCATTACTATGAACCACATACCTTATGTAACATATTGTTTAATTCAAAAAATATGTATATGTCCTGTACATTTAATTGGGAATTGTATATATTTATTCATATGTGTTTACTTTTTAGTTTTTAATTATTTATATTTTCAATTATTAAATGTACAAAATATAGTTAAAAATGGAGTAATAGAAATAGGTTCTATTATATAAACCTATAAAACAATATAAAGTGTCAGAAAATTTATTGTCGAAGGAGGCAAGCTTGGCCTTACAAAATATCTGTTGATGAAATGACACAGAGCTTTAATTATTTTTCTTCTTAGAACACTTTTAATTAATGAAAAAATGCTTCTGGTACACTAACTAACTAAACGTGAAAGACAAAAGTATCCCATAATTATCCTATCAGAAATCCCTTAGGATATTATCCATAATTTGCCAGTGCATTGATTAAATAAAGTCATGGTTTTCATTTTGCAAGATCCTTCTCAGGTATATCCAACAGACCATAATAAGTCTTGTATTATAAGAAAACCTCAGTCACAGAACCAAGACATGTCATTAGCCCTTGAGGGCAGTAAGTCCACTGGGTTAATTTGGAAACTAATAATCACTAGATATTAATTTTTATGAGGAACATTAAAATGTGATGCTGCATCATGTGAAGACCTAGGAAACAATATGGATAATTCAAACTACATCACCAATTAAAAGAAACTAATGTGAATATAGCTGATTTTTGCAATACAACAAATATTTACCAATAAAGCTCTGATAGTTAAGTTTTCATATATTGTGTCACTTAAACCTAGGCACATGTTTTGAAACAGGCAAGAGATTGTCATGAAGCTTTTTCTATTTTAGAAGGGAAAATGACAAATTATTGGAGTGTTCAGGGATGTACACTGTAATCTAACTGGAAAATCAATTGATCAAACATCTGTGAGGACTTGTGTCTTGAGAGCTGCATGGTTGAAATAGTTTATTGATGTTTGAATCATGTTATATGTTATAGAAAATTTTTGATTTTACATCATCACTGTCACTAAGAAAATAGATGGGGTAGCTATTGTTTTCAATTTGGAATATTTGGGAAAAACTCAAAGCTGTTTATGAGCCTGATTTGAAGAATCAACATGAATTTATGATCACCCAGCTAACAAGGTGCTCAATGGAGGAACTGTGTGGTGAAAGAGAGCTGTCCAATGGAGCTGGAAACCTGCCTTTTTTCTCCCAGCTTTGCACAAAGCCAGGCTCATCCTCTGACACTTGACTGGAGAGCAAGAATCAACATTTTCAGATAATCACCAAAGCCTAGATAATCCTTAGTAGCCTCCTATAAGAAATATTGTATTTTCACATATTTGGATATCTGACACATGTGCTCATAGCCTCTCTGTAAGCAAGATTCATCTGAAGGAACCCATGGCAAGGTGAAAAATAAATTAGCAAAATAATTTAATTCTAAGTTCAGAAAAACATAATAGAGGAAAAACATTCATTATTCACATAATGATATTCGTCTGAGTTTGTTTTATCATGTAATAGGAACAAAGAGTTGAAACAACATTAAGGTCTAATATTAACAAATTATATGCATAACATTTATTTCAATGAAATGTTTAAATTCTCAGTTACTACATGAAAATAATCTAGTGCAATTTTAACAGCAAGTCAAGAGGCAGATTAGGGATGCTTACTTTAAAGTAAAATGTTTTGTTGTACATATTTATAAAAATAATGAGAATAATAACTACCAGAAGAGTAATGACAGTTTCTGGGTATTACAGTTTTTCAATATATTTTTGCTCTACTAAAATATCCACATTAAATTTACTATTTTAACCATTTTATCTGTACAATTCCTTGGCATTAAGTACATTCAAAATGTTGGGCAACAATCACTATCATCTATTTCCAGAAATTTTACATCATCATTTCTTTGGAGTTTGCATGTGTATTCATAATACTGTATTTTCACAGAAATATATATAAAAAAGGAGAACTATATTTTAAGTTAAGAAAGAAAATGGATAGAAAAATAAAATATAAAAAGAGATATGGCAAAGATTCTTTTTGAAATTAAATATCAAATAAATTATAATTTTTCAATAAATATACTGAATCCTATTTAAGTCAGTTTCTGAAACTAACTCTTCTCCTCTCATGTAGGATGCCAGGATAAAGGCTGTATTTATGTTTCTGTTTATAAATCAGCACCATGTTCCTATAGGTAAACCCCCATGACACTCACATGATTGAGTATGAGTGAATGCCCTCCACTTTGACCTGTGTAATCTTGAGTAGCACACACTGCAGATGCAAGTGCAGATGCAGAATGTATTGATAAGGAATAAATTTATTTGTCAAATACACCATGGATAAGCATTTTAGTCCAGCAAAGATGGTAGAAAAGAGTACTAGGTACTTCAAGGCTGGTAACTACAGCAAATTCTGGAATGTGGGAGGCAGGTGAATGAATAATATCAAGTTAGATTAATGTCTGCTTCAGGCCTGAGGAATTAGGGATAAAACATGGTATTAGTGATAATGCCACATCTAATGTAGATGGTTTCCTGGTCATTGCATCAGACAAATACACTCATTCCAAATGAGGCTCCACCATCTTCTACATTGTTTTCCAAGTTGCCTATCATAGGAGAGACAAAACACCTCACCTTACATTGCTTTCTGGAGAAGTAAATGGCATGGCCACAAATAATTGTAAAGGAGAAAGAGGAATGCAGTGCATCTTTTTACCCCTGGCAATGAAAATTCAGTTGAGTGTGAAGAAAGACTGTTCAATGTGAAATAAGGAATGGATATCTATGCCCATTTTTGTATATGAAATGTGTTAGCTATAAATATTTAAAAAATCATCTAAGATTTACAAATAGCTTATGGTAACAAGTCTTATATTTTGTACGTTTTCTATGGTTTTCACTCTGGAGTAAATATGTGAATATAATTGATGCAGGTTAATTTGCATGACTGACTTTGAAAATGCTTTAATAGAACACTGAAATATTTCTGCACAGATGTTTTGAAATTTTTATAAATAAAAAAATGAATAAATGAAGTTTTAATTCATTATTATTTTCTTTAACTCTTTCACATCAGATTAAGTAATTTCAACTGACGATAGTAAAGAATGAGACAGTATTCTCCTGGGACTCTTGCCCAGCATGAAGCATGCTGACATCCTCATTGGTGTGATCATCCTCATCTACCTTGCTGCCCTCACAGGGAATTCCATCCTGATTTTCCTCATCCTGGGGCATTCTCAGCTTCACACACCCATTTACTTCCTTCTCAGCCAACTGTCCTTTATCGAATTGCTCTTCATCTCCCCCACTGTCCCCAAGATGATCATGGACTTTTCTCAGGGAAGAAAAACATCTCAAATATAGCCTGTGGGACACAGATGTTTTTCTCTCTGATGCTGGGGGAAACTGAGGGCATTCTCCTGACTCTAATGGCCTGACTCTAATGGCCTGTGATCACTATTTCCCAACTTGTGAAATAGCACACAAAATACATTATTTCAGTTAACAATTATTCACTGACAATTTTTTTACTTTTATCTGACCATCCACTGAAATATCTAGTCATCATGAACCAGAGGGTCTGTAAGAAAATGGTCACTGGGTCCTGGGTTGGGCATGCCCTAAATGCTGTAGTATAGGCTATCTATACCATGCACTTACCTAAATGTGGCCATAAGGAGATAGAACACTTTTTCTGTGAAGTCATGGTTATCTTGACGTTCTCCTGTATGGAAACCTCTGCCTATAAGTTGGAAATACTTGTAGGCATTGTGCTACTTTTCATTCCTCTTGTCATCATATTTTCCTCCTACACTATAATCTTCATCACTGCATTTAACATGAATGCCTTAAAGATGAGGAACAAAGCTCTGTCCACCTGTTCACCCCATCTGATGGTTGTGGGGCTCTTTTATGGTCTGGCCATCCTCACCTTCATGTCCCTGCTTCTTCACACAATCCTGGTCAGGACAGGGTTGTATCAGTGTTCTTTTCAACCATCACCTCTATGTTGAAACACTTTATTTATAGCCTGATAAACAAAAAAGTTCTGGGGGCATCGAGGAAGGTACTGGAAAGGTGTATCTTTTCAAATTAAAAACCCCAATATTCTTATCTCATAAAATCTAATGAACGTTGAATAATATCTTCAAGTCAATATGTATGGACATTATGTTCTCTGTCTTTAAATATTTCTGATCTTCTTTGATTTGTGGTTTAATTAAATTTCATTTATGTTTTACTTTGTAGAATTAATGTTCCTACATTCAATCAGAATGGATTTCTTTATGTTACATTTAATTTTTTGTACCATACTTTTAATATATTTATCCTGAATTTAAAACATTTTGGGTGCCTATGTTTGTACCAGCACAGTCTTTACATTCAGAACAAGCATATAAAAAACTTCTTCACAAATACGTAATAAAATTTCCCAACTTGTGAAATAGCAAACAAAATACATTATTTCAGTTAACAACTATTCACTGACATTTTTTTTACTTAGAAAAACAGTTCAGTGGAATAAGATATAAATAAAGATCTTAATTTCAGCATATAATAAATTCAGTATACAAGAATCAGATTAAAAACAACTGAAAGACCAGTAATTAATTATTACACAGATTATTATTGATAAAGAATATATACAATTTAGGCAGATATAATGTTTTTGCTATTATTTTGAAAGAAATAACACGGAAGATAGACCACTCATTTCAATACATGGAATAATCAATTTGCATGAGAAATTCTGTGTTATGGATGATTATTTTACTGTTATTGTGTGTGTGTGTGTGTGTGTGTGTGTGTGTAGTAGCTCTTCTTTTTTGTTGTTGTTTTTTTTTTGTTTTTTTTTCTGGGAATATCTTTATTTTTCTAAAATTTACAAAAACTCTACAACCCCCAAACAACTCTCCCTCAAATCCCCACAGGCTTCTTGAGAGTAGGATTTTTTTAATTTTTTTTTTTTTATTCTTGGAGTAGAGCACACAGTCATGCACATATAGGTACTCAAATGTTTGTTGAATGAATGAGTAACAGAGTTGGAATATTTTTTTTAGAATACTTATGGTTTTACAGAACAATCTTACATAAAATTCAGGATTCTCATATACGACCCTAATATTATCACCTTGCATTGGTGTGGTACATTTGTTACAACTGATGAAAGCATATATATATATATATATATATTAAGGAGGCCATTAGTGGTCTTTATTTTTTTTTAAATATATATGCATATATGTGTATTTGCTTACAAAAATGTTATATATATATATATATATATATATACATATATTTTAAGAGGTGCTTAGGTTACCCAAAATATTACATGGAACCCACTGGGATTCCCATGTTGCTCACCTCCCACACCTCCCACCACATCCCACACAAACATCTCCCACAAGTGTGGCCCACCACCCTCAATGAACTTACACATCCTGGAGCCTTGCCACCAACCATAGACCAAAGTTCACACTGTAGACCACACTCTCCCCCACTCAGTTCTGAGTGGTGTGTGCTGATTTAAAATGGCCTACATCCGTTGCCACAACAGTACTCAGGATAACCTCCAACTCCCAAAGAAGCCCCTGTATTTCTACTGCTCATCCCCTCCCTATCCCAAAAGTGTCAAGTGGCCACTGGCTCCACCTCATTGTTATAATTTCTTGCATTGCTAGAATCACCACGGATGCCCAACCATTTGAGCCACATCCGTCCCCCAGTAGCTCTTCTTTTTGTTCAGTCCTGCAGGTTTTACTAGAGCTCCTCTTATGGGAACACAGAATCCTTCCTTTTGGAAAATTGTTCCTTTCCAACTCTACATTAATCTACTGGGACAACCTTAAATATTTCATACCTCTGACCACATCTGTGGTCATCTAATCCAGATACTGATCCCATGAGCCTATCCTGTGAGTTTCATTGGAATGA
This sequence comes from Tolypeutes matacus, assembly GCA_026826555.1. Lineage (NCBI taxonomy): Eukaryota > Metazoa > Chordata > Mammalia > Cingulata > Chlamyphoridae > Tolypeutes > Tolypeutes matacus. The sequence goes on from JAKSZT010038682.1 coordinate 3,687,303, forward strand.
CCTCAATTATAGTCAGAATAGTGACCCTCTCCTTCAGCTTGGATCAAATAGTAAGAATGTGATTCCAGAAGCTTATATTCCCAATCAAAGGACATAAAGGACCTAACTGCAGAGGGTGATACTGAGATTAGCCAACATATAGAAGCCAAGATGAGATACAGTATTTGTGAGTGTGATAAAATTGTACTAGAAATATTGATACAATATCTGTATCCAGATGTACCTCAGCAATGTTATTCCCGTGGTCACTTCAGATTTGCTGATGTGAAACACTTCTTCAGAACTTTGCCACAATGAATGGAAATTTCCCAGTTGGTGTTTGTTCCCTCAGCCGGTGACCTTTAGTGCAGATGATTTGAACAGAACTGTCAGCTAACCTGAGCTGGATATGTAACATGAGGAGCAATAAAACTTACATTTAAAAATTATTTTAATGGTATTTCTGGGTTTTTTTTACACATTAAGCATTTTTCCCTTTTTAGAGAATACAGTATACAGAACAATCATGTATAAAATGCAGAATTCCCACAAACCGCCATAAAAGTGATACCTTGCATTGCTGTGGAATATTCATTACAATTGATGGTATCACATTTTTATAATGGTATTATAAAATATAGTCCAAGTTTAGCTCAATGTTCACTACTCGCATAGTAGAACTGCATGAATTTTTTTAGATTTTATTGTTACCAAATATAAAATCTAATATCTTCCCTTTAAACCACATTCAGATACATATTTCAATGCTGTTAATTGCATTCATAATGTTGCGCTATCATCACCACCATCCATTACCAAAACATTTCCATCATCCAAATAGGAACCCTGTATATTTTAAGATTTAACTTCCCTTTCTCTCTCCTCACCCCACTGGCCTGTGCCCTATATTCGAGATTCTGACACTATTAATTTGCTTATTCTAATTCTTTCAAGCCAGTGAGTCATACAATATTTGTTATTTTGTGCCTGCTTTATTTCAGTTATATGATCATGTCAAGGATTGCCCATGATTTCTTTTGTATCAGAACTCTGTTTCTTTTTAGAGCTAAATAATATTCAATTGTGTACATACCACATTTTATTTATCCATTCTCTGGCTGATGGATCATTAGGTTGCTTCCATCATTTGCAATTGTGAATAACCCCTTTATGGACGTTATTTTATAAATACCTGTTTTGGAGTCCCATGTTTCAATTCTTTTGGTTATACCTATTAAATGGGATTACCAGGTCATATGGAACTTCTCTTCTTAGCTTTCTGAGAAACCATCAACCTGTCTTCCACAGCAGCTACACCATTTTATATTGCCTCCAGCAAATGAATGACTGTTCCTATTTTTCTGCATCCTCTCCAACACTTGTTCTTTTATGTTTTTCTAAATGCAACCTAATAGGTATGAAATGTTATCTCATTGTAGTTTTGATTTGCATTCTCTGATGGGCAATGATGTTGAGTATATCTTAATGTGGTTTCTGACCATTTGTATATCTTCTTTGGAGAGATGATGATTCAAGACTTTTGATCATTTTTTTTTATTGGGTTGTTCATATTTCTGCTGTTAAATGGAAGGATTTCTTTATATATTCTGGATATTAAACATTTATCAGATATGCAATTTCCTTCACTTTCCTCGCCTGCCAGTCAGATGGCGCCTTTTGGCAAACTTTTCCATAGATGTGATTCTTCAACCTCTACTGGCTTGTTTTTCAGGGCCAGTTACAGCTCTGATTCAAAACCAGGCCCTGCTGTTTAAACTTGCTAAAGAGAAACCACACTCAACCCTCCACCACACACTCCTTCTACCTAAAGAGCTATTTGAGTTATTTTTCTGTTCTCCTCTCAGTTGGCCACTGTCAGCCACGGGTTTTACTGAGGATATTCATCTCAAAGCTGGAGAATAGGCACTGTTCCCTGCTGCCAGCTCTGTTAACTCATGGTTTTCTTTTTGGTGTCTTCATTTCTCTGTTACCACTCCCTCCTAGATAAGGTGTGTGACAGTCTCTTGGCCTGTAGATCCCCAAAACTGCTCCTTCAGACAATTTCTGCCTCTCCTCCACTGATTACGCAAGTGACATGAACCCTGTTTTCCTACTCTGATGCCATCTTCCTAAGATATAAATTCCCTCATATGTTGAGGACTGTTTTGCTGGATAAAGAGTTTTTGGCTGGCAAATTTTCTTTTTCATTTTCTTAAATATGTCATATCACTGTCTTCTTTGCTCCCTGTTTCTTGATGAAAAATTGGCATTTGATCTATTTGGGGATCACTTGTATGTGACAAATTGCTTTTCTCCTGTTGTTTTTCAGAATTCCCTCTTTATTTTTTGTTTTGACATTCTTTGGTGTCTCACATTAGGCCTATTAGAGTATTCTGTCTGGGGTATGTTGCTTCTTGGACATGTATATTTGTATCTTTCATAAGTGTAAGGAAATTTCCAAGCATTATTTTCTCAGATATTCTTTCTACCCTTTTTCCCTTCTCTTCTTCTTCTGGGAATCTCATGATGCATATGTTAATATGCTTCTGTTGTCTCTCAAGTCCCATTGACATTGCTCATTTTCCCCCCCTTTTCTCTCTGTTTTCTTCTGGCTTTATAATTTTGATTGTTCTGTCTTCTAATTTGCTGATTTTTATTCTGCATGTTAACATTTGCTGTTGTATGTTTCTAATTTATTCTTAAACTCCATATGTCATTCATCCCCATAATTTCTATTATATTTCTTTCTTGTCTTCTTAATATTATTTAGCTCTGTATTCATTGTTAGTTAATTTCTATCCATATTTTCTTTCATATCCTTGAAATGATTTAGGAGATAAGTTTGAATTTCTTCAATTAATTGTTCCGAAGTCTGTATATCCTCTGATGTTCTAATTTGTTCCCTTGGCTGAACAAAATTTTCCTGTTTCTTAGTATGACTTGACATTTTTTGCTGATGTCTGGCATTCTATAATTTTGATGTGGTGAATTTGAAGATCAATTGCTCCCTCTTGCCTAGGGTTTTATTGTACATTAAGGCTTTTCTTTGATGAAATAAATTGTCCCAACTTATTTTAGATGTTAAAGTAGCACAGATTTTACTGTTCAGATTATCTCAGGTTTCATGGTGGTTTGAAGCTGTATGTACCCCAGAAAAATGTGTTTTTTAGGTTAATCCTTTCCTGTGGGTGTGAACCAATTGCAAGTAGGACCTTTTTTAAAATATTACATTTTCATTTAAAAAATAGTTTAGATTAAATAAATGTTACAAAAAATATAGGGGATTCCCTTATGCCCCACTCCCTACCCCTCGCACATAGTCCCACATTAACAACATCCTTTATTACTGTGGTACATTTGTTAAAATTGATTAACACATATTGGAGCATTGTCACTAAGCATGGATTATAATTTGTATAATGGTTTCCACTCTGTCCCACATAATTTTAGAAGTTATAACAAAATATATAAGGCCTGTATCCATTATTGCTATGTCATTCAATGAAATTCCAATGTCCTGAAAATGCCCACATATTATACCTATTTTTCCCTCTCCTTCCCCTTAGAAGTTCTGGTGGCCACTGCCTCCACATCAATGATAAAAGTTCCTCCATTGCTAGAAAAAAAAATAAGTCTTTAGTAGAATAACAGTAGGTCTACTTTAATCCATCATTCATTCCTCAATCCTGAAGATTCTGGGATGGTGATGCTTTTGATGAGGCTACTTCAGTTAAGGTGTGACCCATATCAATCAGGGTGGGTCTTAATACTATTACTAGGGTCCTTTACAAGAGGATGAAATTCAGACAGAGAGGAGAAAGCCTAGGAAGAAAGAAGCTCGAATCGACAAATCCCAGAAGGGAGAGACCCGCAATGCCACCATGGGCATTGTCATTGTCAAAGGAGCTAAGAACTGCCAGCAGCTGTTCTTCAGGAAGAATTAATCACCTTGATGATACCTTGATTTGGATTTTTCCAAGCCTCAAAATAGTGAGCAAATAAATTCCCATTGCTTAAGCCATCCCATTTCATGGTATTATCTTGGGTAGCCTAGGAAAATAACAGGTTTTCTGCATCTGACTCTTGCCCTAGATATGCTTTACAACTTTGATATTGGCCTTTTATTTATAATTTTTCACCTCCAAAAGAATGTTTCCTTTCCTCTGCTCCTTCTCTAGGAATCCTGATATATTCTGCTTGTTTTTACACAGAATTTTTTTTCTCCAACTCCTATTACTTGTTTAACTTATCTTCCTCATTCAGCATCTCCTATTTATTACACATTTTAGTTTTGGAACCTGTCCTGCCTTACAACATTTCAGGCCACCCCTTTTTTCTCCATGAGGATTTTCTGCCTACAGTAATTTCCCATTATGGTACCTTGTCCCAAGGAGGCAGATGAGGTTTATCCAACATTGACTCTTTTATTGTTTCATTTAAGTTGTCTAGCAATATCAGAGCCTGGGCTGAGTATGTGAACCTCTTGTCAACAGTTTTACCATGGTCTTTTTACCCTGGGGGTCATTTTTATGTACTCACTTGCTGACAGGATTTCTTCTGCCCTGAGATGCAGACATGGATCTCTGTGCTTGGATACAGATGGGGTTCTACCTCGCTGCTGTAAACGGCTATATTGTCTACATCTGTGGCAGGAAGTACCCATAAAAACTTGCCTCTATGTGACTCTTAACCAGTGTGGAAATGAGCAAATTAGAGGAGTCTAGTCTGGGCCATCTAGGTCATAGATTTCCTATTGTTTTTATTTTTTTCTTTGATTCAGTGTTTCTTGAGTTCTTCTCTAGTCTCTGTTGTCTTCTTGTGTTCCAAGGAAGTAAAATTTATTTTTTATTAGTTGCTTCAAATGGGAGACATTTCCAAAGGATTCTTATGTTGCCATATTGATGATGTCCCACTATTTCTCCCTTTAGTACTTTTACAATTTGCTTCACATATTTTGAGACTCTATTCTTTAGTGCATATATAATGAATTTGCACATTTTTCAATATATAATTTCTTCTTTCTCTTGTAATTTTTTAAAAATTTAAGTCTATTTTCTGTTATTATCATAGCCTTCTTGGTTGTCTTTTAATTACTAATTACATATGATACATTTTTCTATCCTTTTATTCTCAACCCATTTATGTTTGTAGGTCTAAAGAATTTTCTTTGTAGACAGCATATAATTCTATGATGTTTCTTTATCTATTCTGTCCCTTTCTGCCTTTTGATGGGAGTGTTAATCAATTATATTTAAAGTAACTCCTGGTAAGGCAAGATTTAAGTTTTCCTTTTTGTTATATTCTGTATGCATTATGCTATTTTTCTCCTTTTTCTTAATATATGGTTCCTTTTTATTTAGATGATACTTTTTGTGGAGACTTTTTCAATCACTTCTCCTTTCCTTTTTTGGAAAATTTTAGATACTATCTTTAGGCTTATCTTGGGGATTATAATTACAAACTTTAATTTTCTATGATGTAGTTTGTATTGATAACAACTTGACTTCAGAAACATATGCATAGTCTGGTCCTATATCTCTCAGGCTTCCCTTTATATGTTGCTCTTATCACAACCATCTTTATATATTATGTGCAAGATACAAAGCATAACATTTTTTTAATGTATTTGCATTTAAACCATCATAGAAGTAAAATATAACATTACATTAGATAGGGAATTTGTTGGCAGAATAAGGAGCTCCAAGTGCCAGCTTTTCCTATGGAACAGTTAATAATCATACAGAGCTATCTAGAGCACCTGCTTGAAGGGCACCAAGAGAACAGAAGATCATGCTGCAACATCTTAGAAAGAATGGAATGAGACTGTCCATCTGCAGTGAAGATTCATGAGTAGAGCATTCCAGTGGTGCCCATCCTCCATTGGCTGCACAAGCCACCTCTTGAGCAATTACATGGTTGGAATTGGAAGCTCCATTTCTCAAAATGGGGAAGGAAAAGTTGGATGTGCACCAACTTCAACTACTGAATACTAAATTCAACTGATTAAAGAATAATCCTAAGAATAGAGAAAGTTTGAACCTGTTCAAATTATAAAGAGACCAGGACCCCTGATTTTAACTCTGCCCCTGGATTGAGGGGAAACTGGGCTGATTGAAAATCACAGTGAAAGTAAGGACTGGCTTGTTTCCACCCAGAACAGGTGGAAGCCCTAGCCTAGACTGCAGCCCCAATTCTGGCAGAGAGGAAACTTGTAAAATATGATCCAGCCTCTCCCCAGGTAACTGCAGGTGTTTTTAACAAAGCAATCTGGATATTTGGACATGTGGAGATCCATCCCCACCCTCCAATAGGATAGGAAGGGAGCTATGGTTCCTGAGCCTCTCTGAGTAACTGCATAGACTGGTTTGTTGAGCATCTTTGATTCCATCCTCACCTCACCTTGCATAGGATAAGAGGCGGTTGGTGTTTCCTCAGGCTATCTGTAAAACTTCAGGAGCTCTTGGCCAGCACAGACTAAATAGTTGGACACATGGGACTCCATCCCTGACTCTCAATGGGATAGTAGGGAAACTATGTTTCCTCAGTCTCTCTGGGCAACTGAAGGTGCTTTCAGCCCACACAGCCTTGTTTGTTGGGCACCTGTGGTTCCATTCTCACCCCTAAAAGGCAGAACGGACAGTATTCCTTCAGCCTCTTAGGGCAACTACAAGCACTTTTGGCCCACATAGATTAGATTGTTTTACACATTGCAGTGTACATTCTCACACATGGGAAGGAAGAAGGAGGCAAATGATACATTAATCTAGATGGTAAACTGCAGTAAGTTTTGATCTGCATGGCTTACTTTGCTCCCAACACATGCAGGTCCATCCTTGTCCAGGAAGGGGATGAAGGGGTGTGAAGTTTCATTTGTCTTTCTAATAGAAAGACATAGCAAATAGAGATGACCTTGACCTGTATGGCTTCAATTACTACACAAAAATGCAGCTCTGTCCTTATCTTTGGCAAAGGAAAATGTTTGGAGAAGTTTCAGTAGTTCCTGGGGAAATGTGGGCAGCTTCTACCTCCACAGGTTAGAGTATAAACTACATCCTTGGCTCCTACTACACAACTAGCAAAGGAGAAAGAGCAAAAGATGTCCTAACCTAAAGAGAGAAACTGTGCTCATTATAAATAACATCTAGTTAGCCAGATGCCAAGACACCAACAAAAGTACAATCCATACCAAGAAAGAGGAAGATATGGCCCAGTCAAAGGAAAAAGAGAATCCTTCAGATGACATAAAAGAGTTGAGACAACTGATCATAGATACTGAAACAAATCTTAATAAATTCAATGAGATATCTAAAGAGATTAAAGGATTAAGAAGACACTGGGTGAGCACAAGTAAGAATTTGAAAGTATACAATAAGTGAAAGTAAAAATACATTGGAGGCATATGAAAGCATATTTGAGGATGCAGAACAAAGGATCAGTGAGCTTGAAAGCATGGCCTTCAAAAACAAATATACAAAAGAAAAGATGAAGAAAAGAATGGATGAAAATTGACCTAGGTCTCAGGGAACCAAATGAATGCAAGAGACATGCACACATACATGTCATAGGTGTCCCAGGAGGAAAAGAAGAGGAAAAGTGGTCAGAAGGAATATTTGAAGAAATAATGGTGGAAATTTTCCCAACCCTATTGAAGGACATAGCTATCCATGTCCAAGAAGCACAATGTACTTCCATCCAAAGAAATCAGAATAGACCTACACTGAGACAAATACTTATCTGAATGTCAAATGACAAAAACAAAGACAGAATTCAGAACACAGCAAGAGAAAGCAATGTATCACATACAAAGGACACTTATTAAGATTGAGTGCTGATTTCACATTAGAAATCATGGAGGCAAGATGGCAGAGGTATGATATATTTAAGGTATTGAAAGAGAAAAGCATACTGCCAGCCAAGAATCTTATATCCAGCCAGGTTGTCTTTCAAAAAGGAGAATGAGTTCAGAATATTCATAGATAAACAGAAACTGAAAGAGTGTTTTAACAAGAGAGCTTCTTTATAGGAAATACTAAAGAGAGGGTTACAATCTGAAAAGAAAGACAGGATAGAGAAGATTGTAAAAGAGTCTAGAAATGAGAAACAAAGTTTATATCAGTAAAAGTATCTAAAAGTCTCAAAAAAGTGGTGAAAATACAATATGATACATTAAGCCAAAAGTTCAAAATAGGTGAAGTAAGAACTATATTTATAGTAATAGCATTGAATGTTAATGGTTTAAATTCCCCAAGCAATAGACATACAGTGGTGGAAAGGATAAGAAAATATATGCCATCCTTAAGTTGTCTATGGGAGACTCACTTTAAACCAAAGGATAATAAAATATTGAAAGTGAATGTCTGCAAAAAGTTATTCCATGCATGCAGTAACACAAACTAAGATACAGTAGATATAATTATATCGGATGACATTGACTTTAAATGCAACACTGTTATTATAGACAAGGAAGGACATTATATATTAATAAAAACAGTTCATCAGGAAGAAATAATCATAAATATATGTGCACCCAACCAGAACGGCCCAAATTACATGAGGCAAATACTGGCAAAACTGAAGGGAGAAATTGATGTCTCTACAATAATAGTTGGAAACTTCAATACAGCACTCTGAGCATTGGACAGAAAATTTGGGCAGAGGATCAGAAAAGAAACAGAAAGCTTAAATAAGATTATAAATGGACTAAACCTAATAGACATATACAGAATACTGCACCCTAGAACAACAGGATATACATTCTTCTCAAGTACCCATGGATCTTTCTCTAGGATAGACATATCTTGGGTGACAATTCAGATCTTAATAAATTGAAGAAAATCAAAATTATGCAAAGCACTTTCTTTCATCAGAATGGAATCATTCTGAATCAACCACAGGTGGAAAATGTGAAAAATGACAAACATATGGAGATTAAACAACACACTCTTAGATAATCAGTGGGTGAAAGAATTTTCCAGAGATCAGTAAATATCTCAAGACAAATGAAAAAGAGAACACAGCATATCAGAATTTATGGGATGCAGCAAAAGCAGTGCTGAGAGGGAAATTTATAGCCTTCAATTCTTACTTCAAAAAGAAGAAAGAATTAAAATCAATTATATATCTATACAGCTGGAGCAATTAGACAAAGAACAGCAAACTCTTCCCAAGGCTTGCAGAAGGAACGAAACAACTAAAAGCAGAGCAGAAATAAATGAAATTCAGATAAAAATGTAGAGAGAATTAAGGAAAAAAAGCCATTTCTTTGAAAAGATAACAAACTTGACAATCCTTACCTAGACTGACAAAGAAATAATGAAAGAAGATGCAAATAAATGAAATAAAAAATGAAAATGGAGACATTACTACTGACCCCACAGGAATCAAATAGATCATAAGAGGATACTATGAACAATTTATGCCAACAAACTAGACAATGTAAATGAAATGGAAAAAATTCTTAGGAACATACAAACAACTTACACTGACCCTAGATGAAATAGAAGACAGCAACAAAACAATCACAAGTAAAGAGATGGAAATAGTTATCAAACAACTCCTTAAAATGAAAAGCCCAGGACCAGATGGTTTCACTAGTAAATTTTACCAAAGAAGATTTAATACCAATTTTACTCAAAAATCCCAAAAAATTGAACGAGAAGGAACACTGCCAAACTCATTGTATGAAGTCTAATAATAAAGCCAGATATTAGGGGAAAAAATATTACAGTCTCATTTCCCTAGTGAATACAGAGGGAAAAACCCTCAACAGAATACTTGTTATTTGAATCCAACAACATATTAAAGGAATTATTCATTATGATCAAGTAGGTTTTATACCAGACAGGCAAGCACGGTTCAACACAAGAAAATCAATCAACATACTATATCACATTAATAAATCACAGAATAAAAATCACATGATCTTATTGATTGACATAGGAAAGTCATTTGACAAAATACAGCATTCTTTCTTCATAAAAAAAAAACTACAAAAAATAGGAACTGAAGGAAATTTTCTCAATATGATAAAGTTTAGGTATAAAAAATGCACAGCTAACATTTTACTCAATGGTGAAAGATTGAAAACTTTCCAGTTGAGATCAGGAACAAGACAAGTTTGCCCGCTATCACCACCGTTGTTCAATATAGTGCTAGTGGTTCTGGCTAGAGCAATCAGTTAAGAAATGAAATAAAGGACATCTAAATCAGAAAAGAAGAACTAAAACTTTTGCCATTCATAGATATGATCCTATACTTAGAAAGTCCCAAAAAATCTACAAAAAAGTTGCTAAATCTAATAAATGATTTCAGCAGACTGGAAGGATACAAGATTAATATGCAAAAATCAGTAGTATTTCCATACACTAGTACTGCACAATTTGAGGAGGAAATCAGGGAAAAAATTCCATTTACAATAATGACTACAAAAATCAAATATTTAAGAATAAACCTCACCCAGGATGTAAAACACTTTGTATTCAGAAAACTATAATGCATTGCAAAAAGAAATTTATAAAGACACTTTTGGTGAACTGTATGCTTTATTACTCTGTATTAAGAAGGTTGATTTGTTTCAAAAATAAAAAATAAAATAAAAAGGCCTAAATAATTGTACTGTATTAATTATAGAGGGGTATGGAAAAAATATACCAAATGAGTGCTTTAGACCATAGTGGTAATAATCTGATGATATTATTTCATGATTTGTATCAAATATTCCACAACAAGGTAATGTGTTAGTGAAGGGGTGTTGTATGGGAATTCTACACATGTGCATGATTGTTTTATAATTTCACAACTTCTCTAATAAAAAATATTTTTAAAAAGATAGCCTTTAATTAGAAAAAAATGCAACAACATTAGTTATTTGTATTTATCTGTAGTTAGTTACAATTGAAATCTTTATTTCTCCATACAGCTTCAAGTTATTGTCTACTGTTATTTCCATTCAACATGATGAATTTCCTTTATCATTTCTTATAAAACATGTATAGTGGAATATATTCACTCATGTTTATTCAGAAATATCTTAGTTCCCTCCTAATATTTGAAGAATAGTTTTGCCATAAATTATTCTTGGATAACAATTTATTTTTTCTTTCAACACTGAATATGTCCTCCCTCTGCCTTCTGGTCTCCATGGTTTCTATTGAGAAATCTTATGCTAATCTTATTATGGGTCCCTTATAAGTGACATGTCTATTCTCTCTTGCTAATTTGAAGATTCTGTCGTTATTCTTGGCATCCACATCCAATGATTTGACAATAATGTGTCTTGTACATGTTTTTGGGTTCATCTTGCTTGCTGTTTATTGGGCATTTTGGATTTGCTTATTCATATCCTTCATCAGATTGGGAAGTTTTCATCTATTATTTCTTTTTTTTTTATTTTATTTTTTTATTATGGGTAAAAATCAAAATTCTCACAATACATACAAACATTTGTAAAATGATATATAAATATATATGCATATATGTGTATTTGCTTACAAAAATCTAAGCACCTCTATTATTTCTTCAAATTTTTTTTCTTCTTCTGTGGAATTTCTATGATGCAGGTATTTGTATGCTTGATGGTGTCTGGTCATTTTCCTTTTTTTTTTTCTTTTATAGTTTTAATTTTTTTATTCATTTAGAAAAGTTGTGAGCTTACAATACAATCATGCGTAATCATAGGACTCCCACACATCACTCCTCCACCAATACCTGACATTGTTGTTACAAATGTTGAAGAAAACTTCATCACAATATTAATGCTAAATATTATCTATATCATACATTTGGTTTATTATTCCATAAACAACCCTATTATTATCACCATGTATTCTTTTTGTACATTTGTTATATTTCAGGATAAAATGTTCTCCTGTTTGTACTGCTAACCACAGTCTATCATCCAATAAAGGATTTTCTGCATTATACAAAACTATGCTTTTTACAATCCATTCAAAGCATACACTTAATGGCTCTAATATACATCACAGAGTTATTCTCTCATCACTTTAGTTAGTTTTTGAACATTAAGAGACAAAAGTGTTGTCTAGTCAGTCTAATGTGTGCTTCTCAGGTACAGTTTTTATTTCCTCTTTTTATGGACATCTTTGCATGCTTCTTAATTTTTCAGTTGCAAAACAGAAATTTGGAATGTTAAAATGTGGTAATTCTGGAAAGTGTATTCATCCCTCTCCATAGTGATTTTTAAATTTTATATGGGCTATTAATAATTGCTCATTTAATGACTTTCTGAATTATTTTTGCAAATTCTGTATTCTTTGTCATATGTTGTCTCTCAATTCTTTTCTTTTAGCCTATATTCTGCTAGTGTTTTGACAAGTTTTCTTGAAAGCTATGAGAGGAATAAAATGAGAATGAGAATGATAGTGCAAAGAAAGGGAGAAAGAGAATACTGAGAAATAAATCTCTTGTAGAATTTGTAGATTGGCTCTGGGGTGGTATAATCCTTCAATGCTTAGCCAGGCCATTAAAAGCTCTGCATTAGACTTCCTTTCTAAATAGGACATTTTAAAAAAATATATATATATATATTTTTTTAAAGGTGTGCATTTAATTTTTAAAAAATTATTGTATTGACATATATACTAGTTAAATTTTCTCAATGTAACCAATTTTAAGTGTACAATTCATTAGTATTAATTATATTCACAATGCTGTGCTATCATCACCAACATCTATTACCCCAACTTTTCATCACCTCAAACAGAACCTCTGTACTTGATAATCAATAATCTTCTTTTATTCTTGTCTGTGCCCCTGGTAAACTGCAATCTACTGTCAGAATTTATATGAATTTGCATATACTAGGGATTTAATATAACCAAGATAAAAAATAAACTCACTTATTTCACTCAATATGATGTCTTCAAGAATCACCAGTACTATAGAATGCATCAGATCTTCACTCCTTTAAGTGACTGAATAGTGTTCCAATGAAAATGCATATCACATTTTATTTTTCCATTTGTCTGATGATAAACATGAGAGTTGCTTCCATATTTTCAGTCTTGTGAATAATCATGCTATGAATATAGGTATACAAATATGTGTTAATATCCCTACTTTCAATTATTTTGGGTAATACCAAGAAATAGAAATGCTGGATCATATTATAATTCTATGTTTCACTTTCTTAGAAACTGTCAAACTGATTTCCACAGTGGCTCTACAGTATTAAAATAGCACCAACAATGAGTAATTGTTCCAATTTCTCTGCATGCTCTTCAATGCTTGCTATTTTTCCACTTTTTTTGGTTATAGCCATCCTAGTGGGTGTTAAGTGCTATGACATTGTAGTTTAATTTACATTTTCTTTATGGCCAGTGATTTTGAGAATCATATATATATATGCTTGCTGACCATTCTTATATCTTCTTTGAGGAAATGGCTATTCAATTCCTTTGCTCATTTTTACTTGGATTATTTGTCTTTTTATTGTTGAGTTGTAACAGTTCTTTATATATTATATATATTAACCCAATATCAGCAATTATTTTCTCCCAGTCTGTATGTTGTCTTTTCACTTTATTGATGAAGTCCTTTGATTTAGAAAAGTTTTTAATTTTGATGGAGTTCATTTTATTTTTTCTTTAATTGATCATGCTTTTGTTGTCATATCTAAAAAATCACTACCAAGTTCAGGGCTATGAAAGTTTCTGCCTTTGTTTTCTTAAAAAATGTCATACTTTTATATGTAATATTTAGGTCCTTTATTTGTTTAAAGTTAATTTTTGTATATGATGTGAATTTGGGCTCAAACTTCGTTCTTTTGCATTTGGATATCCAATTTCCCAACACCATTTGTTCAAGACACCATTTTTTCCTAATTAATGTACTTGGCAATCTTGTCAAAATCAGTTGGCTAAAAATGTTTGGTTTTATTTCTGAACTCTCAATTCAATTCTATCAATCTATATATCTATCTTTTAGTCAGTAAAACACTGCTTTGGCTACTGTGACATTCACTTAGGTTTTTCTCCTAATTATTTCAAGCTAATTTATTCATTTTTTATTCTTTTATATTTTTAAAGAAGCTTAGGTTACATAACTGTTACATAAAAATATAGGGGATTCACATATGCCCCACCTCCTCCCCTTTTTAAACAGGTCACAACACTAAGCTTTTATCCCATTCTACATTATACAAACTAGAAATACTTGCCCAGCAGCTTATGGGAATCCTTTAAAAACATGTTTAAAAGTTAAGAAAAGGCGAAAGATTTATACGATCTGAAGAGAGAGCTCCGGAGACACCCTGGTCTTATATAAGGGGGGATAGCCCCAGAGACTGATGCCTTATCAGTGGGTTCTATTTTGTAATCTGTGCTCCTGAGAGTGACAGAATTAGACTCAAATAAGTCCTCCCTGCACATGGTTCACCAGTCCCTTCTATTCAAACCTACATGTGATGCTGGAGTTTTTAGGTATACTTCCAGAGACTGGAGCCTCCCACCTACCTATGTGCCAGGTGTACATGAAATCTAGGTGGAGCTGCAACTCCTACCCTACAGCTCAATGGACTCATCCAAGTCACCTGGTGAGGAGACAACGATGGGAAATGGCCATCCCAGGGAATGGAGAGGGCCTGCATCTGCAGGCAGGATCATCCCACCCACCATATCCATGGGATATAAGTCCTCTCTCACTTGGAGTTGGAGTGGACATCACCATCCCAGTCGCCTCTGGATTGGGGGAAGAACTATGGACTAGAGTGGACTTGATGGTATTCTCTTGCTCACATATGGTGATTCTTGCAATGCAAGAAATTATAACAATGAGGTGGAGCCAGTGGCCACTTGACAGTTTTTTGGGTAGGGAGGGGATGAGCAGTTGAAATACAGGGGCTTCTTTGGGAGTTGGAGGTTGTCCTGAGTACTGTTGTGGCAATGGATGTAGGCCATTTTAAATCAGCACACACCACTCAGAACTGAGTGGGAGAGAGTGTGGTCTACAGTGTGAACTGTGGTCTATGGTTGGTGGCAAGGCTCCAGGAGGTGTAAGTTCATTGAGGTTGGTGGGCCACACTATGGGAGATGTTTGTGTTGGATGTGGTGGGAGGTGTGGGAGGTGGGCAACATGGGAATCCGAGTGGGTTCCGTATAATATTTTAGGTAATCTAAGCACCTCTTAAAATATATGTATATATATATATATATATAAAAATAACATTTTTGTAAGCAAATACACATATATGCATATATATTTATATATCATTTTACAAATGTTTGTATGTATTGTGAGAATTTTGATTTTTACCCATAATAAAAAAAAAAAAAAGTTAATAAAAATCCAAATAAAATAATCAAATAATTTTCATAGGGACACAGATAAGCATAATCCTATTTCCTAGTCTCCCATATCACTGCAACTCTGTCAACCCTACTTTTACAAGCACATTTTCAAAACCTACAGTAATTAAATCAAATGGTCCCTTCAAATCCCTCAATCCAAGCTAAACTCACAGTTAACAGCTTCTAAGTACTAATTGGAGCATACGTTCCGGGGTGGTGGAGTTTCATTCCACTTTCTGAGCACAGAGTGCTGGCATCCTGCTTCTCCACTTCAGGGAGAAATTCAGGGGCTCTAGATTTGCTTCATGACATGCCACGTTGGCCCTGACATCACAAAGTAGAGAGCTGGTCTCTGGAATCCATTGAAAGTTGAAGCAGGAGCAAGAGTATAAAAACTTAGGTTCTTTAACAGCATTTAAACACACATGTGCATTTCTGGCAGGTTATAGTGCTCAATGATTCCCTCAAGTCCATTGCATGGTGTTCCCCATGGACTAGATGATTACTTCTCACCAAGTTTGGATCCCTTTTGCAGAATGGGCTTCATGTGTGCGTGGTCATAAAGGATGTAATTGAATGTCCCATATATTCTATCATTCACATAATGTTTAAAGTTTGACAAGGTTCATCATCATCAGAGCCTATTTGTTCCTTTAATGTACTTTTTGTTTGGCAATGATATTCACTACAAGTGTGAAAGCCAATGCAACATAATGCTTGCCTGACTCAGCTATGATTTACATGCCAGAGTTTGAAGTGTCACATCATCAAATACCAGAAAGCCACCACTGATACCAAGCAGATATGCACTGAAACAAACATTAGCTCCCATGTCAAAGACACAGTAGGCATCAGAGACAGCCAGCATGGAGATTTCAGGATACATACAGCCACTTCCCATATGGAAGTGATACCAATGACATCAATATTTAGCTCTTTAGCACTTTCCAAAAGAAGCCTGCTGGATTTGAGTGTGGCTCCAATTTTAACACTGAGGAGAGAGACTTCTTTGGAGTTATTAGGGACAATCCACAAAACCAACTTTGCCTTCTGATGTGCTCCTTTTATTAACTTTACTTGGCTGTTAAAAGTATTCATATCAACTCATTTATTGGCAGTATACTTAATTTGAGACACTTGTTTGCAAAGGTTTCCATATATTATCCTCTCTGGAGGGTCCTTCCCCCATCCCCATAGACACTGCACCAACTGTATTTCAGTCTTGCTCTTATAGTCAAATCCTGTCCCTATTGCAGCCAGAGTATTCACTATGGTTCTACTGTCATTACATTTATTTGCATATAAGTGGTGAAACAAGGAAGAGCTTTTAATCATCTCAGAGGTTTCTTTAGAATATCTCCAGGGTCACAACATAGAAGGCATATTTATCATCACTATCAGAAATGTCATTAATTTTTTTGGATGAGAATGTCTTTGGCAATAAATCTTCATCCAGGAAATGACAATACTGAATGTCATTACTGAAGTTGTTCATAGTTTCTTTATAAAATTATTTTTATTTTTAAAGAAGCTTTAGATTACATAAATGTTTTATAAAAATAGAGGGAAGTCCCATATGCCACACCCATTCCCTCTCCCACAATATCCCACATCAACATCTTTCATAGGTGTCATACATTTATCACAATTGATGAACACACATCGAAGCATTGCTACTATCTGTAGACTATAGTTTATATTACAGTTCACACTTTTCCCCACAGTTTTTCATAGATTACGACCACATGTATAATGGTCTCTATCTTTCAATGCCATGTCATGCAAGATGATTCCAATGTCCAGAAAATGCCCTCATATTACACCTATTCTTCTCTCTCTCTCCTTGCAGAACCTATGGTGGTGACTCCCTGTATATCATTGATGAGTTATTTCATTTCTAGAATAATAAGTCTACAAGAGAATAACCATAAGTCTACTTTAGTCCTTTGACCACTCCCCAATTTTGAGGATTTGTGGATGGTGTTGGCCACTCTTGCATTTCCACAGAACCTCACTATGGCGCACAGTATTGATTAAACAATGTAAATTAAACCTGATCAACAAGTTAAATCAAGTTCCCTGGATGTCCAGATAAGATATATAAGTTCTAAAAAGCATGGTGGATAAACACTTCAAAGGCTTTAAGGTCTGCTGTGTTGATAAATATTTTAATATTCTAAAAGTCTGGGGATCCTGGACAACTCCTCTATGATAAATGACACATCATGTCCCTTGGACATTCTATCCATAGGAAAATGAGACAGGACTTTGTGAGTTCCTGTGGACTTAAGAGGGACAATATTCTGCACTGGGTAATTATAGTGAAAACTCATCTATCAGTTAACTGGGAAGCCCACTATATTCTTATAGTGCCAAGAAGTGGTAAGGAATCTGTAAGAGGTCCAAGATGCCTTGAAATTTGTCAGCTTCTTAGGCCATAAAATGTAGCAGATTCTATTTGCTGACATATCAATGGTAGAAAAGGAATCAGAATGAGACCTTTGAAGTCCCAGTAAGAGTTTCAGTACAAATAACTTTGTTCTGCATTATGCCTCTGAAATCTTTGGAAGACAAATGTTGGCACATAGAAATGCTGGTCTTGGGGATTTTACTAGGTTGTGTCAGGGAATGATGGCATGATTCTTCACCAATAAGTGACAACATTCTTTATGCCTCATATGCTGTATACTGTCAGACATATAGTCCTAAATTCAGGTGTGCACAACTAATTTAGGTAAGTACACAGGTAAGTGGTGAAACACCCATGTCAGTTACTTCTGTTGCTCTGATAGTTCTTGCTATATCCCCTCCTGTTTTCTCATTTAATGGGTCTCTGTGACCAATTGACTGAAGAGAAAAAATATGGGACAGGATCATGTATTTGCATGAATCCTGTATGAGAGAACAAAAGTAAAAATTTGCTGCTCAAAACTGTGAATCATGAGGGAAAATTCTCTGCATGGAGAATGGTTTGTAGTGTCCCTGGTCATTTGTTTCTTATGGAGAAATAGTTAGAGTCCTAGGCTGTGGTGAGTGCATAGTCAGCTGATCAGGGCCCTGAAATGAGTAAGATTTGAAACACCAAAGCAAGGATACCTGGGGAAAAGTTTGTCTACACATTCATGGAAAGGCACGATATAGCTCACTTGTACAAATACTGACAATTTTTTCAAATATTTCTTCTCCTACCTTTATGGAAGTTTCTTTTTCAGCACTATCATCTGTGTGCTTTAACAGGAAAACTGTTTCCACAAAATTGAATCTCAGGTAAAATAACATTGGACAAGGGATATGCTATGGTGAAAAAAAGTTCAACAATAGTTTCATGACCAAAGAATCCATTTCATACCATATGCAGTATTACATAGAAGCAATTAACTTAATGGGGTGATTGATTGACTTATCAAAATGTCAGGTAAGGTGCAATCACAGAGACAGTATCTTTCAGGTTAGTAGCATTGTCCTTCATGATGCTATAAAGGTTTTGAGTCAGCTTCTTATTAATATATGTCCCTGATAGAAAGAATGAGTAAGTTTGGTGACCATGAGGAAGAAGTAATACTCCATTCTTGTCAATGACTCACGTATACATATTTTGTTCTCTGTATCTACATTAACCTCATTGCTTGTTGTCCTGTTTTTTTTTTTTATTTTTTATGTTTTCTAATATGGGTTCCACTGAATCTGAAGATGTGACTGTTGCCCTATCACTTTGTTGTGCTTCTAATCACATGTTGATGTACCAGCAGAGAGAGAAGGCAATAATAATCCTAGTCTAGTTGAAATTATCACCAATCATAAGGGAAAACTTTTCTAGATTAGAGGAGGAACATAGTAAAGATCAAAGATGGCCATGGGATCAGAAACTTCAGAGGTATAATTTCATCTCTTACAGAAGTAGTTTGAATTTACTTATGAATTCCAAAAATTGATATTGGATTATGCTTGTAAGCTGGTCTCTTTGCACATTAAATTGTATTGGTTCAGAGGTTTCACTTTTACTTGAGTAAATAATCTATAAGGCATCAGTAAGATGTTGAGTCCTATAGAAAATTATATGGCAGAGCAGAGGAGTTAGTTGGAGTTATGATGCTGGAGTTTAATGCTGGAACCCAGGATGTAAGCACACAAAGGAGCAGGGAGAATTCTCAATTAGAGAAGACAGAGGCCCAGGAAGAGAGACAAGCCCTTTACCTGGTAGTCTACAGCTGGCCTTGTGGAGAGAGCCTGGAGAGAAGCAAGCCACAGGAAAAGAAGAACCCAGGAAGGTTGAACCCTTGCAAATGTTTTCAGGAATCTTGCTTCAATACATGGCAGCAGACTTTGCTGAGGTAAGTAATTTATGATTTATGGTCTAGTAACTGTAAGCTTCTACCTCAAATAAATACCTGTTATATAAACAAAGAGATTTCTGGTATTTTACACAAGCACCTCTTTGGCCAACTAAAACAGGATTTGGTACCAGAGACTGGGGAAGTGCTTTTGCAAATAAAAAATGCTGGGATGGTTTTATAAATGAGTAAAGGTTAATTTTTGGAGGAATTGTGAGATGCTTGATAGAAAAGTCCCAGTGGTTTTAAAGAGACTGTTGATAGTAATATGGATTCTAAAGAGACTAATTATGAGTCCTTTGAAGTACATGATGAAACTATCATTGGAAACTGGAAAAAAAAGGCAATCCACATTTTAAAGTTGCAGAGAAGTTAGCAAGATTAACTCCTGATGTTTTATGGAAGACAGAATTTGAAAATGATGAGCCTGGACATATAGTTGAAGAACTTTCCAACATAAACTCAAAGCGTGTGGCTTGATTTCTCCTTGCAGTTTATAAGAAAATGATAGATGAAAGAGATAATCTGAGGACTGAACTGTTGGGCACAAAGAAATCAGAAACTGATTCTGGACATTCCAAGTCTCTGTAAATCAAGCTCCTAGTTGACAGTGTCCCATTTAAGGACTTAACTAAACTTGGAACTTGTAAATCAGGATTGAAGATGAAGTTATCAAGGAAAGATATGTGCAAAGTCTTACTGACTGATGGCTTGGACCCCTGGTTCTTGCATGCTTAACCAACAAGTTTTTGAGTGAGCTCTATGAACAAAACCACTGTCATCTTCTACTAAAAGGGACATGGAAAGGAGAGATTGAAGAAGAAATAGCTTTAAGAGGAAAACCATGGAAGCTGAGATCTGGAATTAAGATATCACCTTGGACCAAGAAAGAAACTCCACGATGTGCAAGAAGAGGGTGAATTTGCACCAGGAGGTGGATTTTTACACCCAATGTTCAGGGAGAATTTTAGCTACCCCAGGGTACAGAGAGGTTGAATCACACTCCTGAAGGATTAAGGCAGTTAAGATCAGCACCACATAGATCTGAAAGGGGTGGACCTTTCCCCAATGTATTAGGGAAAGCCAGGTCACCAAAACTTGCTCTGTGAGGGTTGAGCCTGTATGCCAAAGGTTAAGGAGGTTGTTGTCTTCAACCACCTCACGGCTCTTGGAGAGTGAGGTCTGGAGCTTGGTCGACACCTAAAGGCTTGATGAGGGTGGAACCAAGAAAATGGCCATTGAGCAAGTTTATGAAATGGTTGGGTCCTCATGAGGCCCCAGGGAGAAGAAGCCCTCAATTTAAGAATGACTCTCAGGCTTTGATATCTAATGAAGTATGCCCTGCAGGTTTACTGAACTGTAGAGAAATGTGACTCATGTTTCCTTCCCAATTCCTCCTTATGGTAATGAAAACATTTCTCCTTTGTCTGTCTATTTTTGTATTGGAAGTAGATAAATTGCTTTGTAAGTTTCAAAGGTCTACAGCACACGGGACTTTGCCCCAAGACAAACTATTTATTTAAACTGTGATATGTTTCTGTATTTACCATTGTTACTGAAATAAGGCTTTTTGAATATTTTAATGTCTTTTGAGAATTAAGATGGTGGAGTGGAGTAGTTTGATATTATTTATGAATTTCAAAAATAGATTTTGGATTATATTTGTAAACTTCCTGTATGCACATTAGATTTTTTTTTTTTATTCAGAGGCTTCAATTTTACTTGATTAAATAATTAATAAGACTTTGATTGGGCCACATCAGTAGGATGTTGAGTCCCCACCCCCTTGGTGGGGCAAACCATAGAGAAAACTACATATTATAACAGAGAAGTTAGTTGGAGTTTTGATGCTGGTGTTTTAATGCTGGAGTCCAGGAAGTAAGCACACAGAGGAGCAGGGAGAAGGCTAGATTAAACACTGCAGAGTCTCTGGGAAGAAAGGAGCCATTTCCCTGATAGTCTACAGCAGGCCTTGTGGTGAGAGCCAAGCAGCTGAGCCTGGAAAGAAGCAAGCAAAAGAAAAAAAGGAGCCCAGGAAAACTAAACTTTGCAGACATTTGCCGCCATATTGCTCCAACATGTGGCAGCAGACTTTGGTCAGGGAAGTAACTTACACTTTATGGCCTGATAACTGTAAACTTTTACCCAAATAAATACCTTTTATAGAAAACCAACAGATTTTTGGTATTTTGCATCATCATCCCTTTGGCTGACTAATACACTTGCACCCTCATATTAAGTCTTTAATAGAGATTGTAACTGGGCATCTTTTGGAAGTTGGGGTTCAGGTTTGGTTTCATGGAGAGCAAGAGATGATATGCACAGTGTAGAGGGGACCTTACCAAGTGCCCTGTATAATTTACCTCACACGCTATAAGCCTTTCCTCTTAATCCAGCCATGGTTCAGTGGACTTTTCCTTGCAAGCTCCATTCACTTCCCACTAAAGCTATTTCATCTCAGGGTACAGTGCTCATCTTTCCTTTTCCACCTCAGTTTTCTACAGTACCACCTGAGTTCTGGGATCATACCCAGTATGCATACATATATAGATGTAATAAGAGGAATAGGGTGTTAAACTCTTTGCAGGAAACTTTTGTTAAGGAGAGAAGAGATCCTATAAATAAATACTCTCCCTATGAGTTATGAGGGGATTCTTAGGTACATTATCCTTATTGCTCAGAATCTCTGATGTGAAATCAGTTTTCCCTATTTTATTCCACATAGTCCCTGTCTCCTACTCTTTGAAATTACCTCCAACTAAACTACATGCATATTTATGTTTAATTAGATTGTGATTGTTAGAGCAGTCACAGAAAGCTTACAGGAAATATAATGGACATCACTACTAGACCAGAAATTCTCACACACATTCACATGATTCAGCATTCAGATCCAGAAACTGAATCAATCTACTTAGTGTTGTGGCATGCTTTTTTATTATTTCTAATTTTTAAAGAACCTTTAGAGTACATAAATTTACATAAAATGCAGGCAACTCCCATATACCACCTCCCCATCTCACAGTTTCCCACATTAACACCACTTTTCATTAGTGTGATACATTTGTTTCAATTGATGAATCCAGCATTGTTACTAACCCTGGACTATCATTTACATTATAGATTACACTTTGTACTGCACAATTTTATAGGTTTTGAAAAAATATATAATGGCTTGTATTCATCATTGAAATGTCATGCAGGACAATTCCAATGTCCCAAAATATGTCCCCATATTAGACCTATTCTTCCCTCTCCTTCCCCTCAGATACTTTGGTGGCTGCTGTCCTTATATCAATGATAAAAATTCTTCAATTGCTATAATTAAAATAATAAAATAATTAAAATAAGTCTACTGTTCATAGTTGCATTCTTTCCTTATCATTGTTCATTCCCCAATCTTGATGATTTGGGGATGGTGATGCCCACTATCTTTCTGATTGAGAGGCATCTTAGATCCCATGAGGCTGATGGATGGAACTGTCTTGCTTGAAGTTGTAGATACTTTTTGGTTTCTGCAATGGGCATTGACTGTCATCATCCTTTTCATAGCTGTCCTGGGTGTGTCTAATGAATTGGAATGTATATGTTGCAACTCTGCTGAGATTCAGGGCTCAACTGGTATAGGAATGGACTGAGGATTTAAGTCTCTGGGACATATATTTAATGAGTGTTGTGATGGTTAAGCTAATGTGTCAACTCGGCCAGGTAATTGTGTCCAGGTGTTTGGCCCAGCAAACACTGGACTAATTGTAATATAAGAACATTTATGGACTTCGATCACCAGTGAGTTTTCTGTGTGGATGACTGATTACATCTTCATCACAGGGAGATTGCATCAGCAATGGGTAATGCTTTTTTTCCAATCAGTTGAATGCCTTAAAAGGGGCAGTGATTTCAACATTTAGAGAGAATTTCTCCACTCGTCTTTGGACAGCTACCTTCCCCCAGAAACTCAAGGACCTTTCATCGGACTTTGATCGGAGACCCTAGTTTGCAGCCTGCCTGCGGAACCTGGACTAGTGCATCCCCAAGTTTGCATGAGAGACTCATGAAATCTCATATTATTGACAGATATCTCTTGTTGTTTTTGTTTCCCAAGAGAACCCTGACTAATACAAGTATAGTCCTAATTATATTTTCCGATAAAAAGGGGTAGAAGGGTCATGTCTAGGGAAATTATAAATGAATCTATCTCTTTTACATTGGGAAGCATAAATTCCAATGTAAAGCCTGCTGACAGGGTTTTGAATTCCTGAGATTTTCTGCCCTGCTTATAGTTTCTGGATGTCTCGAGAGCCCTTAGAAACCTCACCATTTGAGGTAATAGTTAATGTGACAGTAAATGAGATCCTGGTGAGATGTGCATAAGTGTAACCTCTGGAATGACTTCATGATTCACTTTGAAATCTCTTGGCCATAAAAAGTCATTTGTATTTAATACTTCCCCCTTTTAAGCAAGGTCTTTTTCCAGATGCATCACTAGTCAGTGCTTGCTAATAATTCTCTGTGCCAGGAAGACTAATTCCCAGGAGCCATCCCCCATGTTAGGGGGAAGGTAGTGCATTTATATGCTGGGTTGTTCATAGAAAGCATATTAGAGCAACAAGGAGGCTTTCAGGTGATAACCCTTAGGCAACATACAAAATTAAGGTAAGTTTCAATTTCACAAGAAATGGTTTATGAGTACAATCATCAATATCAAGGGCTTGGTAAAATGGTTTCTCATCCTCTCGGCACTAAAGTGGCATGCCTAGATTTAGAGTATGTGCAGGGTTGTAAGAAATTAAAAAGCATACATTTTCTAACAAAACAGATTTAATTGTAGTTTGAAAAGTTGCATAAATGGGGAAAAGATGGCTTTAATTAGGAAAGACAACTGCATCTTGAATGGCAAGGTAGGAGTTCCTTGAGTGGTATAAGATGTTGAATTAATTGGAATACTTGTTAAAGGTAACCAGAAATATGCTATGCTGGGTTATAAAGCTAAATGCATCATGACCCCCATTTATTATTAAACTGAATTTGTAAGCATACAAAACAGCCTGCCTATTACAGCTCCTCTGATTTGTCTCTTCATTGACTTACTTTATAAATAAAATGCTGTAGAAATAACTTTCATGCCCCATGCTGATTCCACATTACAGATACTTTGAGGTGCATTGCAGTTCACCATGGAAAAATGTCACAATTTGTGTCTTCAGATAAGTGAAGTCTACCTTCTCATGTTGCTTGCCTTATTTTATCTGGAGTTTCATAATGTAGGAGAGCCTAAATGAGCTTGACTATTAAGTAGATGAAAGATGACTACCAGGCATGTGCATGGGCACTCCCATAGGAATGCCTTCAGTGACTTCTCTTTGTAGCCTTTAATTATAGACTTAATTTTATCAGGTTTAACTTTCCCAAGAATAATTATGATTGAATAATTATTGTTGTTTGAGAATAACTTTCCCTTCCTTCTAAATATCACCAGCATCTTATAACAATTATGCTGTGACTGTAAATGGGGAAAGATTCTAAATATATCTTACATATTCTGTTAAATGTTCTTTTTCATGACACCAGGATCTACCCTTCTGGAAGATCCACTTATTATGGGCATAGTGTCTTAAGACTAAACTTATCCCCATAATCATGTTGGACATACAAGATTCTATTTTCTGTGATATTATAGGAGGAATAATTCATTCTGTACATCAAAGAGGGAAACATCTGAAGACCACAGATTGAATATTAGTGAGAATGTTTGTTTTGTTTTGCAGTAATCTGAGAAAAATAGAATTTAGTCTTAAAGCATATTTTTAATTTCCTGAAAACTTAATATTCTTCTTTTTATGAGGATCATGTAAGTTTTTACCATTTGAAGCATAAGCAAAAAAAAAAAAAAAAAAAGAAAGAAAGAAAAAACAGATGATGATTTTTATGAAGTGTTCCCTAAGAATTTTAAATAGTTGTTTATATTGTTTAAACAACATTGTGGTATTCAAATATGAAAATGATGTTTAAATCTATATATATAAAATCAGTATTTTCTCTAATTGCTAAGTCTAAAAATAAATTTTACAAATATATCATAATATAACCAAATAAACAGTAAATCCCTCAACAGCTATAATAAGGTTCCATTTCTATATACCCAAGACAAACATATATTTGTTAGAGGATATCAATGATAAAAAGAGCAGAAGAATGGTAGAGAACTGACCTCTGAATACTCTTGGATCTAAACATGAGTTATGAAATGAAAATTTTAGTAACCACTCCAGTCTATCAATGAAATAGAGTTTTGACAATAGAGCAGATGAAAACTAGACAAGACAACGAGTGACTAAAGACATAGGATTTACCTGTCACTTTTTCTTTAGTAACTACCAAGTATCTCTCTCATTCCATGCTCAACAGGAATACTTGATGATTAAGTTAATGAGCAAGTTATTTTCACATTAGAAGATTTGAATTAAAGTGGTTATTTTAACTAATATATCTTTCACATTATTTTTATTAGCATCTGGTCATTTTATGTAACTGTGCAAGAACAGGCTTTTCAGGGACCCCTAACTGAACATACGAACTGAAGCCACTTAGAATTTCTGCTCTCTACCCATTGCTTAAGCTGATTTCTTTTGTTCTTTCTAGAGCCCTTAACTGATTTAGAAATTCATCAGATTTATAATTTTTTAACATTTTATGGCATTTAGGATTCATTCCAAATCCAATCACTGTAATTTTTCCCCTCATATAACTATTTGTTCTTAATTATCTCCAAAGATATACTTTTCAGCATATTTCCAGATAGTAATTCAACATATGGAATATTTAAGATTGATATTGCATGGCTTGTCGTTATTTCTATTTAATAGTTGTTACCTTTAGTTGGATATCAATTATACACAATTTGTCAAAAAATTAAAAGGAAAACAATAATCATTGCATACATATCTCAATTCTTCAGCCATATCTCATATTATGTTCCATAGGGTCCTCAATTTTCTCTAACTCTCACATGACATAACTCTGGTCCATTTGTTTCCATGATGGAAGTGATCCAATGTAATCAATCTGCCACTAGGTAGCAGACTGATCACCATGGGGAATGGTGTCAAATCAAAGACAGTGTGGTGTGGGTCTCTGTTGTTGGCAGACTGTGGACTCATAAGTGACTGTAGCCAGTTTGGCTTTTGTAAGTGGAAGTGCATGTTGCTGAGTCAATGCATAACCCCCAACCTTACTACCATGGACGCTTTGTTCATAAGTCCACTTGTCAATAAGGAGAGTGGCTGGGGAAAGAGGTCAATTGGTATCCACAGAAAATGTAATCTTACTTACATTATTTTAAAAATATTCTCCTACTGAAGTCACCTTTTGTTGATCATTCACATGGGACACAAAACTTTGTGTTTTTTGCCCACTCTGGAAGTTCTATCCACATACTTCTTTTACACCATTCCCCTTGCCTTGCAACAGGTGACAGGGGAAAGATGTCTATTCCTCTCTCAACTGACAACAGTTAAGTAGGGCTTTTATCCAGGCTTTATGTCTTGATGCTAGGGGATGGAAACCCTTCTGCACCACACCAGCGGTTTGGTAACTCATGTTTGCTGTTTTCAGTTTTTGTGTTTCTATCTCTCACCAACGTGGGTTTTGCACAGTACTGTACTGGTCTGTTGAACCCAAAGCAGGTCCCTTTGACAGCTTTTGGCCCTTTCTCCATTGTTTTTGTGAGAAAGTTGCTTGCTTGAACAAAAAACTAGGAACCATTATCTGGCCAATTTGACATATTAACCTAACCATCATGGACAGAGTTCTCTCCCCTACATCTTTTTGGGGGAATAATTTGAGGAGGATTGAATTTCTATGAAATTTTGATAGAAATAACCAGTAAATCCATCTGGTTCTGAGCTTTATTCTTATTTTGAGATTTTTGCTTACTGGTTTACTCTCTTTTCTTGTTACTACTATAATGAAGTTTTTTGTTTTGAATTGAGTCAGTTTAGAGTAATTGTGTTTTTAGGAATTTATACTTTTTCTTATAATTTCCTCATATAAAATTGTTCACAGTGGCCTTTGTAATATTTTTTCATTTAATAAACTTTATTTTTATAGTTTTAGATTACAGAAAATTTACATTGAAAGTGTAGGGGATTTGCATAACCCCATCCCACCCCTCTAACATTTTAGCCTATTAATAAAATCTTACATTGGTGTGGTACATTTGTTACATTTGATGAACATATATTGAAGCATTGCTACTAACCATCATCATAGTTTACATTATGGTTTACACCTTGCACTGTACAATCTCATTGGTTTTGAGAAAAATGGATAATGGCTCATATTCGTCATTGCAATATCATGCCAAACAATTCCAATGCCCTAAAAATTACCTATGTTCCACCTATTCTTTCATCTAACTCCCTTCAGAACCTCTGGTAACCACTATCTTTTTCTCATTGTTGCAAGTTCTTCCATTACTACAAAATAATTAGTTAACTTTGTTCCATGGCTGCAAAACTCATATTTGTTCATTCTTCAATTTTTAGCATTTTGGGATGGTTATGCTCATCCTGCTTCAGATTAGAGACAGTTTAGATGTTATGGGTCAGATGGAATTAGCTGTTTTCTTGTAGTTGTAGATATGCTTGGCTTTTTATGATGGGGCTTATCCATCACCATCATTTATTAGTTGTCCTTGGGTGACTTCAATGAACTGGAGAGTAGGTGTTGGCCTCAACTCTTCTGAGATTTAGGGCTCAACTCTCATATGGACAGACCGAAAATTAAAGTTTTTGTGAAATCTATTTAATAAATATAGAGCTAATTATAGGTTCAAATAAAAGGGGTAGAAGAATCATTTGTATGGAAATTATAAATGAGACTAACTCTGGTACATTGGGGAAATAGATTATCATTCACACCAAGGTAAGGCCCAACAATAGAGTGCTGATTTCATGTGGTTGTGTCCTTCCCTGTAGTGTCTGGGTGTCTCTAGAGACCTTGGAACACCCCTGTTTGAAGCTTTGTTTACTATTGCAGTTAGTGAAATCTGCTTGAGATGTGTATAGACATAACCTATGAAATGGTCACCAAACTCACTTTGAAACCTCTTAGCTGCAAAAACCCTTTTGTGTTTAAGGTCCCCCTCTTTTGGTCAAGGTCTTTTTCAAAATGAATTGCTGTCTTGTGCTTGGTAATACTCCCTAGTGCCAGGGAGGGTCACTCCTGGGAGTCATATCCCATGCTGGGGGGAAAGTAGTGAGTATATTTGCTGAGTGTGGCTTGGAGAGATACAACAGTTGAGAAGAAAGAGTTTTTCAGAATATAATTCTTAGACAATAATTATTATTAGGCTAAGTGTCAAATTTACAAGGATAAAGTTCATTAGTACAAGCATTGCTATCAAGGGCTTGGAAGATTGGTATGATTTTTTTTTAGTAGGCACTTCCTATGTATTCCAGAGGTTCTTACTACTCTATTTGAAAGTGTTAAAGGACTCCTCAGGATAGAGATTTAATAATGTTTTTTGTTATTATGTGGGACTCCACCCACGGAGATAACACCCTATGACAACAAGAACACATTCATATTCCATAGAAGCATAACCCATGTGTACCCTTCCTCACACATACCCCCACCACTGACCCCCTGCAATAGTGACCCTTCCTTGACATAGTTGACTAAGTAACATTCCCACAATTGTATTCTTAACCACAATCATCAATTTCTCCAGGGTACATCTGTTCCTCTCTCCAGCACACCTCCAGCTGCATGGATAGCCAAACCCATACTCCAATCATACTCAAGTTCACACTCCAACATCATTGACCCCATTCACATTGCTGTACTACCATCAACCTTGTCCACTGCCAAACCACCCCCACCAACTTTATCATAGATTCTGCCCAGTTTACACATCACCTCATCCTATACTCCCTTTCTATCTCTCAGTAACCTATCTTCCAGACTCTACCTCTCTGAGTCTGCTCATTATCCTTAGTTAATGTCAGGGAGAACATGCAACATTTGTCCTTTAGTGATTAGCTTACTTCACCCAACATAAAGCCTTCAAGATTCATCCATGTTGTTGCATGTGTCAATACTCTGCTCTTGTAATAGCTAAGTAATATTCCATTTAATATATATACCACATTTTTATTTATCCATTCACCTATTGATGGACACTTGGGTTGATGCTAACTTTTGGCAAGTGTGAATAATGCCTTGAAAAACTTTGGTGTGCCTATATCTGCTTACATCCCTGCTCTCAATACTTTTGAGTATATTTTTAGTATTTGGATTGTTTCATCATATGGCAATTCTATACTTAGCTTCCTGTGAAACCACCAAACTACGCTTCTAGTGGCTGCACCCTTCTACATTCCCACCATAAGTGGATGAGTGTTCTTTTTCCTCCACCTTCTCTCCAACACTAGTAGTTTTCTGTTTTTTTTTTTTTTTTTTTTTTAATAATAGCAGGAAGTGTATTAGGAGTAAGATGATATCTCATTGTAGGTTTTTTTACATTTTTTGTTGTAGTTTAGATTTGCATTTCCCTAATAGCTAGTGATGTCAAATATTTATTCATGTGCTTTTTGGACATTTATATTTCCTCTTTGGAAAAATGTATATTCAAACCCCTCCCCATTTTTAAATAAGCTGTCTTTTTATTTTTGAGTTGCAAGATTTCTTTATATATGCTAGATATTAGATCTTTCTCAGGTAAATATTTCCCAAATATTTTCTTCCATTGAGTAGTCTGTCATTTCACTTTCTCAACAGAATACTTAGAAGCACAAAATTTATTAATTTTGAGGTGGTCTTATTTATCTCTTTTTTCTTTTGTTGCTTACATATTTTTGTGCAAAGTTTATGAAACCATTTCCTAATACATGATATCATAGATGCTTCCTAACATTATCTTCTAGGAGCTTTATGTTGTTAGCTTTTATAATCCAGTCTTTGATCCATCTTGATTTAAATTGTGTATAGGGTGTGAGATGGTAATCCTCTCTCTATTTTTGTATATAGATGTTCAGTTTTCCTAGCACTATTTGCTGAAAACTATTCTGTCCATGCAGAATTGACTTGGTGGCCTCGTCTAGTATCATGTGGCTATATATGTGCAGGTTTTTATTGGAAGCCTCAATTCAGTTTCATTGGTCAGAATGTCTATCCTTGTGAAATTATCATGCAGTTTGGAGCACTGTAGATTTGTAGTATGTTTTAAAGTCAGGTAGCATGATTTCTCTAATTTCCTTTTCAATATATTTTTCCTTTTCAATATATTTTTGGCTATTCAGGGCATCTTACCATCCAAATAAATTTGATAATTGGCTTTTCCAGTTCAATGAAAAATGCTGTTGGAACTTTGAATTGCATTGAATCTGTAAATCAATTTTGGCAAGATAGACAATTTAGTGATATTTAGTCTTTCATGCCAGGAACATGGAATAGTCTTTGCTTTATTTATGCCTTCTTTGATTTCATTTGGTAATGTTCTGTAGTTTTCTGTGTACAAGTTCTTTACATCCTTAGTTAAGTTTATTCCTAAATATTTGATTCTAATTGTAGGTGGAATTTTTTCTTCATTTCCTCCTCAAATTGCTCATTATTAGTGTACAGAAATTCTGCTGACTTTTGCATGTTGATCTTATATCCTGTCACTTTACTCAACTGGTTTATCACCTCTAGAAACTTAATTGTTAATTTTTGTGGATGTTCTACATATGGGATCATTTCATTCTGCAAATAGTGAAAGTTTTACTTTTTCCTTTCCAATTTGGATGCATTTTATTTCTTTTTCTTGCCTTCAGCCAAAGGGGTGCTGATGCAAAATACCAGAAATCTGTTTGCTTTTATAACTGGTATTTATGTGGGATAGAAGCTCACAGTCACAAGGCCATAAAGTGTAAATTACTACCCTCACCAAAGTCTGCTGTCACATGTTGGACAAAGAAGGCTGCCAGTCTCTACAAGGGCTCAGACTTCCTCTTCCTATTAAGGCTTCATGGACCCAGCTTCTTCCATTTTCAGCTGTAGATAGAGGACTCATCTCTCTCTGGGCTCAGATGATCTGCTTTCTCTTCAAGGCCAGCTGTAACATGTCAGGTGAATGGTTCATCTCTCTTTCAGGGGCCTCTGACATGTCTAATGAGCCTTCTCTCTTTCCTCATTTATCTGCTTCTCTTTGTCCTTCTCTGTGTATTTATTTTTCTGGGCCTCCAGAGGCAAAACTCTAACTCTCTCCTCTGCCATATCATGTCATTTTTTCTGTGAGTCCCCACCAACCAAGTGGGCAAGGAGTCAACATCTTATTGATGTGGCTGAATCAAAGCCTTAATCATAATTTAATCAAGTAAAAGTGAAACTTCTGAACATAATACAATCTTATATGCTCAGAGGAACGGACCAATTTACAAAAATAACCCAATATCTATTTTTGGAATTCATAAATTATATCAAACTGCTACAGTGTTCAAGAAAATGTTATTAATACAATATTAAATAATAGTATTTACCTTGTGTAACCTTGTCATGTTCCAGATCTTAGAAGGAAAGTCTTTAGCATTTCACCATTGAGTATCATCTTCACTGTAGGTTTTACATATATGCCTTTTATTTTGTGAGAAATGTCTTTCTAATCCTTTCTTTTGAAGTTTTTTTTTTTAATTCAAAAAGTGATGCTATATATTGTTAAATGATTTTTCTTCATCAATAGGTGATCATGTTATTTTTTGCCTGTGATCAGTTTATGTGGTATATTACATTGATTAATTTTTAAAATGTTGAACTATCCTTGCATACCTGGAATAAAACCCACCGATTATGGTGTATAATTTGCTTGATGTATTGCTGGATTCACTTAGCAAGTCTCTCTTGAGGATTTTTGTATCCAAATTCATTAGGAGATTAGTCTGTAGTATTTTTTTCTTGCAATGCATTTATGTGGCTTTGGTATTAAGGTGATTTTGGCATCATAGAATAAGTTAGGTAATCTTTCCTCTTTTTCAATTTTTTGGAAGAGTTTGAACAGAATTGGTATTACTTCTTATAGCAATGATTAATAGAGTACAGCTCGGATGTCATCTGTTCTTGGGCTTTTCTTTGCTGGGAGATTTTTGTTGACTAACTCAATCTCACAAATTGTGATTGGAATGTTGAGTTCTTCTCTTTCTTCTTTTATCAATAGACGTTGCTTGTGTGTTTCCAGAAATTCATCCATTTCAGCTAAATTGTCCATCTTCGTGGCATACAATTTTTCAAAGTATTCCCTCTGATAGTTTTTTTTTCTCCCAGTGTGGTCAGTGGTGATATACCCCTCTCATTTCTGATGTTATTTATTGTCATCTTCTCTTTTTTTCTCTGTTAATATAGCTAAATGTTTTCCATTTTTATTAGTCTTTTCATACATTCAGCATATGGTTTTGTTAATTCTTTCTAGTGTTTTTTTTTTTATCTCAATTTCACTTAATTCTGCTCAAGTCTTTTTTATTTCCTTCCTTCTTCTTCCTTTCACATTAATTTGCTGTTATTTTTCCAGTTCCACCGGGTGTAGAGTTATATATTTGATTTTAGCACTTTCTGCCTTTTAATGTAGGCAATTAGAAGTATACATTTCCCTCTCAGCACTGATTTCATTGCATCTCAAATTTGTTATATGTTGTGTTCTCATTTTCATTCACTTTAAGGTAGTTACCCATTTCTCTGGCAACTTACTCCTTGACCTACTGATTGTTTTGTTTAAATTCCATATATTTGTGCCTATTCCATTTCTCCATCCTTTATTGATTCCTTGTTTCATTAGTTCTGGTGAGAGAAATTGCATTGTATAATTCCAAGTGTTCTAAATTTTTGAGAATTTTCTATGACCTAAAATGTGGTCTACCCTGGAGAACAAACCATGAACACTCAAGAAGAATGTATATATATACATTATACACACACACGCACACACACACACACACACACACATATATATATATAAAGGATATATAATGGATAAAATAGTGATGAAAGGCACCATCCAACAGATAAAATTACACTGGAAGCACAAAACAGATTTGAATAGTTAGAGGAAAGAATTAGTGATATGGAAGACAGTACATCAGAAATCAGATAGTAGAACAGATAGATAAAATGATAGAAAAATTTCAGCATGGCTTAAGGTTCTTAAAGACAACAAAAAACATGCAAACATACACATTTTGGCATCCAAGAGGGAGAAGAAAAAGGAAAGGTAACTGAAAGAGTGTTGGATAATATAAGAGCTGAAAAATTCCCAACCGTATTAAGAGAGATGGATGTACATGTCCAGGAAGTACAGTGTAACCCAAATAGTATAAATCCAAACTGGACTACTCCAAGATGTATAGTTTTCAAGTTGTCCAATGCTCAAGACAAAGAGAGAATACTATAGCATCAAGAAAAAAGAGAACCATCACATACATAAGTGCCATTCTCCCATCTCAAACCACGGAGGCAAAAAGGCAGTGCTATGATATAGTTAAGGTTCTGAAAGAAAAAATATATTCCAGCCAAGAATTCTCTATCCAACAATGTTGGCAATCAAAAATGATGAAGAATTCAAAATATTCACATATAAACAGAAACTAATAGAGTATGCCAATAAGAAACCTGTCTTTCAAGAAATACTAGAGGCATTGCTGCAAGTTGAAAGGGAAAAACAGTAAGGATAGAGACACAAGAGAGTTTCAGAAAAAAAATTTTTTAAATTGAAAAAGAAATAAAAACAACTTATGACACACAGAAACCAAAAAAAAAGGAAAGAAAAAAATATGGTGAATGTAAATAATTCCTTCACAGTAATAACACTGAATGTTAATGGATTAAACTCACCAGTTAAGAAAAACCAACTGGAAAAATGGATAAGGAAATATGACCCATTTATACATTATGTATAAGAAACCAACATTAGACTCAAGGATTCAAATAGGATGAAAGTGAATAACTTGAAAATAATTTAACAAACAAAACAACAACCAAAAAGTGTGGGAGTAGGCTTACTAATATCAGAAGAATAGACTTAAATGCAAAACTATTTTAATATAAAAATACAGATACTATATATTAGTAAAAAGGGTAATCTTTCAAGAAGAAATAACAATTGCAAACATTTATGCACCTAGCTGGAGAGCCTCAAAACACATGGGACAAACACTGGAAAACTTAAGTGGAGCTGCAGATGCAACAACAATTATAGTGGGGAACCCTAATACACCATTATCACCATTAGTTAGAACATCTCAAAAGAGAATCAATAAAGAAACAAAGATTTTGACTAATACTTTAAAGGATCTTGAACTGATAGGCATATACAGCACACTACACTCAAATACAGCAGGATATACTTTATTCTTGAGTTTACATGGATCATTCTCCAATATAGACCACATACTAGGTAATGGAAAAACACTCAATGAATTCAGAAAGATTGAAATTATACAAAGTAATTTCTCTAACCACAGTGGAATGAAACTGGAATTCATTAAGTGCCAGAGAAACAGATTAGGCACAAAGATATGGAAGTTAATCAACACACTCTTATACAAACAGCAGGTCAAGAGGAAATTTCAAAGAAATCAGTAACTACCTTGAAATGAATGAAAATGACAACACAGTCAATTTAAAGTTAGGTGATGCAGCAAAAGTTGCACTGAGAGGGAAATTCATAGCCATAGATGAATATATCAAAAATGAAGAAAGATCTGAAATTGAAGACCGAAATGCACACTTAGAGGAATTAGAATAGAACAACAAACTAGCCCCAAAGGAAGTAAAAAGAAGGAAATAACAAAAATTGAAGCAGAACTAAATGAAATAGAATGTAAAAAAGCAGTAGGAAAAAAATAAAGAAAACCAAAAGCTGGTTCTTCAAGAAGATCAATAAAATTGACAAACCGTTAGCTAGACTAACAAAGAAAAAAGATGCAAATACACAAAATAAGAAATGAGGAAGGGGCTATCAACACTGAACGCTCAGAATAAAGAGTATCAAAAAAAGGATACTTTGAAAAATAGTCTGCCAAAAAGAACAATAACTTAGAGGAAATGCACAAGTACTTAAAAATATTCAAGCAACCTGCACAGATTAAAGCAATTGAGGAACTCCACAGAAAAATCACAAGTAACAAGAGTGACCTTGTCATCAAAAGTCTCCCAAGTAAGAAGTTCCAGGACCAGATGGCTTCACAGGCAAATTCTACCAACATTCCAGAAAGAAATTACACCAATCCTGCTTCAACTCTTTAAAAAAATAGAAACAAAGGAACATTGTCTAACTCATTCTATGATGCCAATATTACCCTAATACCAAAGCCAAACAAAGATGCCTCAAGAAAGAAAATTAAAGACCAATCTCTCTAAGGAACCTAGATGCTAAAATCCTCATCAAAATACTTGCTAATCACATTCAACAACACAATAAATGAATAATACACCATGACCAAGTCTGGAATGCAAGGATGGTTCAACATAAAAAAATCAATCAATGTAATACACCACATAAAGAGATCAAAAGGAAAAACAAAACAAAACACATAATCATCTATAGATGCAGAAAGACCATTAGGCAAAATACAGCATCCTTTCCTGATGAAAACACTGCAAAAGCTACAAATAGATGGAAATATTTTAAACATGAAAAAGGGTATATTGGAAAATTCCACTGCTAAAATCATATATAATGGTGAATTCCTAAAAGCTATCCCTCTAAGATCAGGAACAATAAAAGGATGTCCAATATCATCGCTCTTATTTAACATTGTATTAGTAGAACTTGCTCAATCACTGAGGAAAGAAAAAGATATAAAAGTATTCAAACTGGAGAGGAAGAAGTAAAATTTTCACTATTTGCAGGCGACATGATCCTTTACATAGAATCTACATGTACATGGGAAATCTACAACAAAGCTTCTAGAACTTATAAATGAGTTCAGTAAAGCTGCCGGTTATATGATCAATGTGCAAAAATCAGGAGCATTTCTGTACACCAATAATGAGCATTGTGGGGAGGAAATCAAGAAAAAAATACCATTTACAATAGTAACTAAAAGAATCAAATATCAAGGAATGAATTTTACTAAAGATGTAAATGACATACACAGAAAACTATGCAATACAGTTAAAGAAAATCAAAGAAGATTTAAATAAATAGAAAAATATTCTCTGTTGATGGATAGGGAGAATAAAAATCATTAAGTTGTCTACCCCACCCAAACTGATACACTGTTTTATTGCATTTCCAATAAAAATCAATACAGCATTTTTTACTGAATTAGAAAATCTAACCATGAAATTCATGTGGAAGGGCAAGAGGCCCCAAATAGCTAAAGACATATTGAAAATGAAAAATGAAATTGGAAGAATCACACTACCTGACCTTAAATTATACTTCAAAGATACAGCAGTCAAAACTGCATGGTACTGACACAAAGATAGACACACTGACCAATGGAACCACAATGTGAATCCTGATATATATCTTCACACATACATGCATCTCATATTTGACAAGGACACAAAGCCCACTCAAATGGGAGAGAATGACCTCTTCAACAAATGGTACTTGCAGAACTTGATATCCATATTCAGAAGAGAGAGGATAACTATGTCACGCTTTATACAAAACTCAACTGAAGATGGATCAAAGATCTAAATATAAAAGCAAAGACCATAAAGACCATGAAAGATGATGTAAGGAAGTATCTGCAGACCGTTTTAATAGGAAATGGTTTCATGAACTTCACACCCACAACATGACCTGTGAAAAAGAAAATAGATAAATTGGACATCTCAAAATTAAAACTTTTACACCTCAAAGGAATTTGTCAAGAAAGTGAAAAAATTGCCTATCCAATGGAAGAAAATATTTGGTAAGCATATATCTGACAGGAGCCTACTATCCAGCATAAATAAAGAAATCCTATATCTTGAAAATAAAACACAAATAACACATATATTAAATGGCCAAATGATTTGAAGAGACATTTCTGCAAAGAAGAAATACAAATGACTAAAATGCCATGTAAAGATCCTCAATATCACTAGCTAATAAGGAAATGCAAATCATTACTACAGTGATCTAACATCTTACGGCAGCCATTAAAAAAACAGAATACTAAAAGTGTTGGAAAGGATTTGGAGGAATGGGAACCCTCTTCCAGCGATGGTAGGAATGTACAATGGTGCAGCAATTGTAGAGGACAGTTTGGTGGTTCTACAAAAACTAACTATGGATCTGCTGTATGATCCAGCAATTCCTCTGCTTGGTATATACACAGAAGAATTAAAAACAAGGACACAAACAGATATATGCACAATAATGTTCATAGTGGCATTATTCACTATTGCCAAAACTTGGAATCAACCCAAATGTACATGAACAGATGAATGGAAAAACAAAATGTGATTTATACATATAATGGAATATTACTCAGCTGTAAGAAGGAATACAGTTCTAACACATGGGATAACATGGATGAATCTTGAGGACCTTATGTTGAGTGAGGCAAGCCAGACATTGAAGAAGAAATATTACATGACCTCTCTGATATGAACTAAGCAAATTGAGCACACACTCAGTGAGATAGATTCTGAAAGATAGGTTTATAGGAAATTGAAAGGGAGAAGAAGGTTGTGAATCAAAACCCATTTTGGCAAAATCTATGATAATGTTGAATGAGTAGTTGTGCAGTGAAAGGATATGACAGGGGTGTAGTGGTACTAATGGGTTTGGCAGTGGAAATTTGACAGAGGGGTAGGTTGAGAAGGATTGGTTGGATGGTCTATGTACCTGGGAGAAGGTATGGGAGAGGGAGCAGGTGAACACTAGGGATTGATGGTATGTGGTTGAAACTACATTTTTGGGAAAGCTGTTTTCATTATATGCAAGGAAGTGTTACTTGTTTAGGGTGTAGAATGGGGGGACATTAAGGAGAGGGCACAACTGGAACAGTCTTCTAGAGAAAGTGTGAGAGATCATTTTGTCATATTGTATTGTATCAATGGGTGGAGACCCACATAGTGAGCAGGAAGGATTTGAAATCCATCCTTGGAAGGCCCAATATGTTCTCAAACAGAGAGGTTGATGTCTCTTGAGAACATGGGTTGTTCCTAATAGAAGAGGACAGGCCAGTGTGTCAAGGATCAGTGTTGTTGGATTTAACTACAAATCTTGTCCTTTAAGGAGTAAAGCCTGGTTGTCACCATGGACCCCAAGGGGAAGGGGAGAGAGGAATAGAAAAACAGAAGAGTGGTTATTTAGAAAGCAATGGGAATGTTCTGCATAATCTTGCAATGTTGGATACAGGCCATGGTAAATTTCAGCAAAAGTTTGTAAAAGTGTATGATCTAAAATGTAAACCATTATGTAAACCATTGACCATAGTTAGTAGCTATGTTTCAATTTTTGTACATCAGTTGTGACAATTACAACATGCACATATAAAATGTTTATTAATATGGGAAGGGGACAAAGGGGAGGATGTTGGGTATACAGGAATCCCTTATATTCTTTATGTAACCTTACAGTGCCCTAAAACTTCTTTGAAGACAAAATGAAATAAAGTAAGACATGGGAAGAAATGGAATAAAATGTCACTGTACATACAGGACAACAGATATTACAGTGATAAAAGGCAAAACATCAAAAAAATTAAAAATAATTTTCATTTTTTTTAATATCCCAGTTTTTATTGTAATGTAGTTTTAGTTTTTCTAAATTATTATGTATTTTATTCCTTATGTGAAATGTATCATTATTTCATTTTTGAAGAAGTTTTGGACCACAGAAGGGTTTCAACTGTGACAGGGGTGGATCATTGGTGTGGGGTGACATTGATGGGTACACATGGGAGGAAATTCACCTGGGCATACATATTAGGTATATAAATGTGTTCAAAGGTTCATGGCGCATTGCCACAGGGGGTAGAGATTCACACAATAATTGAAAGAATATTGAACTCCCCTTCTGGGGAGCTGTGCCACATTCTCTAATGGAACAGAATCAACCCCCCAAGTACACTGTCAATGACTAGTGAAGAAGGATGGTCCAATTATTGGCCCTTGATATTGACAATGATGGTTATGAGTCTGCTCTTGAAATTTCAACTTAGTCACGTGTTGTAGGGTACATGAGATTTAACTTCTGTGAGTCTCCATGTTGCTCAAAAGTGACCTTTCTCTAAGCCGAACTCAGCATATCAATGCATTAAATTTCGACCAGCATTGGACATGACTCCCAGTGATGGGCCTCTCTAGCACTGAGGGATTACCTCCAAGGACCAAGTAGCAATACAACTGGAAAAAGACCTTGAATGAAAGGGGGAAAAGGTAAAGACTAATGAGTTTATATGGCTAAGATACTTCAAAGTGAGTCAGGATGTCATCCCTGAGTTAAAATTTATGCATGTCTCAGCAGGATTACATAGACTGCCAAAATAGATACTACTCCAATATTGGGGCATCTGAGGGCTCTGGAGACACTCAGGTCCTATGGTCATGTCAGATAGCTCTGGAGTTTGGTGCCTTACCAGTGGGCCCTATTTTGGGTTTTGTACTTCTGAGTGTGACAGAGTTGGACTCAGTTGTGAAGTCTCTACACATGCCTCTTCTGTCACTTCTATTTGAACCTATAGTTGGTGCTGGAGTTGGCATGTGTACACCCAAGTGACTTGAATCATTGGGCTGTCCATGTGCCAGCTGGGCCCTAAGCCTCAGTGGAGCTGCAACATCTACTCTCTAGTTCAGTGGAATCACCTAGAACAACTAACAAGGAGATGAGGTTGGATAACCACCATACCAAGGAACCAAGAGTGTCAAAAACTGCAAGCAAGAGATTCCCAACTATCAACTTATGGGATCAAAGCCCACTCTCAATTAGAGGTGGAGTGAGCATCACCATCCCAGAATCCTCTGGATTGGGGTATAAAATATAGATTAGAATGCACTTACTGCTATTCAACTATAGACTTATAGTGATTCTAACAATGGAAGAAATTATATCATTGTTTTGGAGACAGTGGCCACTGGAGATGCTGAAGGCAAAGACAGGGAAAAAGAGGTGCAATATGGGGGCATTTTCAGGACTTGGAATTGTCCTCTATGACATTGCAATGACAGATACAGGCCATTATATATATCCTGCTATAACCTACATAATTGAATGGGAAAGACTGTAAACTACAATGTAAACTATAATCCTTGTTTGGTGGCAATGCTTCAAAAAGTGTCCATCAATTTCAATGAATGTACTACACTAATGAAAGAAGTTATTAAAGTGGGTGAAAGTGGGAGATGTGGGGAGTGGGGCATTGGGAATCTCCTGTGAAGTCATCTGATCCTGAGCACTTTTTAGATGGGAGGTTTTTGATGACTAATTCTCTTGTGTTCCTTATGATTAGTTTGTTGAGTTCAACAATTTCTTCATTCGTCATTGTAGGCTGCTTGTGTTTTACTAGGAATTTATACATTTACAATAAATCATCCATCTTGTTGACATATAATTTTTAAAAGTATTTTCTTATGATATTCTTTATTTCTGTTTGATCAGTGGTGATATCTCCCTCCTTGTTTCTTATTTTATGTATTTGCATCTTCTCTCTTTTTTGCTTCATTAGTATACCTAAGGAGTTTGTGAATTCTATTGACTTCTTGAAGAACCAGATTTTGTTTTCCTATTTTCTTATTTCTTATTTTCAATTTCATTTAGTTCTGCTCTAGTCTTTCTTTCCTTCTCTTTACTTCTTTTGGGGTTATTTCCTTGATCTTTTACTAATTCTTCAACATGTGCAGTTAGATCTTTGATATTATGTCTTTCTTCTTTTTTTATATAGGCATTTATGGCTATGAATTTTCTTCTGAGTACAGCTTTGCTGTATCCCATAGGTTTTCATACATTGTGTTGTCATTTTCATAAACTTCAATTTATTTTTTAATTTTCTCCTTGAGCAACTCTTTGTCTTTTGTTTGTTCAACTTCCATATCTTTACCTCTAATCTGGTTCTCTGTCCCTTATTGATATCCAGCTTTATTCCATTGTGGTCAGAGAAGTTAATTTGTATAATTTCAATCTTTCTGAATTCATTTATAGCTGTTCTGTTGCCTAGCATGTGTTCTATCCTGGAGAATGATCCATGTGCACTCGAGAAGAGTGTATATTCCCCTGTATTCAGGTGTAATGTTCTGTATGTGTCTATTAGGTCCAGATTCTCTAATGTATTATTCAAAGTCATTGTTTCTTTATTAATTCTCTGTCAAGATGTTCTGTCTAATGGTGATAATGGTGTACTAAATTACCCCACTATAATTGTAGAAGCATCTATTACTCCACTTATTTTTTCCACTGTTTGCCTCGTGTATTTTGAGGCACCCTGGTTAAATGCATAAATGTTTATGATTGTTCTTTCTTCTAGATAGATAACCACTTTCATTAATATATAGTGTCATTTTTTGTCTCTTACAAAGGTTTTGCACTAAAGTATATTTTATCTGATATTAGTAAACCTACTCTCACCTTTTTTGGTTATTGCTTGCTTGTAGAACTGTTTTCCAGCCATTCACATTCAGGTTCCAAGCAACCCAACCCAAGCTTTTAGATGGTTCATATTTCCTTATCTATTCTGCTAATCTGTGTCTCTTGACTGGTGAGTTTAATCAATTCACATTCAATGTTATTACTGCCAAGGAGTTACTTACATTAGCCATATTTTCTTGAGGTTCATGTATGCCATATGGTGTTTTAATTTCTCCTCTTATCATTTTAGTTGTTCTTACACTCTCCCCCAACTCTCTCTTTCCTGTTTTTTCCTTTCCACCTGCAGAACTCACTTTAGTATTTCTTGAAGTGAAGGTTTTTTATTGATATATTCTCTTACTTTCTATTTATCTGTGGATAGTTTGAACTCTCCCTTGATTTTGAATTCCAGTTTTGATGAATAGAGTATTCATTACTTTAATATTTTTTTCTTTTAGCACCTTGACTATGTCATATCACTGACTTCTTGCTGCCATGTATGTGATGCATTCCTTGTATGTGATAGTTCCCTTTTCTTTATTTCTGCTTTCATTATTCTTTTTTGTTTTGAGCATTGGAGAATTTGACAAGTATGTGTATTGGTGTAGGCCTGATAGGATTTATACTGTTTTGGGTGTGCTGTGCTTCCTGGACATGCACATCCATATCCTTCAATAGTTTGGGAAGTTCTTAGTCATTATTACTTCCAACACACCTTCTATCCCCTTTCCCTTCACTTCTCCCTCAGGGATGCCTATAATGAGTATGCTTGTGTGTTACATCCTGTCATTCAAATCCCTG
This sequence comes from Tolypeutes matacus, assembly GCA_026826555.1. Taxonomy (NCBI): domain Eukaryota; kingdom Metazoa; phylum Chordata; class Mammalia; order Cingulata; family Chlamyphoridae; genus Tolypeutes; species Tolypeutes matacus. Next base: position 3,730,250 of record JAKSZT010038682.1, read on the forward strand.
CATCACTGCTGGATTTTTTCTGTCTTTTTATCTTTGTGTTTGATTTCAGCTGTACTGTTTTTCAGATCACTAATTCTCTCCTCTGCATGTTCAAATATATTGTTATATGCTTCCAGTGTATTTTTCTATTTTTTTAATTATGCCTTTCATCACCATCTTATCCATTCTCTTTTTATGTATGTTTACAATTTTTTTCAGTGCGTTCTCACACTGTCTTCTTAATATCCTTAATCTCTTTCCTCACATCATTAAGTTGATTCATGATATTTGTTTGGATCTGTCTGATTAGTTGTTCCAAGTTATGTATCTCCTCCTGTTTTTTTTTTTTTTTAATGGGTAAAAATCAAAATTCTCACAATACATACAAACATTTGCAATATGATATATAAATAAAAATGCATATATGTGTATTTGCTTACAAAAATGTTATTTATATATATATACATATATTTTAAGAGGTGCTTTGATTACCCAAAATATTACACGGAACCCACTGGGATTCCCATGTTCCCCACCTCCCACACCTCCCACCACATCCCACATGAAATCTAGGTGGAGCTGCAACTCCTACCCTCAGCTCAATGGACTCATCCAAGTCACCTGGTGAGGAGACAACGATGGGCAATGGCCATCCCAGGGAATGGAGAGGGCATGCATATGCAGGCAGGATCATCCCACCCACCATATCCATGGGATATAAGCCCTCTCTCACTTGGAGTTGGAGTGGACATCACTATCCCAGTCCCCTCAGGATTGGGGGAACAACTATGGACTAGAGTGGACTTGATGGTATTCTCTTGTTCACATATGGTGATTCTAGTAATGCAAGAAATTATAACAATGAGGTGGAGCCAGTGGCCACTTGACACTTTTGGGGAAGGGAGGGGATGAGCAGTTGAAATACAGGGGCTTCTTTGGGAGTTGGAGGTTGTCCTGAGTACTGTTGTGGCAACGGATGTAGGCCATTTTAAATCAGCACACACCACTCAGAAATGAGTGGGAGAGAGTGTGGTCTACAGTGTGAACTGTGGTCTATGGTTGGTGGCAAGACTCCAGGATGTGTAAGTTCATTGAGGGTGGTGGGCCACACTGTGGGAGATGTTTGTGTCTCCTCCTGTTTTTTAGATGGTTCATTGGACTAGCCATTGTGATGATTACTTTGATGTTCCAACTCATCCAGGTAATTGTGCCCATTTTTTCATTCAGTAAGCACAGGGCTAATTGTAATATAAAGACATTTCTGAGCTTTAGCCATCAGTGTATTTGCTGAATAGATGACTGATTACAATTGTGATCAACCTGGAAGTTTGCCATAAGCAATGAGTGACATTTTATCTATTCAGTTGAATGCCTTAAAAAAGAAAGTGATTCGAGCCTTCAAGGAGGATTTCCAAGCTGGTCTTTGGACATCCAACATCTCCTAGAAACTCATGAAGGATCTTCATTGGAATTTCATTGGAGCTCCTGGTTTGCAGCCTCCCTGTGTAACTTGGATTTGTGCATCCCCACAATCACATGAAAGTATCTTACAAATCCCATACTATTTACAGATATCTCCTGTTGATTCTGCTTCCAAAAAGTACCCTGACTAATTCAGCATGGTACATGTAGTGGTTCTTGAGGAACAGGATCTTAAAAATGAGATGTCTGAGGTGAGTCTAGATGTTCTGTAATTAGCTTGTAATCTAATTGGACTCGAAGTTACTAATGACCCCTTACCAATAATGAAGAGGCTACAAGCAGTCCATGGCATGAATTGACAATGGAGATATGCAAAACTTCATCACTGGATTCCCCTACTTGTGTGTTTATAAGAGGAAAGGATCTGGGTGATAGCGTCTTCAATATCTTAACAGAATTTTGTGGAGTCAAAACATATAATGATTTTGATTGGCTCCTCCTACAAACTCTGGATAAAGGTACAAAAGGAAGAGATAAGATAAAGGCTTCAAATTTGAAACTTAAATGCCACATAAATGATGTGAAAATTTCTATGTATGATCTGAAAGCAAATCTTGTTTCCTCCAGCCACAGGCTTGAGATATCTGAGAATCAAACTCAGACTCCCATTGTATGAGTAGCAGAGTTACAAAGGAAACTATTATCTCAAACCCACAGATTATCTTCAGTTAAAGTGAAAACATTGATTGGAAAGGAGAGGAACACAGAGGTTGGGATGGAGATATATGAGATGATGATAATATTGGTGGGGACATTGGAACCTTGAATTCTGCTTAGACTTTACCAGATAAACCTGTAATGGCTTACCCTGTGGAGACCAAACTTTGTCAACATTTTATCCCCCAGCCTCCAGGGAACAGACCTCCTTCCTGCCCAGAAATGGGTACTAGCCAAACTGAATCTTGCACTGCTCAGCCCCTGGCCTGCCCCAGGGAGTCTGGATCTCCTCCATGCCCTGAGACATGAACCAGCCAAAATGTCACATGCACTGCCCTGTCTACAGCCTGCCTCAGGGAGTCTGGACCTCTTCCCAGCACTGCAGAAGGTACCATCCTGACTCAAGCAAGCACTGCCCATCCACCAGTCTGCCCTGAGGAATCTGCTTTCCAACTCATGCCTGAAGAGATTAATCCTGTCTCACCAGAAGAAAATGCAAAGGAATTCCCCAAGGCCAGTAGCTTGTAAGATATATCTAATCCTCCTTACCCAGCCCCACAGCCCTCTTCTCCTTGACACCTATTATTAGACTAAAATCACAAAAAGACACCAAAGGTGAAATACAAAGTGTGAAAAATGAGGAAGAATGCTATACTCTGAATAAACATGCAGAAAAGGGAATTACTGTACTGGTTGTGGTGACTGATCTGGACTATTAAGGGGAAATAGGACTGCATCTACATCATGGGGATAAAGAAGAGTTTGCCTGAAATACAGGAGATACTTTGAGGTATCTCTTAATACTTCCATACTCTGTGATTAAAGTCAATGGAAAATTACAAGAACCCAATACAAGCAAGACTAACAATGGCCCAGAATCTTCAGGAATAAAAGATTGGGTCACCCCACCAAAGAACCACAGTCAGCTGAAGTTCATGTCAAGGGTAACGAGAACATGGATTGGGTAGTGGAAGAAGGTAGTGATAAATATGAACTTCAAGCACATGGCCAGTTATAGAAACATGGTTGTAATAGTCATGAATCCTTCTTCCTTGTTTCATTATGAGTATGATTGTATATGTACATAAAAGGAATTTCTTTGTTTCCTTCTCCAATCTTTTCCCATATGATATAACAAGTTGTACTAGTTTCATGTCAAAATACTTAAGGATGTCAAGTTTAAGAGTGAATTGTACTCAAGGACTTGTACCCTATTCTGTATGGAATTAATTCATTTCTAGTTATACACAGGAGAGTTGAACAATGTAAGGCAAGTCTGTTATTGTTTTTACAAATAATTTGTATGGTTGCTGAGTTGACAAGAGGTGGACTGTGATGGGTAAGCTAATGTGTCAACTTGGCCAGGTAATTGTGCCCATTTTTGGTCAAGCACACAATGGGCTAATTCAATATAAGTACATTTATGGACTTTAATCATCAGTGAGTTTACTGCATAGATGGCTGATTGCATCTGCAATCAACTTGGGAGATTGCAGTCAGCAATGAGTGATGTTTTATCTAATCAATTGAGTGTGTTAAAAGGGTAAGTGATTCAAACATTCAGGGAGAATTTCCAAGGTCATCTTTGGACAGCCAGCATCTCCCAGAAACTCATCAAGGAACTTCATTGGACTTTCATCAGAGTCCCTGATTTGAAGCCTCCATGTGGAACCTGGGCTTGTACATCCTCATGGTCACATGAAAGAATCTTATAAATTTCATACTATTTACATTAAACTCCTGTTGATTCTGTTTCCCATAAGAACCCTAATACAGCCATGTCTTCCTGTTTATTTATATCGATTACAATTTTTTGTTTGTGTCTAGGCATCAGTTTATCTTGATGGATTTGTTTAGCTGATTGGCTTCTCTTTCTAATCTAGGTTTTTATTTTGTTAATTGTTTTTTTTTTTTCCTTTAAAATTTTTTTTCTTTATTAGAGAAGTTGTAGGTTTACAGAACATCATGCATAAAATGTTTTAGTTTCCTAGGTGTTAATTGTTTTTGTGTGTGTGGTAAGTTTTTCACTTTGACACTTCCTTCTTCTTTTTTTTTTAAATAAAGAAAGAATTTAATAGAAATATATTTCAAGATGATCCAAAATAAAAAGTAAAAATATCTGAATTGAAAAGTGTAGTGTATATGACTTGTCATTTTCTCCCCAACCCTTCTTGCTCCTTCCTCCTACTCAAATTGAAGCAGCATTCCTCAGTAATTAAAAGGGCAAACCTGGGGAATTGTTTCTTTCTTTTTTTTATTGTGGGTAAAAATCAAAATTTTCACAATACATACCTTCTTATTCTATTTCCTTGCTGTTGTGGTTTACACTTGGGCTCTTTTTCTCTTTGTCCAGTTCCCTCCAGACCTATGCCCTGAAGCATCCTGCTCTGTGGTTTCCCAAAAGAGCTCACTCAGGTAGGATTTTTCACCTTCTCAGCTGTTTTTTGTGAGAGAGCTGGGGAATGTCCACCTAAGCCAATGCTATCTTTCCAGAACCCCAAAATGAATACATTTGATAGCCAAGTCAAGTTGATGAAAGTGGCACATCAGAAGGAAAATAAGGTTTTATTGATTTCCACTAATGACTCCAAATTAGTCCATCTACTCAGTGTTAAATTTGGAGCCACACTCTAACCTATTAGGCTTCTTTTGAAAAATGCTAAAGAGCTAAATATCGATGTCATTTTTATCAGCTTCTGTATTAGTCAGTCAAAGGGGTGCTAATGCAGTATACCAGAAATGGGTTGGGTTTTATAAAGGGTATTTATTTGGCATAGAATTCCAGAGTTACCAGGCCATAAAGTGTAAGTTTCTTCCCTCAGCAAAGTCCATTGCCACATGTTGGAGCAAGACAGCTGCTGACATTTGCCAGGGCTCAGGTTTCTTGGGTTCCTCTCATCCTGGGGCTACATTTCTCTCCAGGCTCAGCACCTCTGTTTCCTTCACATGATCAGCTGCAGACTATTAGGCTTTCTAGGCTTTGCTTCTCTCCACAAGGCCAGCTGTGAACTCTCAGGTGAATGGCTCATCTCTATCCTGGGACCTTCTCTCCAACATCAAAACTCCAACATCAAAGCTGCCACTCAAAAACTGCTCCTTTGCCTTGCCTTTTATATTTGATTCCCCCACACACCAAGGGGTGTGTCTCAACGCCCTACTGACATAGCCCAGTCAACACCCTAATCATAACTTAATCATGACCAGATGAACAGATCAGTTTACAAGCATGATCCAATTATATTTTTGGAATACATAATTACATCAAACTTCCAAATGGCCACAGCTTCCATGTGAAAGTGGCTGTAAGGATCCTGCAACTTCCATGCTGGCTAAATAATGACTGCTGTGTCTTTGACATGGGAGCTGAGGTTGGTTTCATAATATATCTGCTTGATATTGGTGGTGGCTTTCTGGTATCTGATGAGGTGAAGCTTAAAATTAAAGAGACCAGTAGTGTAATCAATCCAGCATTAGATAAGTATTTTTTGTCAAACTCTGGCATGAAAGTCATGGTTGAGCCTGGCAGATATTATGTTGCACTGGCTTTCACACTTGCAGTGAATATCATGGCCAAAGAAAAAGTATATTAAAGGAATAAATAGGCTATGATGATGAAGATTAACTGAGTAAAAAAACTTTATATATTATGTGAATTGTAGAATATATGGGTCATTTAATCTCATCCTTTATGATCATGCACACACAAAGCCCATTCTTCAAAAGGGACCCAAACCAGATGAGAGGTATTATTCATCTAGCACATGGGCAACAACATGCAATGGCCTGGATGGAATAGTTGAGCACTATAACATGCCAGAAATGCACATGTATGATTAGATGTTGTTTGAGAATATGGGTGCTTACACCATTGCTGCTGCTTATACTTCCAATGGATTCCAGAGGCCAACTATCTACTTTGTGATGTCAGCATCAATATGGCAAGTCATGCAGTAAATATAGAGCCTCCCTGATTCTGCCTGAAGTGGAGGAGCAGGATACCTGCACTCCATGCTCAGGAAAGTGGGATTAAATGCCACCCACCAATGTGTGCTCCAGTTAGTATTTTGAAACTGTTAACCATGAGGTTAGCTTGGATTGCGGGATTTGGAGGGACCATTTAACTTAATTGCTGCAGGTATTGAAATGTCCTTGTAAGAATATGGTTGGCTCACATGCAACAATATGGGAGACTAGGAGATGGGGTCACACTTATCTGTGTGCCTGTGGAAATTATTTTATTATTTATTTTATATGGGTTTTTATTCCCTTTCAAACATGTTTCTAAAGGATGTCTATCAGCTGCTGAACAAGTATTTGCAGTTTGAATAATGGTAGAATGGGACAAGAGCTTAGTATTTTGATTTGTTTTAAAAGGGCAGGAGATAGGGTATATTTAATCCCCTATATTTTTATATATCATTTATGTAATCTAAAGCATCTTTAAAAATAAAAATATATTCTTGAATTAATTAGGAAAAAACTTAATACAATGTCACAGTAACCAAAACAGTGTGGTACTGACCTAAAGATTGATATATAGATTGATAGAATTGAATTGAGAGTTCAGAAATAAAACCAAGCGTTTATGGTCAGCTGATTTTAGACAAGGTTGTCAATTACATTAATTGGGAAAAATGGTGTCTTTTACAAATGGTGTTGAGAAAATGGATATCCAAATGCAAAAGAGTGAAGTTAGATCTCAATTTCACATCATACACAAAAATTAACTTTAAACAGTAAAAGGACCTAAATATAAGATATAAAAAGTATGAAAATTTTAGAAGAAAACAAAGGCAGAAACTTTCATAACCTTGCACTTAAATATGACAACAAAAGCATGATAAATTAAAAATAAAAAAAATAAAATGAACACCAAATTCAAAACTGTTGCAAATCAAAGGACATTTTCAATAAAGTGAAATCACAACCTACAGACTGGGAGAAAATAATTGCTGATAGTGGTTTAATATGCATAACATATAAAGAACTGTTACAACTCAAGAGTAAAAAGACAAATATTCTAAGTAAAAAAATGGGCAAAGGAATTGAATAAACATTCCTTCAGAGAAGATGTAAGAATGGCCAACTAAAACAATAAGATTCTTGAAATCACTGGCCATTAAGGAAATGAAAATTGAGGCCACAGTATGATACCACTTCACACACACTAGGATTGCTATTAACCCAAAAGTGGAAAAATAACAATATTGAAGAGGATGCAGAGAAATTGGAAGACTTATTCATTGTTGGTGGTATTGTAAAATCATAGAGCCACTGTGGAAATCAGCTTGACAGTACCAAGGAAAGTGAAACATGGAATTATTATATAATCTATCATTTCCATTTCTTTGTATTAACAAAAATAATTGAAAGTAGGGACATGAACAGATATTTGTACACCAATATTCATAGCAGGATTATTCACAGGAGCCAAAATGTGGAAACAACTCACATGTCCATCAACAGATGAATGGTTAAACAAAATGGAATATTATTCAGGCATTTAAAGGAATAAAGTTCTGATGCATGCTACAATACTGATGATCCTTGAAGAAACCATATAGAGTGAAATAAACCAGACACAAAAAGATAAATTGTTTTATCTTGGTTATATTAAATCCCTAGTATATGCAAATTCACATATATACTGAGAATAGATTATAGTTTACCACGGGCAGAGATTAGGAGAAAAGAAGGTTATTATCAGGTACAGAGATTCTGTTTGAGGTGATGAAAAGTTGAGGTAAAGGATGTTGGTGATAGTAGCACAATATTGTGAAAATAATTAATATTACTGAATTTTAAACTTAAATGTGGTTATACTGGTAAAATTTGAGTAGTATATATGTCACTACAATATCTTTTTAAAATTAGATGCACATTAATATGTGTCAGGTAGGAAAGGATGGCTAATGCAGAGTTTTTAATGGCCTTGCTAAGCATTGATGGATTATACCACCACAAAGTCAATCTGCAAAAACTAGGAGAGGTTTATTTCTCATTCTTCTCTTTCTCCTTCTCTTTGCACTCTCACTCTCACTCTCATTTTATTCCTCACATAGCATTCAAGAAAATTTGTCAAAACACTAGCTGAATATAGGCTAAAAGAACAGACTTGAGAGACAGCACATAACAAAGAATACAGAATTTACAAAAATAATTCAGAAACTCTTTAAACAAACAATTATCAATAGCCCATATAAAGTTTTAAAAAAAAAAAACTGTAGATATGCTTTCCAGAGTTAACATATTTTAAAATTCTAAATTTCTACTTTCAACTGAAAAATTATGAAGCATATGAAGAAGCAAGGACATATGGCTCATTAGCAGAGGAAATAAAAAATGTGTACCTGAGGAACACACACTGGACAGACTAGACAAGACTTTTCTCTCAAACATTCTAAAAGTGACTGAAGTGATGAGAGAACAATTCTGTGATGTATATTAGAGTCACTAAGTGCACACTTTGAATGGTTTACACAAAGCATAGGCCTGTATAATGCAGAGAATCCTGTATTAGATGATAGACTGTGGTTAACAGTACAAACAGGAGAACATTTTGTCATGAACTATAACAAATATACAATAAAAATACATGATATAATAATAAGGTGGTTTAGGGAAAAACACACCAAATTTATGATATAGACAATATTAAGCAGTAATATTATGATGAGGTTTTTTTTTTTTTTTACCATTTGTAACAAATGTTCCACAACAATGCAAGGTGTTGGTGGTAGAGAGATGTATGGGAGTCCTATACATTCCTGTATTACTCAGCCAAAGGGTTGCTGGTGCAAAAAAAAAAACAGAAATATGTTGGCTTTTATAAAGAGTATTTATTTGGGGTAGAAGCTTACAGTTACCAGGCCATAAAGCATTATTTACTTCCTTCACTCAAGTCTGTTGCCATGTCTTGGTGTAAGATGGCTGCCAACATTTAGCCTTTCTCTTCCACTTAAGGCTCCATGGTCAGGCCCTTTAGATTTTGTCTCTCTCCCTGGGGCTTGATTCTTTCCAGGCTCAGATACTTTTTTCTCTCCACAAGGCCAGCTGTGAATTGTCAGGTGAACAGCTCATCTCTTTTCCCAGAGCCTTCTCTCCTTCCTCAAGACCAAGCTCCACTGTGTGCTTATTTTCAGGGACTCCAGCTCAAAAACCCCACACCAGAACTCCAATTTTGTCCTTTGCCATGTCTATTATCTGTGAGTCCTCACCCACCAAGGGTGATTTGATGTCCCATTCAAAGTCCTAATCATAATATAACCAAAGAAATGATACCTCTGACAGACCAATTTACGAACATAATCCAATAACTATTTTTGGTATTCGTAAACAATGTCAAACTGCTGCAGTTGCACACGATTGTTTTGTAAGCTAACAACTTTCATAATTGAATAAAAAAATTAAAACTAAAAAAAGAAAGAAAATGACCAGAAACTTTCAAGCTTACTATTGCTTGCTTCATAGGAGTTCCACAGGTCAAGAGAGGAATAAATGGACAGAAAAAAGTTTGAAGAAATAATGGCTGAAAACTTCCCAATCTGATGAAGGGCATGAATATGTAAACCCAAGATACCCAATGAACACCAAACAAGATGAACCCCAAAACATCTACAAGACACATTATCAAACCACAGAATGCCAAAGATAAAGATAGAATCTTCAAATCAGCAAGAGAGAATAACATGTAACTTACAAGGGATACATAATAAGATTAACATAATATTTCTCAATATAAACAATGGAGGTCAGAAGGCAGAGGGAGGACATATTTAGTGTTGAAAGAAAAGTATTTGTTATACAAGAATAACTTATTTGGATAAACTGCCCTTCAAATATTAGGAAGGGATTAAGACATTTCTGAAGAAACATGAGGGAGTACATTACTGTTAGGTTTATTTTATAAGAAATGTTAAAGGGAACTCATCATGTTGAACAGAAAGGACAGTAGACAATAACTTAAAGCTGTGTGGAGAAATAAAAACCTTGACTATAACTAGCTATGGGTAAATATAAATAAGTCAATTATTGTTGCATTTTTCAATTTTAATGTTAAAATTTTAAAAACATATTTTATTAGAGAAGTTGTGAACTTACAAAATAATCATGCACATGTGCAGAATTCCCATATACCTCTCCACCAACACACTATATTTTTATGGAATATTTGTTGCAGATTATGAGATAATATCATCAGGTTATTACCACTAACTATGGTCTATACCATACATTTGGTGTATTTATTTTCCACATCCCCTATTATTAACACAGTACATTTTTGGCATTGGTGCAAGAATATTACAAGTTAATGTTAACTATAGTCCATAGGTACATTAATTATATTTTCCCATGTTTTTCCACATTCTTAACACCTTACAATAGTGATGTACATTTGTTCTAGTTCATAAAAGGACATATTTTTATTTGTACTATTAACCATAATTCTCATTCACCTCTGGGTTCACTATATGATTCAATCCCTAGAGCATTCACTAGCTTTCTTTCAATTGACATTTACATCTCTAGCTACCCTTTTCAGGCACAATTCCATTTATAAATCATCAGCATTAGTTTTAGTCATTATAAGTTGTTATCATCAACTCTATACATTTACACACTTTTACAGTCAAGAAAATTAAAATTTCTACTTACATTAAGAATCAGTACACCTTCTCAGCCCTCTTCTTATTTCCTAATAACCTCTTCTCTAGGTTTTCATTCCATGCATTTATTGATGATATTAGTGAGACCATGCAATATTTGACCCTTTGTATCTGACTTATTTCACTTAGCATAATGTCTTCAAGGTTCATTCGTATTATCATATGTGTCCCAATTTAATTTCTTCTTAAAGCAGCATAGTATTCCATCATATGTATATACCACATTTTGTTTAATCATTCATCAGTTGTTCAATCCTTGGGTTGTATCTATCTTTGGCAATTGTGAATAATGACACTATGAATGTCAGTGTGCAAATGTCTGCTTGTGTCACAGTTTTCAGTTCTGCATCTATTCCTAGTAGAGAAATTGAGGGATCATATGTCAGTTTTATATTAGCTTCCTGAAGACCTGCCAAACTGTCTTCCACAGAGGCTACACCATTTTACATTCTCACCAACAATGTAGAAGTGTGCCTATTTCTTCCACTTTCTCTTCAGTATTTATTGTTTTCTGTTTTTTTATTTTTATTTTTTATAATGGTCAGATTTGCATTTCCCTAATAGCTAGTGATAGAAAACCTCTTTTCATGTGCTTTTTGGTCATTTGTATTTCCTTTATGGAGAGATGTCTATTTAAGTCTTTTGTCCATTTTTAATTGAATTGTTTACTCTATTAGTGTTGAGTTATAAAATCTCTTTAAATAAAATCAAATTTATACCCGTATTACTTACATGATTTCCAATTATTTTCTTACATTGTGTGGGTTGCCATTCCACCTTGTTGACAATGTCCTTTAAATCACGATATTGTTTAAGTTTGAGGAAGTCACATTTATTCAGGTATTCATTAATTGTTCCTGATTTCAGTGTAAGGTTTAAATATCCACCATCTACCACCAGGTCTTCCAGGAGCTTTACGGTTGTAGATTTTATGGACAGGTCTTTGATCCAGTTTTTATTAATTTTTGTATAAGGTGTGAGGTAGAAGTTCTTTTTCTTTCTTTTGGCTATGGATATCCAGTTCTTCCAGCACCATTTGATAAACAGACTGTCTGCCCCAGCTGAATAGTTTTGATAGCCATGTCAAAATCACTTAACCATAGATGTGAGAATTTCTTTCTAAACCATCAATTGTGTTAAGTTCATCTATGTATCTATCTTTATGCCAGTACCATGCTGTTTTTACCACTGTAGCTAGGTAATACAATTTAAAACTGTTAGTGAGAGTTCTCAAATTTGCTTTTCCTTCTTAAGACATTTCTGGATATTCAGGGCCACTTATCCTTCCAAATAAATTTGATAATTTTGTGTTCTATTTCTTTAAATACTGCTGGTAGAACTTTTGTTGGGTGGGATCGCGTTGAATCTGTATATAAATTTGAATAGAATTGACATTTTAACAAATTTACTTTTTCAATCCATGAGCACAGAATTTTCTTCCATTTATTTAGGTCTTTTTATTTTATTTTTTTAATTTTATAAACAAATCAATTTTATTAATATATATTAACAAAGCATACAGTTCATCCAAAGTGTCTTTTTAAATTTCTTTTGACAATGCTTTGAAGCTTTCTGAATACAAGTGCTTTCCATCCTCGGTGAGGTTTATTCCAAAACACTTGATTTTTAGTCATTATTATAAATGGATTTTTTTCATGAGTTGCTCCTCAAAATGTGCATTGATAGTATATGGAAAAACTACTGATTTTGTATACTAATCTTAGATCCTTTCATTCCTCTGAAATCGTTTCTTATCTAAGGCAAATTTGTTGTAATTTTTTGGGACTTTCTATGTATATGATCATAACATCTGTGAATAGTGGAAATTTTAGTCATTCTTTTCAGATTTAGATGTCTTTTATTTCTTTTTCTTGCCTGATTGCTCTAGCTAGAACCCCTAGCACTATATTGAACAACAGTGATGACAGTGGGCAAGATATCTATTGCTCCAAATCTCATCTGGAAAACATACAGTTTTTCACTATTGAAAACTGTAACCCACAATATTAGCTGTTGGTTTTTCATACGTTGCATTTATCATGTTCAGAAAGTTTCCTTCAGTCCCTATCTTTTGTAGTGTTTTTATCAAAAAAGGGATGTTGTATTTTGTCAAATGCCTTTTCTGTGTCACTTAATTGGATTATGTGATTTTTTTTTCCTATGATTTTTTAATGTGAAGTACTATCTTGATTGATTTTATTGTGTTAAACAATGCTTGCATGTCAGGTTTAAACCCCACTTGATCATGATGAATATTTCTTTTAATGTGTTGTTGGATTCAACTTGCAAGTATTTTATTGAGGATTTTCACATTTGTAATCTCTAGGGAAATTGGACTGTAATTTTCTTTTTTTCATAATATCTTTATCTGGCTTTGGTATTTGGCTTCATAGAATGTATTTGGTAGTGGTTTTTCTTGTACAATTTTTTGGAATATTTGAGTAAGTTTGGTATAAAATCTTTGAATGCTTGGTAGAATGCACTAGTGAAACAATCTTGGCCTGGGCTTTCATTTTGGGGAGTTGTCTGATGACAATTTCCATCTCTTTACTTGTGATTGTTTTGTTGAGGTCTTCTATTTCTTCTAGGGTCAGTGTAGATAGTTTGTATTTTCCTAAATTTTTCCTTTTCACTTTCATTATCTAGTTTTTTGGTGTACAGTTGTTCATAGTATCCTCTTATGATCTCTTTGACTTCAGTGGGATCAGTAGTTATGCCCCTATTTTCATCTTATATTTCATTTATTTCCATCATCTCTCATTTTTTCTTTCAGTCTAGCTAAAGTTTGACAATTTTGTTAATCTTCTGAAGAACCACATTTTGGTTTTGTTAATTTTCTGTAATTTGTTCGTTGTTCTCAATTTCATTTATTTCTGCTCTGACCTTAGTTATCTCATTCCTTCTGCTAGTTTTGGGAATAGTTTGCTGTTCTTTTTCTAAGTCCTTCAGCTGTGTAGATAGGTCATTGATTTTAACTCTTTCTTCTCTTTTAATGTAAGCATTGAAGGCTTTGAATTTCCCTCTCAGTTTTGCTTTCACTGAGTCCCATAGGTTCTGGTATGCTGTATTCTCATTTTCATTCATCTTGAGATATTTCTTGATCTCTGGAAAATTCTTCTTTGTCTCAATGATTTCTTTTTTTTTTTTACAGGGGAGAGCGCGAACGCAGTCCTCCACTACCACAAATTATGCAGTCGAGTTTCTCACATTTGGGGAAATCTCAGGGGTCAGCACATCCGGAGTGCAATGGATAAGCCTCACCCTGGGAAAACCACCTTCGCGATCATGGTATCTCCCCTGCCAGGTAAGTATGCATTGATTATTTAAGAGTGTGTCATTTAATCTACATATATTTGCCATTTTCACAATTTCCATCTGTGGTTGATTTCCAACTTCATTCCATTCTGATCAGAGAAAGCACTGTGTATGATTCTGATCTTCTTGAATTTATTGAGATCTGCTTGGTAACCCAATAAATGTCTACCCTAGAGAAAGATCCATTAGCACTTAACAAGAATGTATACCCTGATGTTTTAGGGTGCAATATTCTGTATATGTCTATTAGGTTTAGTCCATTTATCACATTATTCAAGTTCACAGTTTCATTTTCAGTCTTCCATCCAGATGTTCTGTACAATGCAGAGAGTGGTGTATTGTATCTTCTAAATATTATTGTAGAGATATTTATTTATCCCTTCAGTTCTGCCAGTGTCTGCTTCATGTATTTTGGAGCATCTTGGTTAGGTGCATATACATTTATGTTGTTATTTCTTCCTGGTATATTGCTTCTTTTATTAATATATAATGTCCTTCCTTGTCTGTGGTAACAGTTTTGCTCTTAAAGTTTATTGAATCCAATAAATTATAGCTACTCTAGTTTTTTTGTTTTTGTTTTTGCTTTATTGCTGTTGTTACTGTAAGCAAGGAATACCTTTTTCCAGACTTTCACTTTCAAACTATTGTTATCTTTGGGTCTAAGGTGAGTCTCTTTTAGACTGCATATAGATGGCTCATATTTTCTTGTCCATTCCACCAATGTGTTTCTTTGATTGGTGAGTTTAAACCTTTAACATTCAATGTTATTACTATAAAGGAATTTCTTATTTCACCCATTTTGAACTTTGAGCTTTAAATGTCATATTTAATTTTCACCACTCTTTTGACACATTTCACTGATATAGTCTTCTTTTCTCATTTCTAGACTGTCTTCCAATCCTCTCTTTCCTGTCTTTTCTTTTCAGGTTGTAGCACTATCTTTAGTATTTTTTGTCAAGCTGATCTCTTGGTTACAACCTCTCAGTTTCTGTTTATCTATGAATATTCTAAGCCCATCCTCATTTTTGAAAGAAGATCTTGCTGGATATAAGATTCTTGGCTGGAAGTTTTATTTTCTCTTCCAATACCTTACATATATCATCTTACCTCCATAATTTCTGGTGTGAAATCAGCACTTAATCTTATTGGGTGTCCTTTATATGTGATGCATTGCATTTCTTTCACTGCTTTCAGAATTCTGTCATTGTGTTTGGCATTTGACATTCTGATTAGTATTTGTCTTGGTGTAGGTCCATTTAGATTTATTTGGGTGGGAGTACATTGTGCTTCTTGGATATGGATAGCTATGTCCTTCAATAGGATTAGGAAATTGTCTACCATTATTTCTTAAAATATTCCTTCTCCCCCATTTCCTTTCTCTTCTCATTCTGGGAAACCCATGGCATGTATGTTTGCACATCTTTGCATTCATTTAGTTATCTGAGACCTAGGTCAATTTTTTTTTTTTTTACATTTTTTTCTTCATCCGTTTTTTGTATGTTCACTTTCAGAGGCCACTCCTTCAATCTCACTGATCCTTTGTTCTGCTTCCTCCAATCTGCTGTTATATGCCTGCAGTGTACGTTTAATTTCATTTATTTTAACTTTCTTTTCCATAAGATCTTCTATTTTTCTATGTGTGCTTTCAAATTTTTCTTTGTGCTCACCCAGTGTCTTCTTAATATCTTTAATGTCTTTAGCCATCTCATTGAATTTATTAAGGAAATTTGTTTGAACATCTATGATTAGTTTCATTACTCTTTAATGGCATCTAGAGGTTCTCCTGTTTCTTTGAGTGGGATATATCTTCCTGTTTCTAGGTATGACTGTAATTTTTTGTTGGTGTCTTGGCCTCTGGTTTACTAGATGTATTTATTCTGGGCACAGTTTCTTTCTTTAGGTTATGATATTTTTGTTCTTTCTTCCTTGCTAGCTGTGTAATAGGAGCCAAGATGAAGTTTGTATTGTAAACTGTGGAGGCTAAACATGCCTGTGTTACCCCAGGAACAACTGAAGCTTCTCCTACATTTTTTATTATGCCAAGAATATGGAAAAAGTTCCAGTGGTGTGCAGTAATCCACGATATGCAGGACAAGTCCATCTGTAGTTGCCCAGAGAGACTGATTAAGCTTCACACCATTTCCTCCCCTGCCTGAGCAAGTATGGATCTGCATGCATGGGCAGCAAACTGAGCCATGCAAGTCAAAACTGACATCAGTTGACCAGGTAGATTAATGTATCTCTTGCCTGTTCCTCCCCTGCCATGTGTGAGAATGAACCCTCCAGTGTGCACAACAATCTAATCAATGTGGGCCAAAAATGCCTGCTGTTACCCTGAAAGTTGGAGGGAGTACTGTCTCTTTTGTAATTTTAGGGGTGAGGATGTAACCACAGGTGCTCAAAAACTAGTCCCTGTGGGTCAAAAGCACTTACAGTTGCCCAGAGAGTCTGAGGAATCAAAGCTCCATTCCTATCCTATTAGGGGGTGAGGATGGATCCACACATTCCAATTACCCAGTCTGTTTCTACTGAAACACCTTCAGTTGCCTGGAGAAAGGCTGAATCAGATCCTGTCAGCTTCTTTTCTGCCAGAGATGGGGCTGCAGTCTAGGTTAAGGCTGCCATCATATCTGGTTGGAAACAATGACCAGATATTTCTCTACACTTGTGAAAGATGTACATATACATGTCCAAGAAGCAACATACCACAGGCAGAATACACTTATAGACCTAATGTGATACACATAGCATATGAAAAACAAAAATAAGGACGGAATTCTGAAAATAATCAGGAGAAAAACAATGTGTCACATACAAGGGATCCTCAAATAGATTAAATGCTGATTTTTCATAGAAAACAGGGAGGAAATATGGCAGCGATATGGCATATTTAAAGTACTGAAAAAGAAAAATTACCAGCTAAACATTCTTTATCTAGCTAACTGTTTTTTTACAAATGAGGGAATTTATATCTTAGGAAAATGACATGAGAGTAAGAAATCAGGGATTAGCTCCCTTGCATGAACAGTGGAGGAGCAGCAGAAATTGCCTGAAGGAGCAGCTTTGGGGAACTGAAGACCAAGAAAATGCCATGCACATTTTCCAGGAGGGAGTGCAGACAGAGAAATGAAGAGGCAAAAAGAAAAGCACAAGTTACTAGACCTGGCAGCTGGGAACAGTGCCTATCCGCAAGCTTTGAGATGAATATCTTTGTAGAACCTGTAGCTGGCAGTGGCCAACTGAGAGGAGAACATGCACAAACCTTTTTAGGAAGAGGAAAAGAGTGGTGGAGGGCTGTGTGGTTTTTTCTTTGACAAGTTTAAGCAGCAGGGCCTGACTTTGAATTACAGCTCTAACAGGCTCTGAAAAACAGGCCAATAGAGTTTGAAATAATCACATCCATGGAACAGTGTGACAAAGAGCACCATCTGACTGGCAGGCCAGGAAAGTGAAGGAAAAGAGGATTTTTTGGAGTCTTTCTTGTCCTTATACCCAGGATGACCTGGATATGCTCTGTGCCCCATTAGTGGGTCATTGACCCTGTATTGATAATTTATACAGGGCAATTTTTATGTTTTAGAATAAATTTGAACTCTAAATCAAAAAAGATCCATGAATAAAAACAATAGACAGGAGAGAGAAATTGACCACCAGAATAAACTCACTAACATAAACAAACAGGATGATATGGCCCAGGAAAGCAAGAGACAGTAGAATAGGAATAGGAACTAATGGAAAAAAAAAATAACAAAGTCCCAAAGAATTGATTGAGAGTAGAAAAAACACAAACACATATGTTATGGGTGTCCCAGAAACAGAAGAGCATAGAAAGGAGACAAAAGAACAAATATGTGAATGTTTTCTTATGACCTATAACAAATATATAACACTAATATGGTATGATAATAATCAAGTGTGTTGGGGCAAAATACGCCAAACACAAGATATCGGCTAAAGTTAGTGATAATTTTTTTTTTTATTATGGATAAAAATCAAAATTCTCACAATACATACAAACATTTGCAAAATGATATTATTTTGATGATGCTCTTTCATAGTTTGCAATAAATGTTTCACAGCAATGCAAGATGTTAGCGGTGGGGTGATATATGAGAGATCTGTATTACATATGTAGGCTTGTTTTATAAGTTCCCAACTCTTACTATACTTATTGTTTATGGATGTTCATATATGAACAATATACATCACTAAAATTTTAAAGAAAGAAAGCAGCATGATACTGGCACAAGGATAGATATATAGAAAAAAGGAATAGAACTGAGAGCTCAGAAAAGCAAGTCTCACATTTAAGGCCAACTGATTGTTTCTTTTTTTTATTATTATTATTTAGCTTTTTTTGAAAAAATACTTTATCTTTATTTTTTTTATCCTACTTCTCTTCTGTCTGCTCATTGTTTGCTTTCCTTCTCCAGGAGGTACCAGGAACCAAACCCAGGACCTCTCACATTAGAAGTGAGTGCCCAATGGCTTGAGTCATATCCACTCCACACTGATTGTGTCACTTGTTGGTTTGTGGAATCTCCTCATTTTAGTATTGGTGGCATCTAGCTTGTTGCAGTGGGGTTATATCTGTTCATCTTCTTTTTAGGAAGCACCAGGACCTGAACCAAGGGCTTCCCATGTGGGAGGCAGGTGTCCAACTGGTTGACCCACATCTACTTCTTTTTTCAGAGAAGTTTTGAGCTTCCAAACAATCATGTATAATGTGAAAAGTTCCCATACACCACCCTCCACCAACACCTTATGTGTGGAAGATTTGTTACAGATTATGAAAGAACATGATCAGCCTATTACCATCAACCATGGGCCATAGCATACAACTTGGTATACTTTTTCATACACCCCCTATAGTTAACACTATATATTTATTGTATATTTGCTATAGTTTATCAGAGTAACATGCTCATATTTGTTTTGCTAAGCACAGGCCAACTTCCACCACATAGTTCACTGTGTCACTGTGCTATACAGTCTCATGCCTTGTATATTCTATTGTGGCCAAAACTTTTTGATAATGAGTGCCATTCAATTGGAAAGGAATAGTCTCTTCCATAAAATGTGATGGAAAAGTCAATCTCCATTTATATTTTTTAAAAAAGCAAAGAGAACCACTACCTTACATATTATATAAAAATCAACTCCAAGTGGATCAAAAACCTACATTAAGAGCTAGAACTAACAAATCCTTAGGGGAAAAATGTAGAGAAGCATATTCTGGACCTTGTATAAGGAAATGGTTTATTAGACTTTATTCCTTAAGCTCATGTCAAAAAAGAAAAATTTGTAAATAGAACTTAATCAAAATTAAGATTTATTTTGGAATTTGGTTTCCTAAGTGTGACAGAGCTGGACTCAGTTTTGTCATCCCCGCACATGGCTCATATGTCCCTTCTATTGGAACCTATATTTGGTGCTGGAGTTGGTAGGTGTACACCAAAGAGACTTGAATCTTTGGGCTGTTCACATGCCAGGTGGGTCCTGAGCCTCAGAAGAGTTGCAAAACCTACTTCCCAGTTTATTGGACTCACCCAGGACAACTAACAAGGAGGTGAGGATTGACAACCACCAGACCAAGGAAAGAAGAGAGCCTATAACTGCAAACAAGAGAGACACATCCATCAGCTGTATGATATTGAAGCCCCATCTCAATTAGAGGTGAAGTTTACATCACTATCACAGAATCCTCAGGATTTGGTAATGAATTATGGAGTAGAGTGGACTTACTGGTATTCTACATCAAACTTGTGATTCTAGCAAAGTAAGAAATCACAGAATTGATATGGAGGCAGTGGCCACTGGAGGCTCTGAGGACAGGGGGAGGGAAAGAGAGGTGTAATGTGTGGGTATTTTTGGGGCATGGAAATCACCCTGTATAGCATTGCAATGACATTTATATGCCATTATATATCTTTCCATACCCTGCAGAATTGTGTGGGAGAGAGTGTAACCTACAATGTGAGCTATGTGAACTATGGCCCATGTTCAATGGCAATGCCCCTGGATATGTTTATCAATCACAATGAAAGTGCCACACTAACCAAGGATTTTGTTTATGAGGGAGGGTGTAGAAACTATGGGGAGCAGGGCATATGGGAATCCCTATATTTTTTTGTGTAACATTTGTATAATTTAAGTATCTTTATAAAAAACAAAATATATATTTAAAAATCATTTTTCCTCAAAGGACTTATCATGGAAGTAAAATGACAACCTACACATTGGGAGAAAATATTTGGAAAACACATAACTGATAAATGCTTAATATCCAGAATAAATAAAGAAAGCTTTCAACTTAACAGCAGAAAGTTGAACAGCCCAATATAAAATAGACAAAAGACTTGAATAGTCATCATTTCCAAAGAAGATATACAAATGGATAGAAACTCCAATAAAATATACTCAACATCATTGGCCATCAAGGAACACAAATCAAAACCACAATGAGACATTCCATACCTATTAAAGAGGCTGTTTTTAGAAAAATGGGAAATAACAGGTGTTGGGAGAGGATGTAGAAAAATAGAAACACTCATTCATTGCTGTAGGCAATGTTAAAATGGTGCAGCTGCTGTGGAAGATAGCTTGGTGTTTTCTCAGACAGCTAAGTATAGAACTACCATATGACCTGGTACTGCCACTAATAGGTGTACCCAAAAGAATTGAAACCTGGGACTCAAACAGATATTTGCACATGAATGTTCACAGAGGCATTATTCACAATCACAAAAGATGGAAGCAATTCAATGATTCATCAGGCAATTAAAAGATAAATAAAATATGGTATATACAAAAAAAATTAATATTATTTAGCCCTAAAAAGGAACAGAATCCTGATGCAAAAGACAACATGGACAATCCTTGACATCACCATATTGACTGAAATAATCCAGCCACAAAATAACAAATATTGTATGACCTCACTGATTTGAAATAATTAGAATAAACAAAGTCATAGAGTCAGAATCTAGAATATAGGGTACCAGCCAATGGGGTGAGGAGAGAGAAAGAGAAGTTAAAGCTTAAAATATTCAGGGTTCCTATTTGGGATGATGGAAAAGTTTTGGTAATGGATGGTGGTGATGGTAGCACAATGTTGTGAACACAATTAACAGCATTGATATATGTATCTGAAAGTGATTTAAAGGGGAAATAAATTGTATGTATGGTAACAGAATAAAAACAAAAAATAAAAATAAATCCATGCAAGTCCACTATGCAAGTAGAGAATACTGAAGTAAACCATGGACTATATTTAATAGTACTATCATAAAAATGTGCTAGCATCAATTGTAACAAATGTTCCACAGCAATGCAAGGTCTTATTTGTATGGTGGTATGTGGGAATCCTTTATTTTATGCATGGTTGTTCTGTATAACCATAACTTCTCTAATAAATTGAAAAATGCTTAATGATTTAAAAAACTGAAGTACAATTAAAGTAATTTCTAAATGAAAGATTTATTGCTCCTCTTGTTACACATCCAGCTCTAGTTAGCTTACGGTTCTGTTCAAATAATATGCTCTAAAGTTCGCAGGCTGAGAGAACAAACACCAACTGGAAAATTTCCATTCATTGTAGCAAAGTTCTGAAGAAGAGTTTCATATCAGCAATTCTAAAATGACCATGGGAATAACATTGCTGAGGTACTTCTGGATGTAGATATTGTAACAATACTCCTAGTATCATTTTTTTTTTCCTATATTTTTTTTTATTATGGGTAAAAATCAAAATTCTCACAATACATACAAACATTTGCAAAATGATATATAAATATACATGCATATATGTGTATTTGCTTACAAAAATGTTATTTTTATATATATATACATATATTTTAAGAGGTGCTTAGATTACCCGAAATATTACATGGAACTCACTGGGATTCCCATGTTGCCCACCTCCCTAGTATCATTTTAACCTTATCACAAATACTGTATCTAATCCTGACTTGACTTTTATTTTTGGCTAATCTTGATAAGGGAAGCACAGAGACCCCCAACCCCACCCTCAGCAGAAACCCACAGCTTCAAGAAAATAAACTCCCAGGGTCCCTAGTCCCTCTCTTGCCCCCATCCTCTCCTTTTCTCCTTAGAAAATAAGCACCCCTGGCTGCCCCTTTGAATTGAAATTTACAACTCTATACAGGTAATGACTCTTTTCCCTCCCGAATGGCCTTCTGCTTTTAGAAAGATAAACTAACCTTGTTTCTTTGCTTTTGTAACCCCACTTTCCCACTTGCTCAGGAATTTGCCCACTTAGTGTACCTATATAAACTTATGAAAATCAGAAAATTGTGCTTAGATTTTTTGGAGATTTAACTCTCCTCTGGGCCCTCGTGTAATAAAACTTGGTTCATCCATGCTCCCAAGAGTGCTGTTTGGGTTATTTCTGGTAGGCCACAATATTTGGTTCCCTGACCATGAAAACCAACCGAGCAGGCCCACTGTGCCTCTGGTTTGGGGTTGACAGGCGCTGCCAAAGAGGATCTCTGAGAGAACAAGTTGGGCACCACCTGTCCTTTTGATGGGGCCTCCTTCTGAGGCAGTCCCCACAGGCCACATCCCTACACCTTGGACTGACTCAGTATGGAGGCAGACTGAACAGTGCCAGAAGACTCTGGTAAGGTAAGGCCCCACATGCCAAGCCCTCAGCCAGGCCCATCTCCCAACAGAAGAGGAGACTGATCTCCTGAAATCTCTAGTACTGAGATTCAAGAATAGGGCAATCCCTATTCTTGAATAGGGATTGCATAACCTCTGAGTGACTGTATGAATGAATATGGACGGCAGGGGCTTGCACCTGCCATACAAGTCTGTGACTCCTCAGCATATGCTATGGAGTCGTGTGGGCCATAACTTGTATTCCACAGTTACATCATATGGTACAATGGCTCACCTGGAAATTGCCCAGGTGCCTTAGTTAAGATGAACCTAAGTTCTCATGAGAGATGTGGACAGGTAGGCATCTGTGTGGCCTTGAAAGAGGTGACCCCTTCCTTTGTCTGTCTCTTGCCACCAATGCAGGGTGCAGATTCAACACTGTTAATCCCTGTGGGAGGGACTGCATAACCTCTGAGTGACTGTGTGAGTGAATGTGGACATTAGGGGCTTGCAACTGTTGTACCAGTCAGTGACTCCTCAGTGTATGCTACGGAGCCAGTGTGGGCTCCAACCTGTTTTCCACAGTTACATTATATGGCACAAGGCTCACCTGGAAATTACCCAGACTCCTTAGCTAAGACGAGCCTGAGTTCTCACGAGAGACGTGGACAGGCGAGCATCTGATGGCCTTGAAAGAGGCACCCCTTCCTTTTTCTGTCGTGTGCCACTGATGCAGGGTATGAGCTCATCACAGTCAAAACCTACTGCCTTAAACTGCATGCTCAAAAATTTCAAGGTTTTTTCCAGAGATTATGGCATCTGGATGAACCCCGGCACCCTCTGAGCTTTATGTGAAGTAGAGTGGCCCACTTTTAATGTCAAGTGGCCCTCAGAAGGGACCCTGGATATAACCAGGGTATGTGCAGTGTTGCAGGTGGTCACAGGGACTCCTGGCCACCCTGATCTGTTTCCATACATCGACTCTTGGTTGGAGATAGTCCAGACTCTGTCCCCTTGGGTTTGATTGTGTGTTGGAAAAAAGGGACAGAGCAGGATCCCAGTTGCACAGGAAACAGGGCTCCAGAAGTGAGTCATTCATCAAGGGTCTTCAGAGGAAGACTGACTACCACCCCCACCACCTTATGCTCTGGCCACTCCAGCCCTTTCTCCTGGTCTGGGAGCACAGGCAGATCTCCCAGATACACCCCCACCTTTGGCCCCTCCAGGAACATCGACCGACTCTGATGAAAGCCCTGCAACCCCACTAGCAACGAGACTCCAATCAGAACAACCTGCATGCACACCAATGTTCATAGCGGCATTGTTCACCATTGCCAAAAGTTGGAATCAGCCCCGGTGGCCATCAACAGACGAATGGATAAGCAAAATGTGGTACATACATACAATGGAATATTACTCAGCTGTAAGAAGGAACAAAGTGCTAACACATGGAATAACGTGGATGAATCTTGAAGACCTTATGTTGAGTGAAGCAAGCCAGGCACTGAAGGATGAACAGTATATGACCTCACTGATCTGAACTGAGGAAAGTGAGCAGTCTCTGAGAACCATTGTCTGAAAGATAGGTTAACAAAAGAGAGTAAGAGAAGAGCAGGTTCTGAGTCATCACCCATATGAACATAATCTATGGTAAAGGGATAGAGCGTGGTTGCATGTTGGGGGATGGGGCAGATGAGTGGTGGTGTTCCTGGGTTTGGTGGTGCAGCAGTGGGAGGTGGGTGGATTATGAAGGGCTGGTTCAAATCCCCAGGACATGTAACTGTGAATTTTGACATTCCATGGGTTGGGAGAGGGGGGTATCACGGGCCCTGGGGGGCTGGGGAGAAGGGAACAATCAAGATCTAATGGGTTGTTTGGTGGTCATGGGGAAGATTTTTCATTACCTTACAGTAATGGACACGGACATGGTAAATATCATCAAAATTATTAAACTGTATCTTCTAAATTGTAAACTATACTGTAAATCACTGACAATGTTTAGTTGCTATATTTTGCTATCTGCATAACAGCTATAACAATGCTAACAACCAAAAAAAAAGGGAGGGAGTTAATATGGGGTGGGGAAGGGGGGGTGGTTTGGTATCTGGGAGTCTCTGGCACTCCGTGTGTGACTTTGCTGTGACCTAAAACTTCTTTGAAAATTAAATGAAAAATTGGGAGACAATGGGGATTGAGAAGAGCAAGGTGTCATGGCACACCAGACGTCCGATAACACAGTGATAAAGGGAAGGAAAAAAGGGAAAAAAGAAAAGAAAAAAAAAAAAAGGAAAAAAAATAAATATATATATATATATATATATATATATATATTTTAAGGCATTTCCTTTGCTTTTTTGCCCATTTTTTGAATGTCCCAATCCACTAATTATATTTTATTTTGTTTTGTTCTTTGATTATTTGTTTTTTTTCCTTCTCTTTTTTTTTCCCCTGAGTTTCCTTATGTTTATCTCTTGCATGTAAGCTTATCATACTTGTTTCTTTTTACTAGTAAGTGTATTTGATTATTTTATGGACTAAAATATTCATGGAGTATTTGGATCACAGAAGGGTTACAATGGGTACTGCGGGGGATTATTGGGGGGGTGTCTGATGGGGGTTTCATGGGGATTGGTTCATCCGAATATACATGAAAGATATACAAAATCAATCAAAGGACCGGGGGATGGGGCATGGTCACGATGGGTGGATAATCACACAATAATTGAGGGAATCTGAATTCCTAGCCTGGAGAGCTCTGCCACAGTCTCCAAGGGAGCAGCAATAGTCCTCTGAGTGTAGGGACAATGCCTGTCAAAATAGGATAACCCACTGATGTGTTTTTTTTTTATTGATGACTACCCTTGTGAGTCTTTGCTCTTGTAAATGAGACTTAGCCTGCAGTAGTGGGGTGACTAAGGGTTGCCACCTGGAACCTCATTGTTGCTCAAATTGGCCTCTCTCTAAGTCAAACTCAGCATATGATTGTATTACCTTCCCCCCAATGAGGGACATGACTCCCGGGGATGAGCCTCCCTGGCAATGAGGGATTAATACCAAGTGCCAACTCTCAACACAACTGGAAAAAGACCTTGAATAAAAGGCGGAAATGGTAAAGACAAATGAGTTCAAGTGGCTAAGAGACTTCAAAGAGAGTCGGGAGGTCATCCCAGAGGTAACTCTTACGCACACCTCAGTAGGAGCTCATAGAACATCTAAGTGCCTATCACCCCACTCAGTGGGGTTCCTGAGAGCTCCAGAGACACCGTGGTCCTATATAAGGGGGGATAGCCCCAGAGACTGACACTTTATCATTGGGTTCTATTTTGGAATCTGTGCTCCTGAGAGTGACAGAATTAGACTCAAATAAGTCCTCCCTGCACATGGTTCACCAGTCCCTTCTATTCAAACCTACATGTGATGCTGGAGTTTCTTAGGTATACTTCCAGAGACTGGAGCCTCC
>JAKSZT010038682.1:3796430-3947890 GCA_026826555.1 Tolypeutes matacus
AATAATGAAATTTTTACTTCTTCTTTTCCAATCTGGATGCCTTTTATGTCCTTTTCTTGTCTCAGTGCTCGAGCAAGTACTTCTAAGACAATGTTAAATAGGAGCGGTGATAGTGGGCATCCTTGTCTTGTTCCCGATCTCAGAGGGAAGGCTTTTAGGATTTCACCGTTGAAAATGATGTTAGCTTTGGGTTTTTCATATATACCCTTTATCATTTTCAGAAAGTTTCCATCTATTCCTATCTTTTGTAGTGTTTTTATGAGGAAAGAGTGCTGTATTTTGTCGAATGCTTTTTCGGCATCTATAGAGATGATCATGTGATTTTTTTCTTTCAGTTTGTTTATGTGGTGTATTACATTGATTGATTTTCTTATATTGAACCATCCTTGCATACCTGGGATGAAACCCACTTGGTCATGATGTATAATCCTTTTGATATGTTGTTGAATGCGATTAGCAAGTATTTTGTTAAGGATTTTAGCATCTAGGTTCATTAGAGAAATTGGTCTGTAATTTTCCTTTCTTGTGGTATCTTTATTTGGTTTTGGTATTAGGGTAATGTTGGCATCATAGAATGAGTTAGGTAGTATTCCTTCTACTTCTATTTTTTGGAAGAGCTTAAGTAGAATTGGTGTTAGCTCTTTCCAGAATGTTTGGTAGAATTCAGCTGTGAAGCCATCTGGTCCTGGACTCTTCTTATTTGGGAGGTTTTTAATGACTGAGTCTATCTCTTTACTTGTAATTGGGCTGTTGAGTTCATCTATTTCTTCTTTCATCAATGTCGGCTGTTTGTGGGTTTCTAGAAACTTGTCCATTTCCTCTAAATTGTCATTCTTGTTGGCATATAATTTTTCAAAGTATCCTCTTATGATACTCTTTATTTCTGTGGGGTCAGTAGTGATATCACCTTGCTCATTCCTTATTTTATGTATTTGCATCTGTTCTCTCTTTTTCTTTGTTAGTCTGGCTAAGGGTTTGTCAATTTTGTTGATATTCTCGAAGAACCAGCTTTTGGTTTTGTTTATTGTTTCCAGTGCTTTCTTATTCTCTATTTCATTTAGTTCTGCTCTAATCTTGGTTATTTCCTGTTTTCTACTTCCTTTAGGTTTAGTTTGTTGTTGTTTTTCCAGTTCCTCCAAGTGTGTAGTTAGGTCTTCAATTTTAGCTCTTTCTTCTTTTTTAATATATGAATTTATGGCTATGAACTTCCCTCTCAGGACTGCTTTCGCTGCATCCCATAGGTTTTGATATGTTGTGTTGTTGTTTTCATTAGTTTCAAGGTAGTTACTGATTTCTTTTGAAATTTCCTCTTTGACCCACTGTTTGTTTAAGAGTGTGTTGTTTAACTTCCATATCCTTGTGCCTAACCTGTTTCTCTGGCCCTTATTGATTTCCAACTTCATTCCGTTGTGGTCAGAGAAATTACTTTGTATAATCTCAATCTTTCTGAATTCATTGAGTGTTGTTTTGGGGCCTAGCATGTGGTCTATTTTGGAGTATGTTCCATGTGCACTGGAGAAGAATGTAAATCCCGCTGTATTTGGGTGAAGTGTTCTGTATATGTCTATTAAGTCCAAATCTTCTAATGTATTGTTGAGTGCCTTCGTTTCTTTATTGATTCTCTGCCTAGATTTTCTGTCTAATGATGATAGTGGTGTGTTGCAGTCCCCTGCTATAATTGTAGAGGAATTTATTTCTCCTCTTAGTTTTTCCAGAGTTTGCCGCACGTATTTTGAGGCACCTCGATTAGGTGCATAAATGTTGATGATTGTTCTCTCTTCTTGAGAGATTACTCCTTTTACTAATATGTAGTGTCCATCTTTGTCTCTTACAATAGTTTTGCATTTAAAGTCTATTTTGTCTGATATTAGAATAGCTACTCCTGCCCTTTTTTGGCTATTGTTAGCTTGTAAAATGGTTTTCCAGCCATTCACTTTCAGCCTCCTTGAATCCCTGGGCCTAAGGTGGGTTTCTTGTAGACAGCATATAGATGGATCATATTTTCTTATCCATTCTGCCAATCTGTGTCTTTTGATTGGTGAATTTAATCCATTAACATTCAGTGTTATTACTCGTAATGAATTTCTTACTTCAGTCATTTTTTCTTTGGGTTAATGTATGTCATATGTTGTTTTGTTTCTCTTTTTGAGTTTTCAGTTGTTTTTAAACTCTCCTCCAACTCTCTCTCCTTTGTTTTTTCCTTTCAATTTGTAGGGATTCCTTTAGTATTTCTTGAAGTGCTGGTTTCTTCTTGACATACTCTCTTAATTGCTGTTTATCTGTGAATATTTTGAGCTCTCCATCATTTTTGAATGCCAATTTTGCTGTGTAGAGAATTCGTGGCTGGAAGTTTTTTTCTTTTAGTGTTTTGACTATGTCATACCACTGTCTTCTTGCCTCCATGGTTTCAGCTGAGAAATCAGCACTTAATCTTATTGTGCTTCCCTTGTATGTGATGGTTCTCTTTTCTCTTGCTGCCTTGGGTATTTTCTCTTTGTCTTGAGCATTGGACAATTTGACAAGTATATGTCTTGGAGTTGGCCTGTTGGGATTTATACTATTTGGGGTGCGCTGTGCTTCCTGGATCTGCACATCCATCTCTCTCAATAGAGTTGGGAAGTTTTCAGCCATAACTTCCTTCAACACTCCTTCTGTTCCCTTTCCCTTCTCTTCTCCTTCTGGGATGCCCATAATGCGTATGTGTGTGCGTCTTGCATTATCGGTTAATTCCCTGAGACCATACTGGATTTTTTCTATCTTTTTGTCTATGTTTTCTACAATCTCTTTGATTTCAACTGTATTGTCTTCCATATCACTAATTCTTTCCTCTGCCTGTTCAATTCTGCTGCCATGCGAGTCCAGCGTCTTTTTCATTTCTTGACTTGTGTCTTTGTTCGCCATCATATCCATTACGTTTTTAGGTGTGTTAGTTATTTTTTCAGTATGTTCTCCCAGTGTCTTCTTTATATCCTTAATCTCTTCCTTCAGTTCTTTAAGTTGGTCCATGATATTTGTTTGGATAGCTTTGATTAGTTGTTCGATGTACTGCATTGCTTCCTGGTTTTTATTTTGTGCACTGGACTGGTCCATGTTTTCCAGTTTTTCAGAGTCATTTGTATTTTTCTGTTGCCCTCTGGTCATCATATTATCTTGATGGGTTTGTTCAGTTGATTAGCTTTTCTCTATGCTCTAGAATTTTATTTAGCTGTTGGTTCTGCGTGTGAGTTAAGTTTTCTCTTTGGCAGTTTTTCTTCTTATTTTATTTCCTTACTTCTTTCTATGTTCCCTTGAAGGCAAAAGGTTAGGGCCAGAGAAATCAAAAGATGTAAGGAAGGCAGAAGGATAATAGAAATGTTGATAAAAGTTAGAAGAGGGGCAAAATGAGATTCAATGAGATGAATATTTAACTTGTGTAGGCAGTGTAGAGTACTAGGAAAAAATATGGAGTTCCTATAATGGACTGGGAAAACAAATGGAGGAATATATATATATAGTGATTTAGAAGGCTAGAATTATGAGGAGGTAGAGAAATAGTAGAGAAAGGTCTGAAAGGAAAAAGTTAATACTAATAAAAAATAAAAAAAAAAAAAGAAGAAGGAAACAAGGGGGGTCAATGATACCCCTAGGGTCCAAGTGGATCCTTCCTGCCTACTTGTGTTTATCAATGAATTTCCCCTTAGGGTTCTATATGCAGGTCCTGAAGCAGCTTTTAGCTATTAAACTAAATTAAAAAGAATTTATTTTTCAATTGTTGAGGTGACCTCACTTTTTTTTTTTTTTTTTTTTTTTTTTAGCCAAATGCAGGACCCAAAATAATTTCTCCTCTAGACCAACCCCCTTACGGAAGGGACCCTAGCTGGGCCCGTGGAAATTAATCAAGCACGTCCCACTTTCCGGACTGCCCAGGTTAGCTGAAACTCTGATGTTAGTCAGTGAGGATGCTAAAGAGGGCGGATTCCGCCCCTTCTGGCGCTGAGCTCCAGCGTCACCGGGCTGCTAGTAAATCAGTTTGAGTGCAGATTCGCGTCTGCTCTCAGCCTGGTGCTGCTTCAGGTCGGCTTATCTGCTCCCCAAAGCTATGGGGCGGTGCAGGCAGCCAGATCGATGTCTAAAAATATAAAATACCCTTCCCTGTCTTCCAACCGAACCCTCCCTTCTTTGGGAAGTGTCCCTTCCTCCTGGCTCCGCAGCGGCCCGGGTCTTATCCCTGGGTGGCTAGGGAGATCAGCTCCGTTCCCCGACCAAAATCCCCTCTCCGGTTCACCGGGTGCTGACTAGCTTTTTGCTCTGCTCACACAAGGTCCAAGGGGCGCCAGGCAGCCATCTCCCCAGAAAATACAACTTTTTCGCCCCCCCCCCGCGACTCCAAATGGCTGTTTTATTATTTATTTCCGTAACCGCGGGGCTCAGCCGCCTGTGCCAACCCCCACCGGCAGCCTCAAAACTCACGAATCTCCACCGTTAGGTCCACGCCGCCAATCCGCGCAGATAGATGTCCCAAGCCTCTCACTCCACGCGTGGACAGCACAGACCCCCGGGCAGGACCCTGTCCACAATCCGCCTTGCTCTGGGAGCTTGCAGTGTGCGCCCTCCTACACCAACGCCATCTTGCCCCTCCCCGCCAAGATGGTTTTCAATAAAGCTTATTTATAACCCAGAGCCATAAGCATTAGATTCTCTGATACTTTCATTCAATAAACTAATATGGGCCAAAATGGAAATCTGTAAATGCTTAAATTGGTATTAAGTGTGTTCATTTTAACATCTATAAAAAATGCTATATAGGCAAGAGCATAAATATTTTACTAGGCAATTTTGAGTCTTTACAAACATTTTATTCATGAGAGGATTTAGTCAAAGAGTAACAGAATTTAGCATCTCTAGATACATGTGATTTATTAAGAAAGTGAGTGAATGTGTTATGTATAATTTAGAGTATCGAAGTATTTGTACAAAAACTGAATACTAGTATTTTATACTCTATATTCAATTTCCTATCAACATTTTATTCATTATAAAAAGAACTGAGTACCAGTTTTGTTTCTTTACATAAAAAACTTAAGGACAATACCAGTGGGATATAATTTATCGATTCAAATAATTCTCTTACCAAATCATGGGGATCACAGTCAAACTGGTGACTAGATATAATTGACTAGCCCCACCATCTCAGACTCTCCAATCAGTAGTGTCTTAGGTCCATGGTATGAATTTTATTAAGCCCTGTTAAGAATCATCCTAAACAAACCACAGCAAGTTTTTTACAGTATTAATTTTTTTTCACAAAAAGATGATAGAAGTAGTAAAAGATGCTTTGAGGTGAAGAAGAGTTAGCTCTTTTCTCCATAACTTCACTACCAAGTTGAATGACAGCAAGTTAGCAAGTTTTAGGCAAAATTCTGCTCTACCTACAGATAAATATGAATTAAGTGTATATGTGTAAGTGGGCAAGCTCACGAGAAACAGTTCACAGCACCTGTTCAGTGGTCCCAAGGAAGCTTCAGCTTGTCCCTTCCATGTACTCTGACCACAATATGCCTAAAAATTCATTCCAGGCAAGCTTGAGGAGTGAGAGGCAGATTTCTGCCACACAGAGAACAAACAGAATTGAAAAGCCTGGATATGGCTGGGGGATTTAGCCTAGATGATTGTATCTAAATGCAAGGGATGCATATGCCCATGCCATATATATTGTGGAGAGTGTCTCTAAAACATTTTCTAGCTAATCCACTCATTTTGAATGTATTTAAGTTCACTTGTAGGAGCTCCTTTCTACTATTTACCATGTTAAACAAGCCACTATTATCACTAAAAATCTTATGTTGTTAACATTATACAAATTACTGGACTTCTTGAGGAAAACAGGTAAGATACACTGGTCTAGAACCTCAGGCCTCATATAGTTCAACATTCTATCATCCTAAATTAATTCAATGCCAAAGTTTTTAATGAATACATTCATATTTCAGCTAATAACCTTAACATTTCTCTTTTTCTCCTAAATTCACCAATATTTGGGAATTTTGAACCCCATTTTCCCTATCTTGTTCTTTTTTTTTCAAATTAGTTATTTGAATTGGTTTATGGTATAAATTAAATCTAACATGTCACACCCCAATTCTGGATCCTGGAGCACAGACTCTTAATGGCAATTTATCCTGCCATCCTTTTGAATTCTATGTGTTAAGCAGCTCAAAGAGGGATTAAAATGCCAGTGTTATTTCTCAGTGAGCTGTCTTGGGTGGGATATGTGTATCTCCTGAGGACTGACTGGGTAGAGCATATATGACTTTTCAGGAATCTGTGAACCAATATTTCATGGGAATTCAGATGTTATTTGTTTTTAAATTAATTTGTTGGCCCAATTCTGATCCAACTCATTTACTGGGTGACAGTGTTTGCACTCAATTTAATTGTACAATGTGGTTGTTATTGTGAAGAAGGGAAAGATTAAGCTCAGGGAGTGATTGATAAGGAAATACCTAGGAAAAATCAGCACTTATCCATTGAGCTTCAACCATTGAAAAAATTATTTTGTATTGCATCTTGCAGTTACATACATTATCTGGTTAGATCAGCCACAACAACTTTTGGGATATAGACAACAGGTATTTTCCCCCTGTATTATAGATAAGGAAATCCATATTCTGAGAAATTAGTGAACTGATGGTCAAAAAACAAGTAGTGGAGTCTATTGATTCTTGATCAATTATATTTTCTTCTCAAACTACACTTCCTTATATATGTAAGAGGATAAGATTACAGTGATTCTCATCTTTAATTTCAAGTGAATGTGTTCTGCAGTTAACAACAATAACAACAAAAGCTACAGTCATTCAGTCAGGTAAGGATGATGCCAATGGAAAATTTAATTAGAAATTTTCTCTTGTCCAGAAGGAAATCAGCATAAGTGACAGACTTAAAGAGTAAGTTTAAAATGAGAGAACTGTATCTAAAGAGGTGGTTTGGCATCATAACAAATGATGGAAGTAGATTGCCGATAAAAAGCTAAATGGCATTCCAGTGTAGGAAAGGGTATGGGGAGGAGATAGGGTTTGCTATTTTCTGAAGGCATTACAGGTGAAGACATCTGTAAACATGTTGCTAAATCTACAGGACAGAAGGCGAGTTCAGCCTCTGCATAAAAAGAAAGCATTTATCGAGTATATTTTTCTTAAAATCAAGAGAAAATAGGAATCTAAAGAACAAAAATTCTCCAGGGCAATGGAAATATTTATGTGGGAATTATATGATAGATTGAAAATAAATTACTGAGAAAAGCAAAGCAATGTGTGGTCATCAGGTAAAAGAAATATGATGGAAATAGGACCCAAAATTTGGTATATGCTTTGTTAGTGGTTTTGATTGACATGTTATTAATTGAGTATGGAATATTCTGTTAGGTAACAGAAAGGTGTACATAAATGTGTTTTGTGAGCCATTGCTATTTACAATATTATTACTTAGGATCTCTTCTCTGGAAGTGTGTGTGTGGGTAACATGGGTGTGTACTTATATTTTAAAGCATCTGTTTACTTATATATAGCTTAGATGGCCTTTCAAGTCTTATTTAAACACACTGACACATTTAAATGTAAACCTGGACAAGCAAATTTCCTTGTCATCAAATGTAGGTCTTTCTGACTGCTGTAGTTTTGGGAGACACACCACTGCTCTCTGTGGAGGAATATTAGGAGATTTCCAATTCTATGACAGGCAGATCAAAGGCTCCATTGTTATAAGCCCTCTGTAGAGTGAAATGGGAGAGTAAAACTTGACTCCTTCATGGCCAATATATATGAAGAAGCCATTTATCTTCTCCAGAGATTTGTAGATGCCATATCATATTCACCAAGGCTGAAATAGGAAATCAGAAATTTCTAAAGTTAACATGACTTTTCAAGAAGCATCTCTACCAGTATTTTCATTTGTGCCCAGTCTCACCTTAAATTATCAGGACCTCTTCATGGCAGTATAGCTCTGTTCACTGTGATCTCTAGGCTTGGTGGTATTTGAATGACTGACTTTGTCTCCATTAAGATTGTCCATCTGACTTCCCCTTAAGCCTAATCATTGTACTGTGGTTGGCATAGGGAACATGTGGTGCCAAATCCTTTCAGTGTCTTACAAAAGACCCAGACACTTAGGGGAAGGATATACAAGAGCCTTAATTTTCATGAAAACACACTTGTGAATTGCTTCTCAGTCCCCATTAGGCAGAGGTCTTTGAGTAAATATAGCTCCAATTCTTCCTATGCTGTCTTTTCTGGGTCAAAGTCTCCCCAATTTGCCCAGTTAAGTAAATCACCTGAGGCCTTGGGCAAGCAGAGGATCCAGGGCTCCTGAATCTGAAATGCTGGGGATGGACCAGGAATGTGAGGCTTTATCAAGGCCTCAGATGGTTTTACAAGCAGACAGGTGTGACAAATACTGATTAAGGGCCAGTTTCTTTGACCTTCCAATTAGTGGCAACTGATGATAGGATTCTTGGCATTGGTTCTCAATGCTGACTGCAAAGAGTTATTACCTGATGTCATTGGTCTTGAGTGGTTCATCTCCAGCTTCAGGAATTTAACCCTCTCCTCATCCGTGTTCTAATATGTAGATAATGTTGAGAAACACTGCAATTCCACTTGCCCACAATAAAAATTTAATCTGCTGCAATCAGGATTTGACCAGGATGAATATGAGTATACAGTTCCCCATGGAGGAGATAGGGTACAGATAGAGACTCTGCACAGAGGCCTTATTCACCTCGGTGCTCAATAATGGTTGTAAACTTGTTATCCCCACAGATTCAGGGCTTGTGGAAAAAGCATATTTCAATCTGCTTATTGGGTAGTCCCAATCACCTTTGGG
This sequence comes from Tolypeutes matacus, assembly GCA_026826555.1. NCBI lineage: Eukaryota > Metazoa > Chordata > Mammalia > Cingulata > Chlamyphoridae > Tolypeutes > Tolypeutes matacus. Next base: position 3,805,290 of record JAKSZT010038682.1, read on the forward strand.
GACTGGATTAGCAGGTCCAACTCCCCAGATGCTCCAGAAACAAACTCAGATCTCGGTGGTATTGGCTCTGTCTTTTGAAGTTTTCTTTGCCTTGATTCTCAAGCTTGTGGGTTAGACATAATTTTAATTGAGCTCAATCATGTGTTGGGACACACAATCCCACTGGGCCTCAGTTCCCTTATTTGTGAATAAGAAGGTTGAACTAGATCATTTCAAACTACAAATTTCCAGAAATTATTAAACTAAAACCACTATGATTCTTAGTTTTTTCCCCAAACATTTGGGATAATAATGCCTCCTTCAATGGGATGATCTGAGGATTAACTGAAAATGTGAGAATATTTTATACACCTGTGAATTGGAAAGTAATATGTTGATACAATGTAAAAGTTTGACCCAGTGACTTCATTTCTTGTATAGACCTAAAGAAAAACTTTTGTGCATGTATATCAGGCCAACTTGTACAAGAACCATCCAGGGGTGCCACAAACCCTGGAGACAATGGAGGTAGAGAAAACAGCCCTATAAATGGACAGCTGGATTTAGTCTCATTGCTGGGATATGCATTTCTCTACTGCGAATAATCAATTTCACAGAATTCCACAATCAGACAAGGGGATTCTATGAATATAATGGAGCTCACTTAAAATGAGTTGTGAGTGTGGGCATTTACACCGAGGTCATTGCTAGGAATCCTTCATGGTCTGAGGCAACGTTTCTAAAGCTGGACTTGGAAGCATGAATGAAAATGCTTCAGGGGATGCTCATATTAAAACTCAGCCCTAGTAGACTTTTTTTTTTTTTTGGCTTTTATAAGTGGTATTTATTTGGGGTAAAAACTTACAGTTACAAGGTCCTAAATAGTCCAACTCAAGGTTGCTTTTTCACCCGTCAGTTAGGCAAGATGGTCAACAATCTCTGCCTGGTCTCTCCTTCCTGGACTTCCTCTTCCTTTTAAGGTTTTGTGGGTCCAGCTTCTTACCAATCTCAGCTGCAGGCTGTTATAGGGCTTGTCTCTCAGGGCTTCCTGTATCAGCCTGGCATAGGTGCCACACACCATTAAATACGTGGCAGCAAAGAGATTATTTCAATCATACAAATTTCATCATTGTTTCAAAATTTCAGAATGACTTTCAGTTCTTAAATGGCTTAAAAACTTTACCCTCTTGGACTGCTGCTTCTTTGAACAGTTCTGCTCTCAATAGTCTGCCATGACTGCTTAGTCACTCTGAAATTCTTTTATTTTCTCCCAGTCCTCCATATATGCTCTTGCCCTTAGACTGTATTACATGCTCTTCTTTCCTTCTGCTGGTGCCTTTTTAAGGCTAACAGCAGCATGTCCTTTTGTCTTCAGGAAGCTGCCCTCCTACATCTGACCACAGTGCCATGTGCATTCACCATCACAGAACATATGAGACTGTATTCTCATTGCTTCTCTTATTTGAACCCTCCAACTCAATGTGTTCCTATGATTCTCAGGTCCTGTAATCAAACACATGTTGGCCATCTGTAGATAAGCCTTCTATAATTCAGTTTTCTCATAGGAAAATTTGGCCTAATAAATGCCATCAATTTTGTAGAACCTCTGTAATGAAAACCACTGGCAATTTGCCCGGTATTCAATGAAGTACAATCCTTCTACTTATCAGAATTCCGATTTGGTTTTCTTCTCCATTTACATAATCTAGAGACTCAAGGGAATGTGACCCTTCTTTAAGTTCCAGGGATGAAGTTTTAATAGTGTCTGGGTCATTTATGGCAATCCTATCACCATTGCCAATTATAGGTTCACTAATGGGAAGTGATTAAACTTGAAGGGAGGGCTGCTGGAGATTTCAGAGGAAGTTTGTTCTTGCTGTCAGAAGAGAGCAACAGGGTATTAAGTATAATATTGAAAGTTATATATCCAAGTTTCCTCTTCTATAAAATGAGAATAGCAATAGTACTTACCATCTCAAGTTGTTGGGATGAGTAACTGAATTTAAATGTGTTAAAACCATGCAAGGGTGCCTGGCACATAATAAAGATATCATAAATGTTATTATTTCTTTCTCACAGAGAATGAGCAAGGGGTCCTTTGACTGGCAATCTTATGACAATGAGGGTACCATCTTTAGGATGAAGACAGTACTATGGAAGGCAGAGTGGAATGATGGAAAGAGTCTGTATCCTTGGGAAATTTGAGGGCACTGAATTAAACCTCACTAAGTCTGTCCTACATTCTGCCTTCCAGTGATAAGATATTTCCTTACTTTGTAGGTCAATTTGATTTTGGATTTCTGTTATTGACACACTTATATCTGGAAGAATATTGACTAAACTCCTTTGAAGATTATATGATGTGAAGTTACATCAAGTACTTACTTAAGTTAGTGCCTGGCAGGTGGGGCTCCTTAGTAAATGTTAATAGTTGATTTAAAGTCAATTCTTTCCTCAGTTACCATTATACTCTCATGCTTACCAGAGGGGCTAGCAGGGAATTTCTCATCAAATATTGCTGTTTTTTGTTAGTGTAAGGAACAGGGCTCTTTTACCTACAAGTTTATACCTGGTGGTTTATGCCATGCCTGACAGGTAGTCATTTATAAACATTTGTTGAATGATTGAGCAAGTGGACTTGGTTAGGGAATTGTGATTGTCTAGAACTCTCTTCTTATCACATTTTTTTTCCCACCAAGCCATTAGCTAAAAAAAAATTTAATTTACAGTACAAATAAGCACAGTGTACGATTAAATATCTGCTTATCAATTCTCACCTAAATAGAACTGAGCCATTCAGTCATGGATAAGTTAACTAAATACACAGTAGATGTGTTTTATGAAAACTAATGAAGTTTCCTTTAACTCTTGGTTTATAATGAGCTTTTATAATGGATAGATTTTGGACATTATCAAATGATTTTCTGCATTAGTTGAAATTATTATATATTTTTTCTTTATTCTTTTAAATAAATCTTTCTGATGTCAAATCATCCACTATTACAGAGATAAATTCTACTTGACAATATTTTTTTGACTATTGGATTTAGGTACTGAATATTTTATTTAGACATTTTTACACTTATTTTCATTATTAAAATAATTCTGTATATATTCTTCGTGTTGTCCTTGTCTAATTTTGGACATAATTACAATAACTTCATAACTGGATGGATCTCAAAAATTTTTATTGTTTAAAGATAATTTTCAAAAGAGGTAAAATCATGACTCTCATACGATATAAAAATAAACACATGTGAAAATCTTTTATTTAACCAATTGATGAGGAAATTGTTGAGGTGTTACAAACTGTTCACAGAAGTTGACAAAACAATCATATTTAAATGTCAATTTTGAAACCAATGTGCAAATGTAGGCAAAACTTGAGGGAAGTCAATTGAACATGTACCAGATAGAACAAAGTGTGCAGTCTATAGATAAAAATTATATGGCATTACTATCAGCTATCCACAACTTAGAAAGGTATAAAAAAGGTTCCACAGAATCAGTGTTAGATAACCCAAGGGGCATCAACTAGTATGGACAATGCATCATTTTCCATAGAAGCAAAATTTTTGTCTACTCTCTTTCATGAACAACTTAGAAAAATTGACTCTCCTTGAAAGTTAAAGAGAATTCATATAGAAAACTATCTGACATGTATTTTGGAATATAGTTGGTATCTGACTGCCATGTCAGTACCAATTTATATTTTTCTAAGAGATTTCATCATCCATGTTTTGATATATGTTAATGTATATCTTTTCATAATATTATTTTTTAAGTTCTTTGCTTCAGAAATAGCTTATATTTTTAAATATAATTTTATTAATATTAATTTTTTTCTCACTTTTGAATGATCCCTCTAATGATTTTTTTCAAAAGACTAGGTTTCGGCTTGCTTGATCTTAAAATAACTTTTTTTGGTTTTCTATTACTTTATATATTAATCTTTATTTATTGCCTTTATTAACTCATTTCATATGCTTTCTTCTTTTATTCCAACTTTTTGGGTTGAATATTTTTCTCACTTCTTGTTAAACTATCTTATTTTATGATAAATTTATTTAAAGCTATATATTTCCCTCATGCATTACTTTAACTGTATAACTAAAAGTTTTACATGTGCTATTCTCCTAATTATTCAATGCTGGATATTTTTTATGATTCACAATTAACCCTAGGTTTATTTAGTAATAAGTATTTCAAATTTTAAAGATAATATTTTGTTGCTGATTTAATTTTTGTTTTACATTATGATTGGAGAACATCATCTATATGGTATTTGTCTTTTGGCATTTATTAAGATTTATTTGTGTCCAAATGTGTGGACTACTGTTCTGTAATTTACATGTGTTATTGAAAAGAAATGTTCTCTGTTCCTGTTCTTCTTTTCTCTATAAATAAATTTTACTTGCTTTGCCAATCTCTTGACTGCCTCCTGGATTTATCTCTTTCCTTTTCTTCTTCCAAAAGTGTAGTTTGGGGCTTTGTGAGGCCAACTGCTGAGGTCTTGATACTTGGGGATATTTTGTTTTATCCTTATGTTTGGATAATTAGAAGTCCTTTTGCTTGTATAATTAAAAATTTTTTTTCCATTGTCTTCTTTTGCTCTGGAGTCCTTTAGGATTATCTTTTGGATTTTTATATAATTAAACATTACTACCATGTGTCCAGGGTGTGTTTTTCCTGCCCTCTCCTGTTTGACACTCTATGCCACTTTCTATGTGAGATCGTTTCTTAAATGCAGTTAAATTTATTTAAAATATTTTCTAACATAGATCCTCATCTCCAGTTTTACTTTTCTCTCCTATTATCTGGCTCCTGACACACTTTTTAGCCTCTGTATCTCTTAACCGTTTCTCTACCTCTTTATATTTTCTTTTTTAAAAATTCCTCCATCTGACCTTCCAAGAAGTGAATTTGTAATTTAGTTGTATCTATCCTATCATTCATTTGTTATATTGTGTTTTTATTTCAACTACTACTTCATTCATTCATGCCTAATGTTTCCACTTGGTTCATTTTAATGTTTTTATTGTTTTTGTTTCCCATTATTGGTATCTTGCTTGTTTTATGACTTTGGCAAATCTTCTCTCATACTTCTACATCAGGTGAAGCAATTTAATACAGTTTGCTGTCTTTATTTATAAATTATTGTTAGTTATTTTGACCTTGGATCTCCTATCCTCTTAGGGATAACAGCTACTCTGTCTGGTAGTTGCATTTGGGGTGGAGTGAAACCTAAGTCCTACACTGTGTAAGTCCAGGAGAATTTACTAGAAAACTTAGCTGTCCCTTCCAGTTTGCTGCCAACCCTAAAAACTCTTCTGATTGAGGATCCCTTTTATACCCTGTGAAAGGATCAACTTTGGAGAGGAGGTTGGCTCAAGTTTTTGTCCATCAGCTCTGAGGATATGGGGCTGAAGGACTGGAGCAAATGCCTGAGGCTGGCGAGTCATGTGTGTTTTCAACTTCTCACCTCAGCACCACTTGGGCTCAGCTCTGCCGTTACCCCCATGCACTTCGGCACCTAATTTCCAGGTCCAGGCTGCTGCCCAAATGTAGGAAAATGTTTCAGAGACAACCTGTGTGAAAGTCCAAAGCAAAACCTCAACTACTCTTCTTTACCAGTGATTCTCAACCTCGGGTGTGCATCAGAATCACAAGAGGGCATGTTAAATATAGAGTACTGGGCCTTCTCCTCAGAGTTCCTAATTCCTTAGGCCTGGTAACATGTTTAACTAGTTACCAGATGATGTCAGCATTGCTGGTTCAGGGCCAAAATTTGAGAATCATTGGTAAAACCATCCTCTCCATGTACAACTCAGTAGGACAACCTTTCCTCTACTTTTGCCTTACATGGTGTTTTTTTCTCCCCCATTCTTTAATTTTTAGAATGCTTGTTTTCCTCTCTAGTGTGTCTGGGGTTTGATTTTTGGAAAGGGAGTAGGATCTCAAGATAAAGAGCAGGAGCTCTTTTCAGTGCTTTAAATATCAAAATTTTATCAGCCATTGGAAATATAAAAATGGTGGGAGGTGTGGGAGGTGGGGAACATGGGAATCCCAGTGGGTTCCATGTAATATTTTGGGTAATCTAAGCACCTCTTAAAATATATGTATATGTATATATATATATATATATATATATATATATATATAACATTTTTGTAAACAAATACACATATATGCATATATATTTATATATCATATTGCAAATGTTTGTATGTATTGTGAGAATTTTGAGTTTTACCCATTTAAAAAAATATATGTTATTGTAAGGATAAAAAGCTATGACTTGCTGAGAAAGACATGACATCAAACTATTTGAGTTCATTTTTTTCTGTTTTTTCTATCTTCCTGTGTGAGATTTTTTTGTTTCTTTGTTTTTTGTTTTTTGTTTTTTTATACCATGATACATAGTATAAAAATTCTCTAGAGAGGAAACTGAAATTGGTATTGGGCAATATACAGATGGAATAGTTCCAGAGATGATTTGTTACCTGAAATGCCAGCTACATTGTCACATGCCAGATTTCTGTTACTGATATTTAAGGTTAAATTATTCTCTAGTGATTGAGGGAATCAACAAACAGAAAAATATTAAAAATAGCATATGTGTGTGTGTGTGTGTGTATATGCAACAATGTTAAGTGTGTTTCTCTAAATACTCAGAAAGCATTTTCTTTAAGCAAGGTTAAAGCACAATTCCATATCAATCAAATAAAAGTAAATGTTAAAGTCACCACAATCTACCAGATCTTCTAGTCTATTTACTAGAGAGGCAAAAAGCCTTAGGTTACGGGGTTCTTATTAAATAGGGAGGAATGCACTGGGTTATTTCCAGCTCTGTGATACACTGGCCCACTGAGCCCCAAATACTCTGCTCTTCATTCACCTCAACTGAAGTGTGCATCCCTTTAGTATTAAAAATGTGCAATACACTGAATGACCTGATAGTTCTGAAAAGTTAGTGTTCCACAATAATTACAGACTTTCAAGATTTGACTGCAAAATTTTTATTAATAAACCACCAATATTTATTATTTAGAAAGTTTTTGTTTCTGTTATTTAGTTTTTTGGTCTCAGATTTGATTGATTTTTGCTGATTTTAGTACTCAGTAATTTTACATTCAAACTAAAGCAAATATATATATATAGAATTTTGAGGCAGAAGAAATGAGTCTTGTGTTGGTGCCCTGAAGACATGGACGTTTATATATTTTTTACTTTTATTTGTACACAGCAAGGGAGTTGAAGCAAATGACTGCTAACATTTCTGTATTTCTCATGACAACTTTCAAGACTTAAACTTCCTGGAAGCAATTGAAAGAAATATGCCAGCATAAGATTATAATCAGGCACAGCAATCTAGGTGGGGTTTTGTCTTTCCCAGGAGACATCTACTAATGACTATACTTTTTACAGATGTTATGATATTCTTGTTTCTGAGGCTATAAATGAGGGGATTCAGCATTAGTGTAAGGATGGCATAAATCATGAAGAAAGACTGGTTTAATTTGGGGGTCTAAAAGGAACCAGACCTCATAAAGACCAGTATAGCAGGGCCAAAGTCAAGTCTTACCACACAGACATGGGAGAAGCAGGTGACCAGAGATTTGTTTCTCCACTCAGGGGATTTCATGTGGAGGACAGCAAGGAAGATGAGGGTGTAGGAAGTCAGAATGAGGCTCAGGGGAATGAGGACCCAGAAAGCTGGAGACCACCACTGACTTCACATAAGTTGAAATGTCCTCACAAGTAAGTTTTAGGATAGCCATGACCTCACACAACAAATTTGTGATCTTTCGAGGATGGCAGATGGGGAAGTACATGGCATAGGCTGTATGAACAAGGGAATTTACTGCCCTTACCACCCAGGACACAATGACCATCTGTGTACAGATTGTGTGGCTCATGATGACAGAGTATTGTAGTGTGTAACAGATGGTGATGTAGCGTTCATAGAACATGAGGGTCAGCAGGAGGCACTCAGCAATCCCTAAGGTTAAGCTGAAGAAGATCTGTGCTCCACAGCCAATCTGAATTATGGTTTTCTTCCCTGAGAAGAATTTTGTGACCATTTTGGGGACAGGTATTGAGATCAAGGCCAAGTCAATGAAGGAGAGCTGCCTAAGCAGGAAGTACATGGGAGAGTGGTGTCTGGAATCCAGCCAGATGATGACAATGAGAATAGTGTTGCTCACAGCAGCCACAAAATAGACCATAAGGATGAGGCAGATGAGGATCATAAGATGGTTGAGCTCAGGCCAGAGGCCCAGGAGAATAAAATCTGTGGTGACAGTATCATTGTCTCTCTCCTGACTCAACATGCTTACAATTACAAAAAGGGCAAGGGCATTTTTCCATCTGATGACATATCATACAACTGGTCTACCTATTTTATGACTAGGGTTTCTCTGAATATCTGCCCCACAACTTGTTTCTTTATGTATGGCCTTTTTTGTATTATAAAAAATTTCTCAAACATTCAAGATATTCATTATTTATCACTCATGGATTCCTTAGTAAACTTACATACTTAATTGCTACAAACTGTAATAATTAATAGTAACCAAATAGGAACACAGGTATATTTTAACGTTTTAGCCACAAATATCCAATTTAATGAAAAGTTATAATATATATTTCTTAACAAGCTAATATAGCATAACTTTGAGGTTAACTTCAACTCTGAGTTATAGTCATTTTAATTTTGAAAACCCAACATTTTCACTCAATCTTTGAAGGCTTCATGGAAAATGAAGAATGTTTTCTTTATGTGAGAAGTAGAGGCCTTGATAACCTGAGTGGATAAAAGCATCCTCAGAACTCTGTGGTCTGCACTCACCTTTTCCCTCCCAAATAGGCCAGGCCATTTGTCATGAATCTTCCTCCATTGATGGAAAGTGTTGCAATGGCATCAATTTGATCATGCTGGAGAATAATTACAGTAAAAAGACAGGAGGGCTAAAGGCTTTAATAATGATATTATGAAGCCACTTTTAGTCAACAATTGGATGTTACAGGTGATCAGTGCTTGTTTTCTGAATGCTCCTTGTTTTCTGTCTAAGTTTCAGGCACCCTAATCCATGATATTAATCCATGAGCTGATGCTCATGGTGAGGATGCAAAATGTCCTTCCCTGCAAACATGTGTCATAGACAAGAAGGCTGCTTTTTTGTCCGTGAGTCATAGAAAGAATCATTCATATAGCATTTAGACAAAACACATATAATTGGTACCTGTCTCTCAGAACAGTTGTAGTTCATGTGTGTGGAACAATTGTGACTCCTTTGTACTTTACCCCCTACAGACTGATGTGTACAGATCACAAAGGACAAGAACCATGATCAATGATGCCAGTGTCCATATAGAGTTACCATGACATTATCCATATTCTTATTCACTTTCCTGACTTAAGCCAATTTATGTAGATGACTGCTGACTCTTCTATTTGTGTCTTTCTTCCTCAGATGGTTTCCCTGGCCCACCTCAATTGTCCACAGTGCTCATATTTTTTTAAACTTTCAAAGTTTACTCCCAGTAATTTATCTGTGATACATATTGTTTTATGATTTAATCTAATGATTGTTATACTGGAGTGAGGTTAAATATTTAGCAGAGGAAAGAGCCTTAAGCCAAAGGGAGGCTTCCCCAATGCTGAAAAGCCAAGCATCAGAGGAGTGAAATGGGAAAATTGTAGGACTTCTTGACCTCAAACATGGTGGGCTACAGATAAACAGCCACCCACTCCACCTGACTGAAACTGTAAGGTATCCTTTTCTTAGCTCTTTCCTCACATTCTCACCCTATTTTATACCAATCCTCCTTTATCCACTTAGCTTTCTGCCCTCTTATCTTTCATCACTTTCATCCACCCAGTGTCTAATTTTTTTTTTCATTCAAAAGTTAACTTTTCCACAGAGCTTTAGTTAAGCCCTGTTTTCTCCCTTCTACTACCTATAGGTATGGAGTTGGCTCACAATCAAAGAAGGATTCTTTGTTTCTTCTGACATGGGATTTAATCATTTATCACTACCCTCTTAGATGTCTTAGATGGAAGGATGATTCTGTTCCTCAGAAACCTAAAGTACAGATATAAGGGTCCAGGGGAACCCAGGGGTTCTACTTATGGGTCTATTTCTACTCATTAATCTCAAAAAGCAGCATGGATTTGGGTTTTCCTCTTGTTCTTGTTCAATGTAAACATTCAAACAATCCATTTATAGTGAAATAAATATATTTTGGGGGTATTTACCCCAGAAGCAGAATCTATTTGCTAAGCATATAAATCTTCCTATTTGTAACAATTTTTTTTTCCTACTTTGAATGCACATTGACATACAATGAAAGGCATTTTTCAGAGCTCAACCAGGGTGTGGCTTTAACAACAATAAGAGTAATATAATAAATAGTTATTCAACACTCACCAAATGCTAACACTGTACATGTAATATTATATAATTTAATTATCTCAACAACCCAATGAGACAAAAATTTTTTGTTCCTGAGTTTTTCTAAAAGAACACTGAAGCTTAGACGTAATAGGTGATTTTCTGAAGGCAATGGACATAAAGTCACTGTTGGTTGTCTAACTCTAGATCCTATATACTCACCCATGCAGTAATATTTCCCAATGTCACCTGCTCAGCAGAATCATGGAAGACTCTTGTTCAAATGCATATTTCTGAACCCCAACTAAAACCTCCTAGAATGGAACCTGGGGATTTAAAAAGGACCCTAGTTATTTATAAGATATGATAAATTTAGGAATTCTGCAGGCATTGAATGCTTCTGCAGGTATTGAATGCTTCAATGTCATATAATACATGTATGGTCTCAGAAAATACCTTTACCTCTTCATTCATCACACACCCTGCATTCCATCTCTCATTAGTATCTGTGTTTCCTTCCAGGTGCTTTTCCCTTTCTTTGAGGTCATTAGATCAAATTCCAGGTAGAAAGAAGTACATCTCCATATTACCATTGTACCATCTTTCTTGGAATGAACAGCAAACATGGCCTGGCTTCTTTGACCCACCTGACAATGAACATGCTGCTTATTATGTTGTCCAGAGATCCTGAAGGATTTCTTCATCCATTGTGGTCTCTCCCCACAGGGACCCAACCGAGCAGAGGAAGAGTAAATACTCAGCACCCTGCTCTGCCTGCCTAGCCATCCAGTTCTTGCTTTCCTAGGCATCAACTTAGCCTGTGTTCAGCTTTAAAGCAGTCTTGGGAATCCTGAAAGCAGATGCACTATCCCTCAACAGAACTTCCTTCCTCTCCCTGCTGCCAGAATGGCTTGCTGAAAGGAGAAATTCCTGTTTGTCTTCTTTCTTACCACTGGATGAGGCAGGGGCTGCAAAAGTAAGATCGTGACTACCATATGCAGAGTGACTTTGAACAGAAAATAATTGTTGAAATTGATGGTCTAAACCCCAAGGACTTGTCAGTGTGGTGATGCTTACATTACTCTTTATAAGTCAGCATTTTTAAAAATGTTGGATGATTTTATGGTAATAGCCTAGTTTAATTTTTGTTAAATATTATTTTATTTTTATTGGATATAATTTTTAGTGGATTCTATTTTTGATGTTTTCACATCACTGGGCAAAAACAGCCTAAATAGTCAACGTAGGCAAAGATGGATGGAAGCAATACAGATCCCATTCTGTCATATGTATTTCATTAACTGGAGAAAACAGCAGTCATGGGCCTTCCTTGACTGAGGACTTGTTAATCAGGCAGTGAGGTTGGCTCTTCAAACACATTGATGCATTCAATCCTAATGAGAACTCTCAGAGATGGGTGCTATTGTTAAATCCAGTTTATAGATATCAAAGTCAAAGTTTGTAAAGATAAAATATTTGTCCAAAGTCTCAGAGCAAACTGTAGGTGGGGCTGAAACTCTAATCCAATTCTGACAGGTCACAGAGCCCATGGCATTAAACACCACCATTAATAAATGTTTTAAACCTGGGAGACAATTAATCTTCTCCATTATCTAACTTCTGAGGACAAACTTTCTTAGATGTGAAAACTTAAATTTATATCTAAACACCATTAAATGAAAACACTTGCAGAGAAGATGAAGAGCATGGGTGCTATTTAGTAACTCTGCCTCTGTCTCTACATATAAATATGATTGGATATTTTATGCACTTGATCCATCTGAGTTAACACACACCAGATTATTAAAATTATATTTATTAGCCCAGTGATTATCATCAATAATGTGAAACACTAACTATTAAAATATTAATGTGATTAATTTCTTTTCAGAAATACAGGAAACTTTCAGGAATTCTTCTGATATCATATGCCAGAGTAAATTTTAAAGTTGATTACCTCACAATTTCAATAAATTCTCTTCACTTATCACCTGGAAACCCAAGCATCTTCTGTGTTCCTCCATGAGTGAGAAGTGCTAGGTTTTCCTTTTCTGTATCAGAACTAAGGCTAAGAATTGGTTAAGGGATGAGTTGACAGAATCATTTCATCTCTCCAGATCTTATGGGAATGAAGACACAATGCAAAAGATTAAAAATACATTGGATTTTGTCCATATGGGCATCAGCTCACCATCCTCTACTCCTTTACTGTATCTTGTTAACCTATCTTCCAGACCCAAGCTCTGTGAGTCTGCTAACTTTGCTTAAGTCATATCAGTGAGGTCATGTAATATTTTTCCTTCCCTGACTGGCTTATTTCACCTGGCACAAGGTCTTCAAGATTCATTTGTATTATCCTATGTGTTAATAGTGCATCCTTTACTACAGCTGAGTAATATTCCACTGTATGTCCATACCACAGTTTGATTTTCCATTTGTCTGTTGATGGACATTTGGGTTGCTTCCAACATTTTTTTTTAGGTTTTTAATGAAATTCCCTTTTATTTTATTAGCACTTACAAGCATTAAATTGTTTCTAACTTTTAAAAGACAATTTATTGAATTATATCATTCATACATGAACATACATAAACTATACACATTCAGTGAACATCGTGAACTTAGAAAACAAACATGCATATCATCTTGCAGGTTGCCCACACATCAACCCCCCACAAACACCCTGCATTGTTGTGAAACATTTTTTAGCAAATCATGAAAAACCATTGTCAAAGTATTGCTACCAACTATAGTCTGTATCTTCCTCCCCTATTCATTTTTTTAAAGGATTATTTTATTTTTTTACTTTTATCCATTTTTACCCACCCCCCATTTTTGCTGTTTCTGTGTCCATTTGCTAGGTGGCCCTGTGTCTGTTTCCTGACCTCTCTTCTCATCCTTCTCCTCCTGTCCTCACTGGGATTCATTCCTTGGAACTTCTGATATGGGAGAGAGGTTTCCTACAACCTTCACCACTTTAATCTCTGGTTTTACAGTGCATTTTGTCTTGGCTCTCCCTTGTGTCACTCTCCTGTTATGTCATTATCTTGCTGAATGGCTCATGGGGCGTGGCAACTCACTTGCTTGTAAGGCCTCATGGCACACCTCTGCATGGGGCCTGGTGGACCACATGCCTTCTATAGTTAATTTTAAAAAAAAATTTATTGGGAGGTCCTGGGTGTTGAACACAGGTCCCTCCATATGGGAGCTGGACACTCAACCACTGAGCCAATCCTTCCCCCTGCTATATCTCTTATTGTTGACTAAGAGATACAGTCTTTTCCCATTCAGGATGGTCATATAATAAATCAGGCTTAGTTTATCACCAGCATTCTAAAAGTCAGACCTAGTAAGAAAACTAGATCTGGGGACAAATGCATGGTTTCTAATATAGAGAATGTTTAGCCTATCCAGATTATCATAAAATCCAGACAGCAGCAACTCTTGGCAATAGTTAATAATGTCTTATAATTCTAGGAGTGGAACAGGCTCTGAGGGGAGTGAGAAGGAAGAATAGGTGTAAAATGGGGGCATTTTGAGGACATTGGTATTGTCCTGCATGACATTGCAATGACAATTACAGGCCATTAAAAATTTTATCATAACCTATAAAAGTGTGAGGGAAAATTTTAAACTATAATATAAACTACAGCCCATGGTTAGTAGCAATGCTTCAATTTGTGTTCATCAGTGTAACAAATATACTGCAATAATGTGGGAAATGTTAATGTGGAAAAGTGTGGGAGTAGGAGGAATGGATCACATGGGAATCACCTATATTTTTTGTATAATATTTATGTACTCTAATGCTTCTTTAAAAATAAAACAATAAAAAAACCTAAGGGGTTCAGTGAAGACAGTGCTGAGAGGGAAATTTATATCCCTTTTGATTGGTATTCTCACTTTAAATATGAAGAAAGAGCTACAATCAAAGACTTAACTGAACAGTTGTAAGAACTAGAAAAAGAATATAAAATTAATACCAAAGTAAGCAGAAGGAAAGAAAAAACAAAAATTAGAGCAAGAATAAATTTAATTGAGAACCGAAGAACAACAGAGAGAATCATCAAAACCAAAAGTTGGTTCTTTGAAAAAAGAAACAAAAATCAATAAACCCTGAACTAGACTGACCATGAAAAAAAAGAGATGATACAAATAAATAAAATCATAAATGAGTGGGAGGATGTATTAGTCAGGGTTCTCTTGGGAAACAGAATCCATAAGAGATATGTGTCAATAATATGAAATTTTATAAGAGTCCCTTACATGACCGTGAGGATGCACAAGTCCATGTTCCACAGGCAGGCTGCAAACCAGAGGCTTCGATAAAAGTCCAATGAAAGGTTCTTGATGAGTTTCTGGGAAAAGTTGGCTTTCCAAAGACAAGCTGGGAATTCTCTGAATGTTGAAAGCACTTCCCCTTTTGAGGCATTCAACTGATTGGATAAAAGCATCATCCATTGCTGATGCAATCTCCCTGATTGATGCAGAAGTAATCAGCAATCCACACAGTAAACTCACTGTTGATCAAAGTCTATAAATGCTCTTATATTACAGTAGCCCAGTGCTTGCTTGACCAAACACCTGGACACAATTACCAGGCCAAGTTGTCACATTAGCCTAACCATCATAGACCACCCCTTCTCAATGCAGCAACTATACACATTACCTTAAACCATACTTAGTCTCTAAGTAAAAACAATAACAGGCAAGCATACATATATATTTCCACCTAACAATGTTCAACTCACCTGTGTACAACTGGAAACACATGCATTCCCTACAGAAAAGGGTTCAAGACCTTGGGTAATATTCACTCTTAAACTTGACACCCTAAGTATTTTGACATGAAATGAATAAAACTATTCATATTTTAGAGGAAAAGGTTAAGGAAGAAAACAAAGAAATTCATTTTGTGCACATTTACAATCATACTCATAATGAAACAAGGAAGAAATATTTAAGACTATTACAGTCCCCCTTTCTGTAATTAGTCATGTGGTCAAAGTTCATATTTATCACTACCTTCTTCCACTGCCCATTCCACATTCTCATTACACTCAGCAAGTACTTCAGCTGGCCATGGTTCTTTGCCTGCTGGGGTGAACCAAACTTTCATTCCTGAAGATTCTGGGCCAATGATAGTCCTACTTGGAATGGTTTGTTGCAATTTCCCATTTACTTTAATCACAGGTCATGGCAGTACTAGGAGACACCCTAAAGGATCTCCTGCATTCCAGGCAAACTCTTCTTTATCCCCATTATGTAGATATTGTCCTATTTCCCCTTGATAGTCAGGATCAATCACCACAGCCAGTACAGTAATTCCCTTCTTTGTCTGTTGATTCACAGGTAAGAGGAGCCCAAAGTGGCCAGGTTTCAGTCTTAACTTCCAGTTCAGTGGAATCAGTGTTTCCTGGTAACAGCACACCTCCTTTTGGGACATAAACCTGTAGACCAGCAGAGCTTAAGGTTTCAGGGACAGAAAGCAAAAATTTTCCTAGTGGGTCACTTGAAGACATAGTGAGTGATGCCACTCCCATTTCCACCCCTTGATTCCTGGACCCATGAATCCTAGTTATGGGAGAAAAAACACCATAGAGTGGATGCTGATTCAGAGCATACACAGCCTCCTGGAGAACATTGCCTCATCCCTGCAAGGTATTGACACTTAGTTGGTGTTGTAATTGAGTTTTTGAAAGATCATTCCACCATTCTATTAATCCAGCTACTTCGGGGTGATGGGGAACACAGTAAGACAAGTGAATTCCATGGGCATGTGCCAATACTTGTATGTCATTTGCTGTGAAATGGGTTGCTTGATCAGAAGCAATGCTGTATGGAATGCCATGGCCGTAGATAAGACATTCGGAGAGTCCACAGATGGTAGTTTTGGAAGAAGTGCCACATGCAGGAAATGCAAACCCATATCCAGAGTTATCTCTCTATTCCAATTAAAACAAATCAATGCCAATACCATGGTGGAAGTGACCCAATGTAGCCAACCTGCCACCAGGTAGCAGGCTGGTCATCTCAAAGAATATTGCCATAACGAGGGCTGACTGTGGGTCTCTGCTGCTGTCAGATTGGGCATTCAGCAGTGGTTGTAGCCAAGTCAGCCTTGATGAGCAAAAGTCCATGTTGCTGAGCCTAGGCATAACCTCCATCTCTACCTCCATGGCCACTTTGTTCCAGAGCCCATTTGGCCCACCAACCCCAATGAACCTACACATCCTGGAGCCTTGCCACCAACCATAGACCACAGTTCACACTGTAGACCACACTCTCTCCCACTCAGTTCTGAGTGGTGTGTGCTGATTTAAAAGAGGTGTGGGGGGTGGGCAACATGGGAATCCCAGTGGGTTCCGTGTAATATTTTGGGTAATCTAAGCACCTCTTAAAATATATGTATATATATATATATAAATAACATTTTTGTAAGCAAATACACATATATGCATATATATTTATATATCATTTTACAAATGTTTGTATGTATTGTGAGAATTGTGATTTTTACCCATAATAAAAAAATAAAAAAAAAAAATAAATAAATAAATAAATTTAAATCCATGTCACAAATCAGGAAAAAAAAAAAAAAGAGCCCATTTGGCAGTGACAGGAGTGGCTTGATTATTGAAATCTTTTACCCTTGATTATTGAAATCTTCCTCGGCTGAAATCACCTTCTGGTGAGCATTCTTGTGGGACACAAATATGTTCATGTTTTTTGCCCACTCAGAAATATCTATCCACATACCTCCTCCTGCAGATGTTCTTGTCACCAATTTTCCAAACATGTTTCTTTCAAGTCACTGACCATTCAGCCAAACCATTGGCAACAGCCCATGAATCAGTGTCCAAACACACCTCTGGCCATTTCTTTTTCCAAACAAAATGAATAAATAAGTTACTCCTCAAAGTTATGCCCACTGGGAGGATTTTCTCACACCACTATCCTTCAAAGATAGCCCAGAAAAGGGCTTCAGTGCCACAGCTGTCCACTTTTGGGTGGTACCTGCATATCGTGCAGAACCATCTGTAAACAAGGACCAAGTTTTCTCATCCTCAGTCAACTGATTGTAAGGGATTCCTCAAGAGGTCAAAGTTGTGGGCTGGGAAAGAGAAGGTAACATGGCAGTTGTGGTGACCATGGGCATTTGGGACACTTCCTCATGTAACTTACTTGTGCCTTCATCATCTGATCAAGCCCTATCTCATATATACCACTTTCATTTTATTATGAAGTGCTGCAGTGCATGACCAACTTTATGTTCTGGTGGATCAGACAATACTAAGCTCATGATAGGCAACTCAGATCTCATGGTAATTTGATTGGCCATTGTTAAGCATTTAGTCTCTACTAAGGCCCAGTAATAAGCCAAAAGCTGTTTCTCAAAAAGGGAGTAGTTATCTGCAGAGGATAGCAAGGCTTTGCTCCAAAATCCTAAAGGTCTGCATTGTGATTCCTCTATAGGGGCTTGTCAAAGGCTCCAGACGGCATCTCTATTTGCCGCTAAAACTTCCAGCAACTTTGGATCTCCTGCATCATATGGTCCAAGTGGTAATGCAGCTGGCACAGCAGCCTGGACCTCTCACAGGGCTTCCTCTTGTTCTGGTCCCCAATCAAAACTAGTAGCTTTTCTAGTCACTTGGTTAATAGGCCAGAGTGGCACACCCAAAGTGGAATGCATTGTCTCCAAAATCCAAAGAGGCCAACTAAGTCTTGTTCCTCTTTTTTGGTCAGAGGTGGGGCCAGATGCAACAGCTTATCCTTTACATTAGAAGGGATAGCTTGACATGTCCCACACCACTGGACACCTAGAAATTTCACTGAGGTGGAAGGACCCTGTGTTTTTGTTAGATTTATCTCCCATTCTCTCACACAAATGCTTTACCAATAAATCTAGAGTCTTTGCTACTTCCTGCTCCATAGGTCCTATGAACATGATGTCATCAATATAAATGGACCATTGTGATGTCTCATGGGAGGGAGAGATAATCAAGCATGCTACCGACAATATTATGACACAATCAGTGAGTTGATATACCCCTGATGCAGGACAGTGAATGTATACTGCTGCCCTGCCAGTTGAAAGCAAACTGTTTCTGATGGTCCTTATTAAATGGCAATTAAGAAAAAAGTGTTTGCCAGATCAACAGCTGCATACCAGGGACCAGGGGAAGTGATGATTTGCTCAAGCAATGATACCACCTCTGGGACAGCAGCTGCAATTGGAGTCACCACCTGGTTAAGTTTATGGTAATCTACTGTCCTCCTCCAAGTTCCATCTGTTTTCTGCACAGGCCAAATAGGAAAGTTGAATGGGGATGTGGTTGGAATCACTACCCCTGCATCCCTCAAATCCTTGATGGTGGCACTAATCTCTGCAATCCCTCCAGGAATCCAGTATTGCCTTTGATTTACCAGTTTGCTAGGTAGGGGCAGTTCTAATGGCTTCCACTTGGCCTTTCCTACCATAACAGCCCTCAGTTCACAAGTCAGGGATCCAATGTGTGGATTTTGCCAGGTACTGATTATGTATATTTCAAATATGCATTCTGGTACTGGGGAAATAACTACAGAATGGATCTGGGGACACACTGGATCCACTGTGAGATGGACCTGAGCTAAAAGTCCATCAATCACCTGACCTATAAGAGCCCCTATGCTGAGTGGTGGTCCACAATGATGTTTTGGTTCTCCTGGAATTAATGTGACTTCTGAGCCAGTGTCTAATAATCCCTGAAATGTCTGATCATTTCATTTTCCCCAATTTATGGTTACTCTGGCAAAAGGCTGTATGTCTCCCTGGAGAAAGGTGGGAGGAAGATTAACCGTATAAATTTTTGGCAGTTTAACATGATCCTTTCCCAAAGGGACCTAGCTTTCTTTTCATTCAAGGGGCTCTGGGTCCATAAAGTATTTCAAGTCTGGGATATGATTAAGGGGTCATGATTCTCTGCATCTGTAATTTGAGTTAGGGTTTTGTTCACTCAACCTAGAACCCTTCTGCCTATACAGATCCAGAAGAAATTTAGTAGACTGCCCATGTATTTCACTTCTGGGTACTCCATGATCTATTAGCCAATGCTATACCTCCATGCGACTCAGACTATTCTGAGTGCTGCTTTGCATCTGCTTTTCATGCCGACCTTGCCTTTGGTGATTAACTGCCAATACTTGACTTTTACTGGACAGAGATCCCATCATCCTCATAAAGTATAAGGATTCCAATTCCGTTACCGCCCTCCCTACAGTAATATCTGGTCTACAGAGAAGAGCAACCACAGAGCTCTTCAGAGAAGATGGGGTTAGTCTTACAAATTTATTCCACATAGTCCTGGCTAAAGGTGTGTCCACTGGATGTTTCTGGGGTAGGTGGGCAGATCTCAAATGGTAATTACATTCTAGCATTCCAATCTCTCTAAGCCTTTGAATCCCCTCATCTTCTATATACCAGGGCAAATCAGGCATCTCAACCACATACATACTAGGTTATCTTTTGGTCCATGTTTCAGTCAGCAACCCAAACTGTTAGAGCCCTTTCTATCCCCTCAAGCTACAGTGTTGAATCTAGAATTTCTGCTTAGAGGGCCTATGTCAATAAATTCAGGCTGATCCAACTTTATATTCCTTCCACCATTATCCCATACCCTTAGTATACATTCCCACACATATTCTCTTGATTTCTGTCTATATAAGTTGGAAAGCTCATGAAGTTCTTTCAGAGTATAGCATACTTCCTTATGGGTCACACTTTGCATTTCACCTTTGGCGGATTGTTGTTATTTTAGTCTAGTAATAGGTCTCAAAGACAAGAGGAGTGGTGGGGGTGAATAAGGAGAGGTATTAGAAATGTCTTGCAAGCTACTGCCCTCAGAGCATTCATTTGCATTTTCTTCTGGTGAGACAGGATTAATCTTTTCAGTCACTGTATGGAAGTAAGATTCTTCAGGGCAGACTGGAGGTTGGACAGTGCATGCTGGAGTTTGGCTAGTACCTGCTGCATGGCTGGGAGGAGGTCCAGTCTCTCTGGTGCAGGCTGGAGGCCTGATGATAAAAGGTTGACAAGGTGAGGCCTCCAAGGGGCAGGCCATTGCAGGTTTATCTTGTAAAGTCTCAGCAGAATTTAGGTTTCCAATGTCCCCACCAATATTAACATCATCCCATATGTCTCCATCCCAATTCTAAGGGTTCCACTCCTTTCCAATCAATGCCTTCACTTTAATTCCAGAAACCCTGCAGGGTTGAGATTTTAGCTTCCTCTGTAATTCTGCTACTCATACAATGGGAGTCTGGGTTTCTTTCTCAGGTATCTCAAGTCTGTGGCTACAGGAGACAAGATTTTTTTCAGAGCACACATAGCAACTTTCACTTCATTCATGTGGCATTTAAATTTAAAATTTGAAGAATTTAGTTCATTTCTTTCTTTTGTAACTTTATCCAGAGTAACTAGGAGGAGCCAGCCAATGTAATTATACCTTTTGACTCCACAAAATTCTGTTAACGTGTTGAAAACAGTCTCACCCAGATCCTTGTTTCTTATAAGTGTGGAAGTAGGGGGAGCCAGTGATGTTATTTTGTGTATCTCTATTTCTGGCTCATGTCATGGACTTTTAGCAAACTCTTCATTATTGGAAAGGGAGTCATTAGTACCCTTGAGTAAAATTGGAATAGAGAGCCAATTGCAAAACTTCCAGAACCACCTCAGACATCCCATGTTTAAGACTCTGTTCCTCAAGAACCACTCGTGTTACCAAGCTGTATTAGTCAGGGTTCTCTCAGGGAACAGAATCAACAGGAGATATCTGTCAGTAATATGAGATTTTACAAGAGTCTATCCCATGACTGTGGGGATGCACAAGTCCAAGTTCCACAGGCAGGCTGCAAACCAGGGTCCCCGATGAAGATCCAATGAAAGGCCATTGATGAGTTTCTGGGAGAAGTTGGCTGTCCATAGATGAGCTGGGAACTTCTCTCTGAATGTTGAAATCAATTCCACTTTTAAGACATTCAACTGATTGGATAAAACCATCATCCATTGATAATACAATCTCCCTGATTGATGCAAATGTAATCAGCCATCCATGCAGTAAACTCACTGATTATCGAAGTCCAAAAATGCTCTTTTATTACAGTTATCCCAGTGCTTGCTTGACCAAACACCTGGACACAATTACCAGGCCAAGTTGACACATCAGCCTAACCATCACAAAGGACTGTTCTACAGACCCCACAGAAATAAAAGACATCCTAATAGGATACTATGAACAACTGTACACCAACAAACTGGACAATATAGATGAAATGGACAAATTCCTAGAAACACCCACAAAACCTTGACTGACCCTAGGAGAAATAGAAGACCTTGGCACACCATTCAGAAAGCAAGAATTTTGAAGTAGTCATGAAAAACCTCCCAAAGAAGTAAAACCAAGCACCAGATAGATTCACAGTTGAATTTTACCAATTAATCCAAGAAGATTTAATCCCAAATTTGCTGAAACTTTTCCAAAAAATTTAACAGGAGGAAATGCTACCAAACTTACTTTATGAGGCCAACATCACTCTAATACCAAAGCCATATATAGATGACATTAAAAAGGAAAATTATAGATGAATTTCTCTAATGAATATAACTGTAAAAATCCTCAACAAAATATTTGCTGTTTTAATCCAATAACAAATTAAAACAATTATACATCATAATTAATTCAGTTTTATCCCAGGTATGAAAGTGTGATTCAGCACAAGAAAATCTACAGTGTAATAAAAGGAGGAAGAAAAATCACATAATCATCCTGATTGATGCAGAAAAGGCACTTGACAAAGTCCAAATTTTCTTCATGAAAACTCTCTGAAAAATAGGAATAGAAGGAAACTTTTCAATATGATAAGGTATATATATATATATATATAGAAAACCCATGTCTAACATTTTAATCAAAGGAGAAAGAATGAAAACTTTCCAGCTGAGATGAGGAACAAGACAAGGATGCCCCTTATCATCACTGTTACTCCATATTGTGATAGAAGTTCTAATTAGAGCAAATTGTCAAGAAAGGGAAATAAAAGTCATCCAAATAGGAAAGGAAGAAATAACACTTTCACTATTTCCTGAAAACATGATCTTACATCTAGAAAAAACTAAAAAATCCACAGCATAGCTACTAGAACTAATAGATGAATTCAGCAAAGTGGCAGGATAAAAGATTAATATGTTGGGAGGCGGCTGTGGCTCAATCAGTGGGGCTCCCGTTTGCCATATGGGAGGCCCTGGGTTCGGTTCCCGGGGCCTCCTGGTCGGGGCGGGCCCACCCGCACAGCGTGGTTGGCTGGCCCAGTGAGCGCAAGCAGCAGGGGGAATAAATGAATAAATAAATAAAATCTTTAAAAAAAAAAAAAACATTAATATGTAAAAATCAGTAACATTTCTATACACTATTAATGAACAAACTGAGGTAGAAATCAGGAAAAAACATTTACAATAGCATTTAAAGCAATCAGATATTTAGGTATAAACTTAACAAAGGACATAAATGACCTGTATTCAGAACATACAAGATATTGATAAAAGAAACTAAAGAAGAGCTAAATAAATGGAAAGACATTCCATGTTAATGGATTGAAGAGTAAATAGCATTAAGATGTCAACTATGCATAATTATCTACAGATTCAATGCAATCCCAATAAAACTTCCAACAGCTTTTTTTATTTTCAAAATTGGAAAAGCCAGTTATCACATTTATTTGGAAGACTAAAAGGTCCCAAATAGACAAAAATATCTTTAAAAGGAATAATAAAATTGGGGGGGGGGCTCTCAATTCCTGCCTTTAAAGCATATTTCTTAGTTACAGTGCTAAAAATAGCATGGTGCTAGCATAAGGACAGATATTTTTAACAATTGTATAGAATTGTGGGTTCAGAATTATATCCTCAAATTTATGACAAAATGATATTTGACAAGGTTGTCAAGCCCACATACCTGGCCCAGAACAGACTATTCAACAAATGGTGTTTGGATACCTGGATATCCATATCCAAAAAAAAAAAGAGGACTACATCTTATACCTTATAGAAAAATCAAATCAAAATGTATCAAAGATGTCCACTCCACCTCCAAGTGAGAGAGGGCTTTTATCCCATGGATATGGTGGGTGGGATGATCCTGCCTGCAGATGCAGGCCCATTCCATCCCCTGGGATGGCCATTGCCCATCGTTGTCTCCTCGCCAGGTGACTTGGATGAGACCATTGAGCTGTAGGGTAGGAGTTGCAGCTCCACCCAGTCCCCTCAGGATTGGGGGAAGAACTATGGCCTAGAGTGGACTTGATGGTATTCTGTTGTTCACATATGGTGATTCTAGCAATGGAAGAAATTATAACAATGAGGTGGAGCCAGTGGCCACTTGCCACTTTTGGGGCAGGGAGGGGACGAGCAGTTGAAATACAGGGGCTTCTTTGGGGAAAAAAAAATGTATCAAAGACCTAAATATAAAAGCTACAACCATAAATTTCCTAGAAGGACATCAGGGGAAACATCTCAAAATCTTGTGGTGGGTGGTATTTTCTTAAACCTTATATTCAACCACAGGAAATAAATAATATTAAAAAAAAATACAGTGGTCCTCCACAGACTTAAACACTTTTGTGCTTCAAATTACTTGTCAAGAAGGTAAAAAAGCAGGTGACACAATGGGAGAAAATATTTGGAAACCACATATTTTATAAGGGTTTGATATCCATATTATATAATGAGATCATACAATCCAATAATAAAAAGGTAAAATATTCCAAATAAAAAATGGGAAATTACTTTAATAGATATTTATCCAAAGAGGAAATACAAATGGCCAAAAATCACATGAAAAAAAATGTTCAATGTTATTAGCTACTAGGGAAATTCAGATCAAAACTACAATGTGATATTTCACAATTTATAGAATGACAATTATTTTAAACACACCAGAAAACTACAAGTGCTGAAGAGAAAGTGGAGAAATAGGAAAACTCCTTCAATGTTGATAGAAATGTAAAATAGTGCAGCTTTTGTGGAAGACAGTTCAGCTCTTCCTCAATAAACTTAGTATAGAATTCCCTATGATCCAGTAATCCTATAACTTGGAATATACTCAGAAGAACTGAAAGCAAGGATGTGAACAGATATTTGCACACTGATATTCATAACAGCATTATTCAGAATTGCTGAAATATGGAACCAGTCCAGTGTCCATCAACTGATGGGTGGATAAACAAAATGTTATATACATTCAATGGAATACTATTGCACATGAGAAATAAGAAGAAATGAAATTGGGATGAATTGACAATGTGCATGAACCTTGAGGGTATTATTTAGAGTGAAATAAGTCAGATATGAAAGAAAAATATTGTATCATTTCACTAATATGAACTAAACACTATTAGTGTTCTCACAGAGAGTAAACTCTAGAGTATAGGTTACTAGGAAATAGAATGTGGGTTGAGAATGGGAGCTGATGCTTAATGCATGTAGAATATTTTAAAAGATTTATTGTAAGTTTGTAGAAATGAACAGAGTTGATGGTAATACATTTTAGTGAGTATAACTAACACAGCTGATTTATAAATGTGATTTTATTTGAAAGGGGTAGACTGTGGATGTACTATTTCAATTGAAAGGAAGTTAGAATAATCTAAGGACTGAATAACAATGATTTTTGGTGGTGGATGAAGATTGTGGTTAATAGTATAAATGCAAGAGTATTCTTTTACAAAATGTTAAGTATATTGTGATTCACAAGTAAATTTCAAATAATGTAACTCATGCATAATAGTTAACAGTAATATTTAATATTTTTGCAGCAAAGGCAAAGAAGATATAACATTCTAAGGGACAACCATAGGGTGCATATTGAGTAATGAAAATGTTCTAAAATTGAGTGAGGTGATGATAGCACAAGGTATATTGGAGACGCTGATTGTGCACTTTGAGTGGATTGTACAAAGCATGGGACTGTATAACACAATGAATCTTGTGGTGGAAGAAAGAATGTGGTTAACAAAACAAATATGAGAACATACCTTCATGAACTATAACAAGTATATAATACTAATACAGGGTATAAATAACTTGGTGGGTTGGGGGAAATACACCAAATGTAAGATATTCTTACCCTTGGTCTGGTGCTTTTTTGCAGGGTATGTTTTATACCTTTCCCTCTTTCTTTTATGGATTCGAAAACTTTAGATTCCCTCTCTAATGCTTGATACTATTTTCTAGAAATATATTAACATAATCCATGGTTTTAAATTTATTAAAGTTTATATATTTTCTTTTTTAAAATAATTTTTTAAAATAAAAAAAATACTTAGATTACATAACTGTTTCAGAAAATTTATAGGGATTCCCCTATGCCCCACCTCCCACACCTTCCACAACTTCCCACATAAGCATCTTACATTAGTGTGGCACATCGCATGCAATGGATATCCACATCCTGGGGCTTTGCCACTAAGCATGGACCATAGTTCACAATGTAGACCACAATCTCTCCCACACAGTTTTGCATGTTATATGCTGATATAAAATGGCCTATATCTGTCATTGCAATGTCACTCAGAATAATTCCCAAGTCACAAAAAAAGCCCCTGTATTACAACTGCTTTTCCCTCTCCCTGCCCCCAAAACATCCAGTGGCCACTGGCTCTATATTAATGTTGTAATTTCTTCCATTACTTGAATCACAATATGTCTATAACAGAATACCAGTAAGTCCACTCTAGTCCATAACTCTACCCCAATCTTGAGGAGTCTGGGATGGTGATGTCCACTCCACCTCCAAGTGAGAGGGAACTTATATCCCATGCATAAGATGGATGGGATTATCCTGCCTGCAGCTGCAGACTCTCTCCATTCCCTGGAATGGACTTTGTCCATCATCATCCCCCCACCAGGTGTCCTGGGTGAGTCCATTGAGCTGCAGAGTAGGATTTGCAGCTTCACTGAGATTCCGGGCCTAGCTGGCAATGGAAATCACAAATACTCCAGTCTCTGGAAGTAAACCTACAAGCTCCAGCACCACATATAGGTCTGAATAGAAAGGACAGATGGACTACGTGAAGGGAAGACATATTTCAGTACAACTCTGTCTCTCTCAGGATCACAGATTCCAAAGTAGGGCCCACTGATAAGGCACAAAACTCTGGAGCTATCTACCTTGATATTGGATCTGGGTTTCTCAAGAGCCCTCAGGAGGCCCTCTATTTGGGGTGAAATCCACATTGGAAGCCTATGAGGTCCTACTGAGATGTGCATAAGCGTTACCTCTGGGATGACTTCCTGACTCACTTTGAAGACTCTTACCCATATGAACTCATTTTTCTTTACATTTCCCTCTTTTATTTGAAGTCTTTTTCCAGTCATATTTCCAGTTGGCACATGGTAGTAATCCCTCATTGCCAGGGAAGCTCATCCCTGCGAGTCATGTCCCATGCTGGAAGGAAGGTAATGCATTCATATTCTGAGTTTGACTTAAAGATTGGCCACATTTGAGCAACAAGGAGGCTCTCAGGAGGCAAACTTTAGGCACCCCATAAGAATAGGCTAACTTTCTATTTCAAGAGCAAAGATTTCTAAGAGTAGTCATTAATAACAAGAGCCCATCAGTGGATCATCCTCCTTTGCCAGACACTGCCCCTGCACTTGGGGGACTTTTGCAGCTCCCTTGGAGAATATGGCAGAGCTCCTCAGGATGGAAATTCAGTATTCTCTCATTTATTCAGTGATTCTCCACCCACTGTCATCATGCCTTGTGAGTATTTGAACAATTTTATGTATCTTTTATGTATGTTCAGGTGAATTTCCTCCCATGCACCCCCCATCCCTGACATCCCCCCACCAACAATCCTCTACCACCCCAGCTGTAACACTTCTGTGACCCAAAACTTCTTTAAGATGAAGCCAATACAATAGCCAATTACAATTTAAAGGAAAATGAAATAATAATGATGTTTAAATGTAAGAGATAAAACACATGAAAACTTCAAAAAAAACTAAAAATAAAATTAAAGGATTGGGATATTCAAAAATTGGGAAAAATTAAAATATATTAATATATATATATTAAAAATATATATGTAGACATTTTACCTTTTATAACTGCAATATCTGGTGTCCAGTCTGTTCCATGGCACCTTCCCCCCCTCACTTCCCAGTGTCTCATATTTTTCATTTAATTTTCAAAGAAGTTTTAGGTCACAGCAAAGTCACACACAGAATACAAAAGACTCTCATATACTCAACATCCTCCCCCTTTTCTCACCTCATATTAAATCCTTTTTGTGTGTGGATTGTAGCATTGTTATAATTGTTATACAGATAGTGAAACATAGCTACTAAACATTGTCAGTGGTTTACAGAATGGTTTACATTTTAGGCTGTACACTTTTATCAATTTTGATGATACTTTCCATGTCCTATGTCCATCACTGTAAGTTCATGAAAATCATTTACACTGACCACTAAATACCCCCATTGTATCTATTCTGTTCCTCCCTCCCTATCCCCCCAGGGCCCAAGACAACCACTTGCTTGATTCATTGGATGACATGGTTCATAGTTACATGCAACAAAAGATCTTGACACACTGGTTTGTCCTCCCCTATTAGGAACAGCCCTTGCTCTTAAGGGATGCCCACCTGTCTATTTCTGAGTGAATCAGTCCTCCCAAAGATGGAAGTCCATCTCCTTCCTTCTCATGTGGGTCTCCACCCAGTGATACAACACATTATGACAGTATGAACACTCACACACTCCCTAGAAGCCTGCACCAGGTGCACACTCTCCTGAATGCCCCCCTAAATCAGTGACCCTTCCTTGTCATATTGACACAAGGGCATTCCCACCTCTGTACTTTCAACCTCATACCCACAAATCCCAAGCATTCACCTAGTCCTTCTCCCATTTCTCCCCACAGTATCCGGGGTATTCTAACCCACCCTTCCCAATCTACCCATCTGTCAACCCTGCACCACCAAACCCAATAATATCACTATCCACCTGTCCTATCCCTTCAATACACAAGTCTTTCCTATTTGTCTGTGTGTGTGGCTATTTTCTGCTTGTTATACTTATTTTGTGCAATTGGTTCTCACTTTCCTCCCTCATTTATATTAAGTTAGCTGGGGGTTTGTATATTTTGTTGAATGTTTTCAAAAAACTTGATTTTTTAATTTATTCTGTTTTCTAACTCATTATAATGACCATCATTAATTTCTTCCTTCAGCTTTCTTTCAATTTACTTCATTTTTATATGGATAAAAATACTTAATTCACTTAAATTTATTTTTACATTTTTATTGTAAAATGCTATGAATTTTTCTTTAGGCACCTATGTGTCCTTAGGCACATAATTATATGATGTGTTTTTATATTGAAATTTTGAAAAATTTTGTTACTTTTTAATTTTTAAAGAAGTTTTAGGTTACATAATTTTTACATTAAAAATATAATACTTTCCAATGTACCCCATCCCATCCTCTCCACCCCCCAAACTTTCCCCCATTTATATTTTAATTAGTGTGGTGTATTAGTTACAATTGATGAACACATATTGAAGCACTGCTACTAACCATGGTCTATAGTTACATTAGTTTACATTATGGTTTACACTTTGCACCCTACAATGTTATAGATTTTGACAAAATGTATAATGGTCTTTATCTGTCATTCCAATAGCATGCAGAAAAATTTGAATGTCCTAAAATGTTTCATGTTACATGTATCTTCCCTCTCCTTCCCCTCAGAACCTCTCGTGACCATTCTTTTTATAAGTGTTGCAAGTTTTTAATTTTCTAATATAATAATAAGTCTACTTTAGGCTCCAGTTGCATTTCCCCCTTGAGTATTTTGGGATGGTGGTGCCCACTCTGCTTCCAATTGAGAGGGGTCTTAGATCACTTTGATCAAATGGATGGAATTGTCTTGTTTGCAATTTTAGATACCTTTTGTTTTTTGGGATGGGCATTGTTGATCATCAACTTTCGTTAGTTGTCCTGGTGAGTCAGACGAACTGGAAAATAGTTGTTTGCTGCAACTATGCTGAGATTCAGGGCTGCTGGCTTATGAACAGCTGGAAGATTTATGTCTCTGGGACATGTATTTAATGAGTATAATGTTAACCTAATTATAGGTTCAAATATAAATGGCAGATGAACCATGTGCAGGAAAATTATAAATAAATCTGTCTCTGATGCATTGGAGAGATAGGTTATCAAATATTCCAATATAAAGTCCACTGATGGGGTGCTGATTTCCTGGGATTTCCTGTCCTGCCTATAGTGTGTAGATTGCTTTATAGCCTTCAGGAGCACACCAGCTTGAATCACTGTTTATTGTGGCAGTCAGTAAGATATTCCTGAGATGTGCATAAGCAGAATCTCTGGAATGACCTCCTGACTCGCTTTGAAATCTCTTAGCCATAAAAACTTATTTGTATTTAATATTTTCCCTTTTAGTCGAGGTCTTTTTCCAAATGTGTCTCTAATTGGTGCTTTAAATATGCCCTCAGTGCCAGGGAGGCTCAATCTTAGGAGTCATACCTCATGCCATGGGAAAGGTATTGAGTTTATATGCTGAGTTTGCCTTAGAGGCCACATTTGAGCCACAGGGAGGGTTTCAGAAGGTAACCTTTTGGAAATATTCATTACTAGGTTAAGTTTCAATTTTATAAGAACAAGGTTCATAACTACAAACATCAACATAAAAGACCTGGTATATTGGTCTTTCCCCCTCACTAGGCACTGTGATGTACTCTAGAGCTTCTTGCTACTCTAAGAAAATGTAGCAGGACACATCAGGATGGGATTTCTATATTCAATTGTTTATTTTGTGGGTCTCCTTCCACTGAGACAACACCCCATGTCCATTTGATCACATCCATATTCCATAGAGGTATGCCCCAGGTGTACCCCTATCCACACATCCTCTCACCACTGACATGCCACACCAGTAATCCTCCCCTGACAAAGTTGCAACCCTTCTGCAATCCAAAACCTCACAAAAAGCAAAACCAATAATAATAATAAATAAGTATATATTTTTTGCATTGTGCCTATCATCACCATAAGATCTGTTATCTTTTATGTATAATTGAAAAAAATTTTGTATGTTCCCCCAGTGTCTTATTTTTTCACTTTATTTTCAAGGAAGAGTTAGTTTACAGAAAAGTCACAGAAAATATAGCATATCTCCATACATCCCACCTCCTCCTCTGCTCACTTTTCCCTCTATTAATACATCTTACATAAGTATGGTACTCTGTTAAAATTGATGAAAAAGTATTGAAGCATTGTTACTAACCATGTTCAATGGTTTACAATATACTTTATATTTTGCACCATGCACTGTTATAGGTTTTGACAAAATGTTTAATGGCCCATATTCATCATTGTACCATCATGCAGAACAATTCCTATGCCCTGAAAATACTCTATTATCCATCTATTCTATTCTTTCCTTCCCATCTCCTAGAATGATGCAGGTCATTGGTGGTGGTGTATATGTAGGATAGCATGCACCTAGGTCATGCTTCTATGGAATATCAATGTGTTCCTATTCTTATAGTGTGTTATCTCTGTGGGGGGATACCCACACAAAAATCTGTTATTTTTTAATCAACTTCATTGAGGTACATTTACAATAATAAACACCATGTAAAATGTACAGATAGATGAGTATTGACAAATATATGTACACATGTAACCATATTTCAATCAAGATATAGGCCAGAGATCAGCAAACATTTCTGGAAAGAGTCAGATAGTAAATACCTGGCTCTGTTAAAGTGAAGCTTTATTTAGAAAAACAGATCACAGTATATAATTTGTGACTGTGATATAAATCTTTGCATCATTCCAGACAGTGCCACCTTTGTATTTCCTTCTTTCTACTTCCTTTAGGTTTAGTTTGTTGCTGTTTTTTCAATTCCTCCAAGTGTGCAGTTAGTTCTTCAATTTTAGCTCTTTCTTCTTTTTTAATATATGTATTTAGGGCTTCCCTTTCACAGCTTTCACTGCATCCCATAGGTTTTGATATGTTGTGTTGTCGTTTTCATTAGTTTCAAGGTAGTTACTGATTTCTTTTGAGATTCCCTTCTTTACCCACTGTTTGTCTAGGAGTGTGTTGTTTAACTTCCATATCTTTGTGCCTAACCTGATTCTCTGACCCTTAGTGATTTCCAATTTCATTCCATTGTGGTCAGAGAAATTACTTTGTTTAATCTCAATCATTCTGAATTCATTGAGAGTTGTTCTGTGGCCTAGAATTTGGCCTATCTTGGAGCATGATCTGTGTGCACTCGAGAAGAATGTAAATCCTGCTCTTTTTGGCTGCAGGGTTCTGTATATGTCTTTTAAGTTCAGGTCCTCTAATGTGTTGTTCAGAGCCTTTGTTTCTTTTTTGATTCAGTCTAGATGTTCTGACTAGTGATGATAATGGTGTATTAAAGTCCCCTGATATAATTGTAGAGACATTTATTTCTCCACTTAGTTTTTCCAGAGTTTGCCTCATGTATTTTGAGACACACCGATTAGGTACATAAATGTTTATGAATGTTCTCTCTTCTTGAGAGATTACCACTTTTACTAATATATAGTGTCCATCTTTGTCTCTTACAATAGTTTTGCATTTAAAGTCTATTTTGTCTGATATTAGAATAGCTACTCCTGCCCTTTTTTGACTATTGTTAGCTTGTAAAATTTTTTTCCAGCCATTCACGTTCAGCCTCCTTGTATCCCTGGGTAGAAGGTGGGTTTCTTGTAGACAGCATATAGATGGATCATATTTCCTAATCCATTCTGCCAATCTGTGTCTCTTGAGTGGTGAATTTAATCCATTAACATTCAGGGTTATAATTCGTAATGCATTTCTTACCTCAGCTATATTTTTTTTGGGTTAATGTATTTCATATGTTGTTTTATTTCTTTTTTTTTTTTTTGTCTTTTCATTTGTTTTTAAACTCTCCTCTAACTCTCTCTCCTTTGTTTTTTCCTTTCAACTTGTAAGGAATTTCCTTTAATATTTTTGAAGTGCATGTTTCTTATTGACATATTCTCTTAATTTCTGTTTATTTGTGACTATTTTGAACTTTCTGTCATTTTTGAATGCCAATTTTGCTGGATAGAAAATTCGTGGCTGGAAGTTTTTTTCTTTTAGTACTTTGACTATGTCATACCACTCTCTTCTTTCCTCCATGATTTCAGATGAGAAATCAGTACTTAATCTTATTGTGCTTCCCTTTTATGTGATGGTTCTCTTTTCTTTTGCTGCCTTGAGTATTTTCTCTTTGTCTTCCGCATTGGACATTTTGACAAGTATATGTCTTGGATTTGGTCTGTTGGGATTTATACTGTTTTGGGAGCGCTGTGCTTTCTGGATCTGCACATCCACCTCTCTCAATAGGTTTGGGAGGTTTTCAGCTATTATTCTTTCAACATTCCTTCTGTTCCCTTTCCCTTCTCTTCTACTTCTGGGATGCCCATAATGCGTATGTGTGTGTGTTTTTTTGTTGTCAGTTAAATCCCTGAGTCCCTGCTGGATTTTTTCTATCTTTTTGTCTATCTGTTCTACTATCTCTTTGATTTCAGCTGTATTGTCTTCCATATCACTAATTTTTTCCTCTGCCTGTTAAAATCTGCTGTTATGTGAATCCAGCATCTTTTTG
Organism: Tolypeutes matacus; assembly: GCA_026826555.1. Lineage (NCBI taxonomy): Eukaryota > Metazoa > Chordata > Mammalia > Cingulata > Chlamyphoridae > Tolypeutes > Tolypeutes matacus. Next base: position 3,838,372 of record JAKSZT010038682.1, read on the forward strand.
ATTTCTTAGATTGTGCCATTGATCACCATCATATCTGTTATCTTTTTATGTATGTTTACAATTTCTTCAGTATATTCTCCCAATGTCTTCTTAATATCCTTAATCTCTTCCTTCACTTTATTTAGTTGGTCCATGATATTTGTTTGGAAAGATTTGATTAGTTTTTCAATGTTCTGCATCTCTTCTGGTTTTCAGTTCATTCATTGGACTAGTCCATATCTTCCTGTTTCTCAGTACGGTTTGTAATTTTTTGTTGCACTCTAGTCATTATTTTATCTTGATGGATTTTTTTCAGTTGATTAGCTTCTCCCCTGCTATAGAGTTTTATTTAACTGTTGGTTCTGTGTGTGTGTTAAATTTTCTCTCTAACAATTTTTCTTATTTTATTTACTTGCTTCTTTCTTTGTTACCTTGAAAGCAAAGATTAGGCCCAGAGGAATTGAAAGATGTGAGAAAGGAAGAAAGATAATAGTAATATTGATAGAAGCTAGAAGAGGGACCAAATAAGACTTAGTGAAATGAGTATTTAACTCATGTAGCCAGTGTAGAGTTATAGGAAAAATAGTGGAGTACCTATAATGGACTGAGAAACCAAATAGAGGAATATATATATAATGATTTAGAAGGCTAGAATGATGAGGAGGGAGAGAAAGAGTGAAGAAAGGTTTGGAAGGAAAAAGTTAATATTAATACAAACAGAAGAAAATGGAATAGATAGAATAGAAATTGATACCCTTAATGGGATAATGAAAAAATGTGGTGTGTAAGAACTGCAACAGAAAACAGAAGGTTGAAAGATGAAGGAAGGGGAATAGATAGCTTGGGAGGCAAAATCAATATAGACAGAGAATGGGAAATCACTGAAGAAGAAGCACATCAAAGAAGAGACAAGCTTGCAGCACCTAATTAAAAAAGAAAAACAAAAAGAAGGAGTGGAGGAAAGAGGAAAGAAAAGCAAGAGACAACAAATAAACAGAGAAAAACCAAACAACCACACAAGCAAGCAGTCAAACAAAGCTAAGGAAGAGCAGTGTTCCTTCTAGGGTCCTTGTGGAACCTCAGCCTGTTTGTGTTTATCAATCAATTTCTCTGCAGGGTTTTATCTGCAGTTTTTGAGGAAGCGTTTAGCTATTAAACTAAATTAAAAAAGAAGAATTCATTTTTTAAAGTGACTGTCTTCCTTTTATTTTATTTTTTTGGCAAAATAAGGGACCCAAAAGAAATCCTCTTCTAGACCACCCCCTTCACCGAGGGGACCCTAACTATGCTCATTGAAACTTATCAAGCACTTCCCACTTCCTGGCCTCCCCAGGGGAGCTGAAGCTCTGATGCTTGTCAGTGCAGAGTGATAAAATTGGCTGATTCCACCCTCTCTAGAGCCAAGCCTCAGTGTCACTGGGCTGCTGGGTAAATCATGCTTCCTCTGTAGATTCGCCTTTCCTCTCAGCCTGTCTCTGCTTCAAGCCAGCTTATCTGCTCCCCAAAGCTGTGAGCGGGTCCAGGCAGACAAATCCACAGAAGGTAAACCCCTCTCCACTTTCTGTCAAAACCCTCCCTCTCTCAGAAAACGTCCCTTCCCACTGGGCCACTGGGCTGTAGTTGTGGCTCAAACCAGCCTTTTTCCTTGAGGGTGGAGCTCAGCCTTCTGTGTTAACCACCACAGGGAGGCTTAAAACTCACAAATCTCTACCGATCAGTCCATGCCCACTATCTGCCTGCAGATAGATGTCCCAAGCTTTTTGCACTGTGCACCCACAGCACAGACCCCCGGGAAGGACCCTATCCACAATTGGCCATCCTCAGAAAGCTAGTCAGCAAGTGCCCTCCTAAACTGATGCCATTTGCCTACTCTCTGTCTTTTTATTTTTTAGGTGTAGGATTTATTTATATATGCTGGATATTAGGCTCCTATCAGATATATGGTTGCCAAATATTTTCTCCCTTTTAGGCAGGCTGCCTTTTTACATTTTTGATAAACTCCTTTGAGGTGCAAAATTTTAAATAAAAATTTCAACAGTATTTCTGTACTGAACTGAGAATGCCAATTATTAAATTCATTTGCAAATCAAAGTACCCTGAATAGCCAAAAACATATAAAAAAAGTGAATTGCAGTAATTAAGCTATATGACTTCAAAACATATTACAAAGGTACATTGACCAAAACCACATGGTATTGGCAGAAGGATAGACATATGAACCAAGGGAAATGAATTGAGAGTTCTGATATATATCCCTGCATATATGGTCAACTGATATTTAACTAGGATATCAAGACCATTCAAATGGAACAGAATGGCCTCTTCAACAAACAGTACTGGAAGAACTGAATATCCGTATCCAAAAGAATAAGGGAGGATCACATCTTAACACCATATTCAAATATTAGCTCAAGTTGGATCAAAGATTTAAATATAAGCGTCAAAATCATAAAGCTTCTAGAAGATAATGTATGGAAGCATCTATGAGATCTTGTAGTTGGATATGATTTTATAAACTTTTCACCAAAAACATGAGCAAGAAAAGAAATAGATAAATGGGACCACCTCAAAATTAAAAATTTCTGTGCTTCGAAGAAGTTTGTCAAGAAAGTGAAAAGCAGCCTACTCAATGGAAGAAAATGTTTGGGAACCATGTATCTGATAAGAGTGTAATATCCAGTGCATATAAAGAAATCCTATATCTCAAAAATTAAAAGAGGAACAATCCATTTATAAAATAGGCAAGAGATCTGAATAGACACTTTTAAATGATGAAATACACATGTCTAAAAAGCACAGGTAAAGATGCTCACCATCATTAGCTATTAGGAAAATGCCAATCAAAACTACAATGAGATATCTTCTACACCTATTAGACTGCTGGCTGTTAAACAGAGGACTACAAGTTTTGGAGAGGATGTGGAAGAAAGGAAATCTTCATACACTGCTGGTGAGAATGGAGAATGTGGGCGACAGTTTGGTAGTTCCTAAGTAATAACTATAGAATTGGTCAGCAAACCCACTCCTGGGTATATTCCCAGAAGAATTGAAATCAAGGACACAAGCAGATATATGCACAACAAAGTTCAAAGCAGCATTATTCAGTAGTGCCAACAATTGGAAGCAATACAAATGTCTCTCAATAGATGAATGGCTAAGCACATTGTGATATATACATACATTGGAATATTACTGAACTGTAAGAAGAAATGTAGTATTGACACATGCTAAGGTGGAAGAAGGAGGTTTGGCAATGTATGTGGGTGATAGTTAAGAGATGTGAGTGGCATCCATGGTGTTGGAATGTGAGTTTAAGCACAGTGGGTGGATTGAGTTAGACTATCAATGGAACTGGGGCGACAGCTGGAGGAAGAACAGGTGAATTCTGGGGACTTTTAGGTCTGTGGTTAAAAGTACATTGGTGGGAATGTTCTTTTTCCAAATATTGCAGGGAAGGATTACTGGTGCATGGTGTTAAGTGTGGGGGGATATTTGGGAAAATCCTCACTTAGGGTATATTTATATGGAATATTACAGTGCTCATCTTGTCATAAGTTGTTATCTCAGTGGTTGGAGAACCATATCATAAATATGAATAAATTAAATTCCAATCCTGGGGAGTCCTGCTATGCCTTCAAGTAGAGGGGCAAAAACCTCTTGAGAACATAGGCAGAGCCTAATAAAAGAAAACAGGCCAGTATGTCAAGGCCTCAATTTTAATGCATGTAACTATGAAGCTTATTTTTAAAAATTTGAAAATTAGTGGTTACCATAGTTTCCAAGAGGAAGGGAGAGAAGAATATATGGAACATAGGGCATTTTATGGCACTGGAATTTTTTTTGCATGATCTTGCAATGATGGATACAGGTCAATATACATTTTGACAAAATCTATAAAAATGTATGGTGCAAACTGTAAACCATAATGTAAACTATTGACAATGATTAGTTGTGATACCTCAAAATTTGATCATCAATTGTAACAAATGTCTCACTCTCATCTAAGATGTTATTCATATGGGAAAATATGTGAGAGGAGGGGGTGTATATGGGAATCCCATATATTTTCAATGTAACTTCTGTAATTTAAGACTTTTAAAATAGAGTTTAAATAATGTGAAACAATTACCTTTCAATCTCTCTGTTTCCCCTGCTGTATATAGCTGCTGTTTCTGGCTATTCTTGCACAATTATTTAGTTTTCTATGCAGTTTTATTGAGATATATTCACATACCATATGACCTATCCAAAGTGTATAATCAATGGCTTTTAGTATAATCAAAATATTGTACCTTCATTATCTCAAAATTTTAGAACAATTTCATTATTACACTTCTTGTCTGTTTTGTTATTATTATTATTGAAATAATGTAAATGCTCTATTAATGATTGAAGTGATGCACAACTATGTGATTATACCAAATGCCATTGAATTTACACTTTGGATAAATTGTATGCCTTATTAATCTGTATCATTAAATTGATTTGTAAAAAAATTCACTTGACCATAAAAGAAAATGTAAAACTTCAATAAACTACCACGTAACACAAGATCTGGAAGATGTTTGTTTACAATTTTTTCAAAGAGTTTTTATGTTTAGGTCCTTGATCCATTTTGAGTTAATTGTTGTATAAGTTGTGAGTTAGGGGTCCTCTTTCTTACTTTTGGATGTGGACATGCAGTTCTCCCAGCACCATTTGTTAAATTATCTGTTCTAGCCCACCTGGATGGGCTTGACAGTCTTGTCAAATTCACTTGAAAGTAAACGTGAGGTTCTATTTCTGAGTTCTTGATACACTTGGAACTGTCCATTGATGAATCTATCTTTATGACTGTACCATGCTACTTTTCCCACTGTATCTAAGTAATATGCTTAAAAGTCAGGAAATGGAATCCTCAAAATTTGTTCTACTTTTTAAATACATTTTTTTGGCTTTTCAGGGCACCTTACCCTTACAAATAAATTTGATAATTGGCTTTTCCATTTCTGTAGAAAAGGCTGATAGGATTTTCATTAGAAATGCATTGAATCTGTAAATCAATTTAGGTAGAATTGCCACCTTAAAAATATTTTGTCTTCTCATTCTTGAACAGTAAGGTCTTTCCATTTATTTAAGTCTTCCTTGGTTTCTTTTAGCAGTGTTTTGTAGTTTTCTGAAAACAATCCCTTTATGTCCTTGGTTTAGTTTATTCTATTTGATTCTTTTTGTTGTTATTATAAATGGATTTTTTTTTTCTGCATTCCTCCTCAGATTGCACCTCAGTAGTGTATAGAAATACTACTGGGAAGCGGCTGTGGCTCAATCAGTAGGGCTCCCATTTACCATATGGGAGGCCCGGGTTCGGTTCCTGGGTCCTCCTGGTGAAGGCAAGCCCGCCCGCACGGCGTGGTTAGCTGACCCAGTGAGCAGCAAGGAGGGGATAAATGAATAAATAAATAAAATCTTAAAAAAAAAAAAAAGAAACACTACTGATGTTTGGTTATTAATCTTGTATTCTGCCACATTGCTGAACTTCTCTATTAGTTTAAGTAGCTTTTTTTATGCATTTTTCAGGATTTTCTAACTATAAGATCATATCATCTGTGAATAGTGAAAGTTTTACTTTTTCCTTTCCTATTTGGTTACCTTTTATTTCTTTATATAACCTAGTTGCTCTAGCAGTAGTGAAAGTGAACAACCTTGTCTTTTTCCTGATCTCAGCAGTAAGTTTTCGGTCTTTCATGGATGAGTAATATGATAGCTGAGGATTTTCAAAGAAGCACTTTATAATTTTGAGATAGATTCCCTCTGTTCCGATCATATGAATTTTTTTTTTCCAGAAAGGATGCTGTGCTTTGTCAAATGTCCTTTCTGTGTCAATTGAGTGGATCATGTGATTTTTTTCTTCAATTAATGAGGTTTATTACACAAATTGATTTTTGTGTGTGTGTTAAAAAATCCTTGGCAGTCCTGGGATAAAACCCACTTTATCCTGGTGTATAATTCTTTTAATTTGCTTTTTGATTCAGTTTGTATTTTCTTAAGAATTTAGCATCTATATTCATTAGTGATATTGTTCTGTAATTTTCCTTTTTCATAGTATCTTTATCTCATTTTGGTATTGGAATGATGTTGACTTGACTTCATACGAGTTTGGTAATGTTCCTACCTGTTCAGTTTTTTAAGAAAGCTTGAGAAAGACTAGTATTAGACTCTCTTTAAATGATTGTTAGAATTCTTCGTGAAACCCTCTTGTTCTGGGCATTCATCTTTGGTAAATTTTTGATGACTGTTTCAGTCTCTTCATTTGGGATTGGTTTGTTGAGGTTTTCAATTTCTTCCTGGGTCAGTATATGTTTTTCATGTTTTTCTAGGAATTTACCCATTAATACTACATTGAATATATATATATATATCTATTTTGGCATACAGTTCATCATATTATCACCATATGATCTCTCTTATTTCAGCTGGTTCAGTGGTAATATACCCCCATCTACTTCTAATATTATTTATTTGCATCTACTTTTTGTTTTCTTTTTCAGTCTTGCTAAGTGTTTGTGAATTTGGCTGATCTTGAAAAAAAAATCTTGGTTTTGTAGCTCTATTTTTTTTCTCAATGTCATTTATTGTCTGATTTTTATTACTTTCTTTTGGCTTGATTTGGTATTACTTTACTTTTTATAGTTCCTCCAGGTATGCAATCAGTACTTTGATTTTAGCTCTTTCTTCCTGGGTAATATAAACACTGAAAGACATAATTTCCCTCTCATTACTACCTTTGCAGTTTCCCATAGGTTTTCTAAAAAATAATTATTAAAATGATACTTACATTTCAAAAATGTTACACACAAAATATAGGAATTTCCATATGCCCCACTCTCCACACCTCAAACAGCCTCCCACATAAATATACTTCATTAGTGTGGCATATTGATAACAATTGATAAACACATCCTGGGTCTTTGCCATTAAGCATGGAACATAGTTCTCATTGTAGTCTACACTCTCTCCCATACAGTTCTGCATATTATGTGATGATATAAATTGGCCTATATATATGTTGTTGCAGTGTCATTCAGGATGATTCCCAAGTCCCATACAATCCCGCATATTACAACTGTTTTCCCCCTCCCTGCCCTACACAGCTGATTGGACTCATCCAGGACAACTAACATGGAGATGATGATGATGGACAATGAACATCCAAAGGAAAAGAGAGAGTCTGCAACTGCAAGCAAGATAGTCCCATCCATCTTCCCCATGGGATATAAGCCTCCTCTCAGATAGAGGTGGAGTGGATATCACCATCCCAGAATCCTCAGGATTGTGGAAAGAACTATGGGTGAGAGTGGACTTGCTGATATTCTACTATAGACATATTGTGATTCTAGAAATGAAAGAAATTACAACATAGATGTGAAGCCAATGACCCCTGGAGGCCCATAGGTTTTTATATGTTGTACTCTCATTTTCTTTCATTTAATGATATGTACCAATTTATCTTGCAATTTCTTCTTTGACCCACTGAGTAATTAGGAATGTATGGTTTAATTTCCTTGTATTTGTGAATTTCCCATTTTTTCTGTTATTGATTTCCAGCTTCAGTCCATTATCATCAGAGAGTGTTTTGTATAATTTCAATCTTTTAAAATTTATTGAGACCTGTCTTGTGAAACATCATATGGTCTGTCCTGGAGAAGGATCCATGAATGCCTGAAAAGAACATATATCCTTCTGTTTTGGGGTGTAATGCTCTATAAATATTTGTTAGACATAGTTCACTTATATTATTTAAACTTAATGTTTTCATATTTATCCTCTGTCCAGATGTTCTCTCCAATGTTGTGAGTGGTTTATTGAAATCTCCACCTATAATTGTAGATATGTTGATCTGTCCCTTCAGTTTTGCCTGTGTATGCCTCATGTATCTTGGGACACTCAGGTTAGGTGCATAAATGTTTATTATAGTTATTTCTTCTTGATGAATTGCTTCTTTTATTAATATATAATAACCTTCTTCATCTCATAACAGTTTCATATTTAAAATCTATTTTGTCTGAGATTATATCTTTCTTGATTACTGTTTATGTGGAATATATATTTTCAACCTTTTGCTTTCAATCTGGTTGTGCCCTTATGTCTGAGCTTAGTCTCTTTTTGACAACATATAGATGGCTCATATTTTTTTATCCATTCTGTCAGTCTGTGTCTTTTGAGTGGGAAATTCAATCCATTAACCTTCAATTCTATTACTGTAAAGGCATTACTTACTCCACCTATTTTACCCTTTGGCTTTTTGTTTTCATATCTTACTATCTGTCTTTTCACCCTTTAATTTCACTTCCTAATAATCTTCATTTCTTCAGGCTTTTCAAATCTATCACCCTTGATTTTCCTTTCAGGCTGCAGTAATCTCTTTAGTATTTCATGTTGAACTGGTCCTTTGGTAGCATATTTTCTCAGTTTTAGTTTGTCTGTGAAGACATTATATTCACCTCATTTTTGAAGGACAGTTTTGCTTGATACAAAATTCTTATCTGGCAGTTTTTCTCTTTCACCTCCTTAAATACACTGTACCACTTTCTTTTTCCTCCATGATTTCTGACAAGTGGTTGACACTTAATATTTTGAATAGTAGGTCTGTTGTAGTAATTCTATTTGAATTTATTCTGCTTGGGTACATTGTCTTTCTTGGATATTGCTGTTTATGTCTTTTGAGAGTTGGAAAGTTTTTGGTAATTATTTCCTCAAATATTCTTTCTGAACCTTTTCTGTTCATATCCCCTTTTGGGGCACTACTAATGCATATTATTGTGTGCTTTACATTGTCATTCAATACCCTGAGATGGTGGTCTAATCTCTAATTTCTTTTCTATTTCTGTTCTCCTGTCTTTTTAAGTACAGATGTCTGTCTTGAAGATCACTTATTCTTTTTTCCATTGACAAATATCTGGTGTTGTGTGCCTCTAATACATTTTTATATAGAAAGAGTAATATTTCTTGTTTCTTTCAGAATTTTCTATTTCTCTTTGGAATTTGGTATTTTGTTTAGTAGTATTTGTTTGGAGTAAGTCTATTCGGACTTATTTTGATTGGAATATGCTGTGTTTCTTGTGCATGTAAATTCATTTTTCATGAGAGTTGGGATTTTTTCCCCCATTATTTCCTCAAATACTTTTTCTTCCCCTTTTCCTGTCTATTCGTGTTTTCATTCAATTCCCTGAGTCTCTGCTCATTTTCTCGATTACTTTTTATGTCTGTTTTGTCTGGTTTCAATTTTAGCTGCTCTGTCTTCTACAGCACCTATTTTATTTTCTATGATTTCAAATCTGCTGTTATAGACCTCTAATGTGTTTTAAATTTCACCTTGTGAAGTAACAATTTGACTTTCATTCCCATAAATTCTGTTATTTTTCTATTCAGGTTTCAAATTCTTCCTTGTGCTCATACGATATCTTCTTGATGTCCTTTATCTCTTTAGACATATAGTCTTTCTACTCTTTGATTTGCTTTAGAAGATTTGTGTGAACCTCATTGACTAGTTGTCTCAAGTTTTGTGTCTCACCTGGGGCTTTGAAATATCCCTTTATTTGAGCCATATCTTCTTATTACTTATTATGGCTTGTATTTTTTTGCTGATGTCTAGGCATCTGGTTATGATGGCAAATTTACACTTATGCTCATACTTAATTTCTATCTTTTGCATAGGGATTTTGTGGTGGGAAACCATGTGTTACTTCTGTTCTTGTTTCAACGTGTTCTAACCCTTTAGGATTTTCTCTGTATTTTTGTTCAAATCCAGGACATGGACCCAGTAACTGTCTGCAGAATTGCTTTAAAGGACCTTGAGGAGAGCAGCTATAAGATCCCCCAAACCCTCTTTTTCTTCCTTGGTCTGCCAGGAGATGGCATTCTTCAGCAGACCTCTCAACTCAAACCTTGGTTGGAATGTGTTCACTGTAACTTTGACTGGAACAATGTGACAAAGGATCTTATGTCAGGCCTATTCATAGCCTTGCAAAGTCAACTTTCTCAGAAGCTGTTCTTCTCCATTTTTGCTTTTGACAATTGTTAATTATATTGTGATGAATATTGCTGTGCATATATATGTTTGCATCCCTGATTTTAATTCTTCTGGGTAGATTCTTAGTACTGGGATTGCTGGAACATATGGCAACTCTACAGTTAGCTTACTTAGGAACTGACACGCTGTTTTCCACTGTGGTTGCATGAGTCTACATTCCCACCAGCAGTGGATGAGTGTTCTCATTTCTCCATATCCTCACCAACCCTTGTAGTTTTCTGTTTTATTTTTAATAGCAGTAATTCTAATAGGTGCAATATGATAGCTCATTGTAGTTTTGATTTGCATTTCCCTAATAACTAGTTATATTGAAAAGCTTTTCCTGTGCTTTTTAGCCATTTGTATTTCCTCTTTGGTAAAGTATTTAAATATCTTGCCAATTTTTAAAAAATAAAATTTTATTGAAGTATACATGAACATTCATAATAAATGTACAGTAAAATTTTTGGATTTACAAAACAAACATGCATATCATCATACAAATCACCCATACATCTCCCCACCACCAACACCTTGCATAATTGTGAAACATTTGTTAAAAACTATGAAAGAGTATTGTCAAAATATTACAAGAAACAATAGCCCCATATTTTATATTTAGTGTATTTTCCCCCAACCCACCCAATTATTAACACCCTAACTTAGTAGAATATCTTTGTTAATGTTCAGGAGAAAATTTTCTCATATATGTCCTGTTAACCACAGTCCATCATATACCACTTGATTCCTTATGTTATACAGTCCCAAGCTTTGTACAATCCATTCAAAGTGACTGTGACACTTTATAATTGGTTCAGAGTAACCAATTATATTGAATATGATTAACACTGCCAATTTAATGTTATTATTTTTATCATTTTATTTTCAGGATGTAAGAATTCCTTATATATTCTAGATATTAGTCCCTTATCAGATAGATTTTTCCTAAGTATTTTCTCCCATGGAGTAGGCTGCTTTCTTAAGTTCTTGACAAACTCCTTTGAAGCACAAAAGTTTTTTTATTGTGAGGAGGTTATATTTATCTATTTATCTACTGTATTCTTTCTTTTCTTTTTTGTGCTTTGGGTGTAACATTTATGAAACCATTTCCTACTACCGGATCTTGTAGATGGTTCCCTATATTATCTTTTTGATGATTTATGGTCTTGGCTTTTATATTTAGGTCTTTGATCCATCTAGAGTTAAGTTTTGTACAGGGCATGAGATGTTGATCCTCTTTCATTCTTTTGGGTATGGATATTCAATTCCCCAACCCCATTTGTTGAAGAGAAACTTCTGTCCTAGTTGAGTGAGACTTGTGGCCAAATATGTGTAGGTGTATATCTGAACTCTCAGGTTGGTTCCACTGGTCACTATGTTTATCCTTGGGTCAATGTCATGCAGGTTTGACCACTGTAGATTTGCAGTATTCTTTCAAGTCAGTTAGTGTGATTCCTCCAATTTTGTTTTTATTTTCAAGATGTTTTTCACTAGTCAGAGTCCTTTACCCTTCCAACTAAATTTGATAATTTACTTTTCCAGTTCAATAAAAAATTGTGTTGGAACGTTTTTTGGTATTGCATTGAGTCTGCAAATCAATTTGTGTAGGATATACATCTTAATGATATTTAGTCTTCCAAACCATAACCATGGAATATTGTTTAATTTATTTAGGTCTTATTTGATTTCCTTTAGCAATATTGCATAGTTTTCTGTGTACAAGTCCTTTACATCCTTAATTAAATTCATTTCTAGATATGTGATTCTTTTAGTTGTTATTGTAAGTGGATTTTTCTTGATTTCCTCTTCAGATTACTCATTTTGTGTACAGAAATGCTACTGATTTTTTGCATGTTTATATTATATCCACAACTTTATTGAACTTATTTATTAGCTTTAGAAGATTTGTAGAATTTTTGGGTGACTTTCTATATATGGGGTCATGTCACTTGGAAATAGTGAAAGTTTTGCTTCTTCCTTTCCAATTTTGATGCCTTTTATTTCTTTTTCTTGCCTAAGTGCTCAAGCAAGTACCACAAGTACAATGTTAAATAAGAGCAGTGAAAGTGGGCATTCTGTCTTGTTCTAGATTTTAGATGGATAGACTCGGTCTTTCACCATTGAGTGTGATGTTAGCTATGGATTTTTTCATATATGCCCTTTATCATGTTGAGAAAGTTTCCATCTAATCCTGTCTTTTGAAGTGTTTTTATAAAAAACGGATGCTGTGATTTGTAGAATGCCCTTTCTGCAATGATTGAGATGATCATGTGATTTTTCCCCTTCAATCTGTTGATGTGGTGTATTACATTGATTGATTTTCTTATAGCTGATTATGGTATATATTTGACTGATGTGTTGTTGGATTCAATTAACAAGTATGTTGTTGATTTTTGCATCTAAATTCATTAGAGAAATTGATCTGTAGTTTTCTTTTCTTGTAATATCTTCATGTGGCTTTGGTATTAGGGTGATGTTGGCATCATAGACTGAGGTATGTAATGTTCCCTCTTCAATGTTTTGAAAGGTTTTGAGCAGGATTGGTAGTAGTTCTTTTTGGAAATATTGGTAGAACTCACCTGTGAAACCATTTGTTCCTCAGCTTTTCTTATTTGGGAGTTTTTTGATGACTAGTTCAATCTCACTATTTGTGATTGTTCTGTTGTGCCCATGTCTTCTTTCATCAATGTATGTTGCTTGTGTGTTTCTAAAAATCCATCCATTTTAATCTAAATTGCCCATCTCATTGACATACAATTTTTCAAAATGTCCTCTTATGATAATCTTTATTTCTGTGAGGTTAGTGGGGATATCCCTCCCTCATTTCTGATTTTATTTATTTGTATCTTCTTTAGTTTTCTTTGTTGATATAGTTAAGGGTTTGTCAATTTTATTAATCTTCTCAAAGATCCAGATTTTTGTTTTGTTTATTCTTTCCAGTATTATTTAATTCTCAATTTCAATAAATTTTATTCTAATCTTTATTTCCATCCTTATTCTCACTTTGGGATTAGTTTGCTGTTCTTTTTCCAGTTCCTCCAGGTGTACAGTTATGTCTTTGTATTTAGCTCTTTTTTTTTTTAATGTAGGCATTTAAAGTTATAAATTTCCCTCTCAGCATGGATTTAGCTGCATTCCATACATTTTTACATGTTGTATTTTCATTGGCTTAAGAGTAGTCATGATTTCTCTATCAATTTCCTCTTTGACCCACTGATTATTCAAGATAATGTTGTTTAACTTCCATATATTTTTGGCTATTTCAGTTCTCCATCCTTTATTGATTTCTAAATTCATTCTATTTTGATCAGAGAAAGTGTTTTGTATAATTTCAATCTTTCTAAATTATTTGAGACTTGTTCTATGACTCAGCATGTGGTCTATCCTGGAGAATGATCAATAAGCACTAGAAAAGAATGTATATCCTGCTGCTTGTTAGTGTAATGTTCTGCATAATCTATTAGTTCTAGTTCCTCTAGTTACTTTACTAAGCTTCTCTCAAAATATTCTGTCTAATGGTGATAATGATGTATTGAAGTCTTCCAATATGATTCTAGAAGAATCTATTTCTCCCTTTAGCTTTGCCAGTATTTGCCCCAAGTACTTTGGAGCTCCCTGATTGTTTGCATGAATATTTGTGACTGTTCTTTCTTCTTGGTTGAGTACCCCTTTTATTAATATCTAGTGGTCTTCTTTGTCTCTTAAAACAATTTTGCATTTAAAGTCTATTTTGTCTGATATTAGTATAACCACTCCTGCTTTTTTTTTTTTTTTTTGGTTATTGTTTGCAATCTCAACCTTGTTTTCCAATCTTTCACTTGCAACCTGCTTGTGTCCCTGTGTATAAGGTGAGTTACATGTAGACAGCATATAGATAGGTCATATTTCTTCATCCATTCTGCCAGTCTGTGTCTTTTCATTGGAGAGTTTATTCCACTAACATTTAATGCTATTACTTTAAAAGCAGTAGTTACTTTAGCCATTTTTCCTTCAGGCTTGTATATGTCATATTTTATTTTTATTTACTTTAATATTTAATTTTTACAGAAGATTTAGAATACATAAATGTTACATTAAAAATATAGGGGATTTGCATATACATCACTCTTTTCCCCCAACACACAGTTTCCCACATTAACAATATATTTCATTAATGTGGTACATTTTTTACCACTGAAGAACACATTGAAGCATTGCTACTAACAATGGTCTGTAGTTTACATTATTGTTTACACTTTGCACCACACAATTTTATAGGTTTTGACAAAATGTATTATGGCCTGTATCCATCACTGCGATATCATTCAGAACAATTCCAATGTCTGAGCAATGACCCATATTACACCTATTCTACCATCTCTCTCCTTTCAGAACCTCTGGCAAATGTTGTCTTTAGAGCAATGCTGCAAGTTCTTCCATTTCTAGAATAATGTCTACTTTAGTCCATAGTTGCATTCCACCTTTATGTTTGCTCGGTCATTTTATTTATTTTAAAATTAACTCAAAATGGATCCAGAACCTAAATATAAAAGCTATAACCTTAAAATCCTAGATGAAAATGTATGTCAAACTATCAACATCTTGTAGTAGTTGGTAACAATGGAAGAAAAATAGATACCTGGGACCTCCTCAGAATTAAACATATTTGTTTTTCAAAAGAATTTGTCAAGAAAGTTAAAAGCCCATCTACTCAATGGGGAAAAAAATATTTGAAAACCACATATCCCATAATGGTTTGATATTTTTGTTATATAAAGAGATCATACAATGCAATGATAAAAAGACAACCTAATTAAAAATGTGAAAAGACTTGAATAGATATTTCACCAATACAAAACACAAATTTCCAAAAAAAGCATTTGAAAAAAATGTTCAAAATCATTAGCTATTTGGGAAATGTAGATAAAAACTACATGAGATACTATTTCACACTGTAAAGAATGGGCATTATTTAAAACAGAAAGTTACAAATGCTGAAATGGATGTGTAGAAACAGGAACCCGATTTCACTGTTTGTGGGAATGTAGAATGGTGCAGATTCTGTGGAAAGCAGTTTGGCAATATCTCAAGAAACTGAATATAGAAATGCTGGATGATCCAGCAATCCCATTATTAAAAATATTTTCAGAAGAACTGAAAGCAAGGATGTGAACAGATGTTTGCACACTAATATTCATAGTAGCATTATTCAAAATTGCTAAAATATGGATCCAGCCTTAGGGTTCATCATCAATTAATGGATACACAAAATGTTGTATAATCATGCAATGGAATATTTTTCAGCTTTAAGAACAAGTAAAATTGTGATACATTTGACAAAACATGGATGTACTTATATTATGTTGAGTGAAATAAATCAGGCACAAAAGGACAGTTTATTGTATGGTCTCAGTAATATGAGCTAAATATATTGTATATTCCCACAGAGGTAAGCTCTGGATATACTCATCTTCCTATGTCACTAAGAAATTGAATGTGGGTTTGAGAATGGGAGCTGATGTTTAATGCATATAGCATCATTAATAATTTTATGATTATTATTAAGGTAACTATAAAAGTATGGAAATGAATAGAGATGATAGTAATACCTTATAGCAAGTATAACTAAAACTTCTTATTTATAAATGAGATTGTGGCTGAAAGGAGTATTATGTGGATATAAATGTCAATTGAAAGGAAACTACAAATGAATCTAGGGAATGTATAATATGCTTATTTGGTGGAGGATGAAGATTGTGTTTAATAGTATAAATGTTAGAATTTTTTTTTTTTTTTACCAATTGCTAAAAATATGGTGATACATGGGAAAATCAAGTTAGTGTAACTTATGGATGATAGTAAACAGCAATATTGATATATTTTGCTGCAATGACAAGATATTATATCAATTCTAAGGGACATCAATAAGTGGTATAAGGTGGTATGGGATTTTTCCTTTTGGTGAGAATCTTTCATAGTTTATAGCAAATATTTCACAACAATGCAAGGTATTGGTGGTGGGGTGGTGTATGCAAGCCTTGTATGATGATATGCATGTTTATTTTTATAACTCACAACTTGTACTATACACTTATTGTTCATGTATTAATGATATACATCAATAAAATTTTATTTAAAATATGCTATGAATATCCTGAATCAGCAACTTTATTTTTAATTAAGGTAATTTCTCATTTATGCATTATAAAATGTCTTCTTATTTCTAATCTACAGATTGAAATCTTGAATATCCAGTCAAATAGAAGAAAAATAAATAACCTTTTTCCATACCTCCCCTATTATCAACATAGTACCTATATGGCACTTATGCAAGACTATTACAGTATTGCTAACAACTGTTTAGGTATAACCTGTGTGCCCATAGGTCACACCAATTATATTTTTTCCATGCTTCTCTACATTCCCACCACCCTGCAATAGTGACATGCATTCACTTTAGCTCAGAGAAGGACATACTTGCATCAACCACAATTCTCATCCACATCTGGGTTCACTGTGTTATTCAGTCCCTAAATTATTCTCTAGCTTTCTTTCAATTGACATCTCTAAGTGGCAACAGTCTGATGATGTTATCTCATAATATGCAACAAATTTTCCACCACAGTGTGGTGTGTTGGTGAAGGGGTGTTGTATTGGAATTCTACACATGTGCATGATTATTTTGTAAATTCACAACTTCTGTAATAAAAATATATTAAAAATAATAGTAGGGTGGGTGGAGAAAAATAAACCAAATGTAAGATATGAACTACAGTGAGTAGTAATATTTTGATGATATTCTTATATAGTTTGTACAAATATTTTACAACAATGAAACGTGTTGGTGGTGGGATGGTGTATGGGACTCCAGTATGATGTTATACATTTTTGTTTTGTAATTTCACAACTCTTAATATACACTTATTGTTTATGAATGTTCATGTATGGATGACATAATTCAATAAAATTTTTTAAAAAGAAAAAATACATAACCCGAGATCAACAAAGTAAACAGCCTAAAAATCAATGAAAAATATAGAGGGAAAGGCATGATGAAAGAAAAAAATTTCAGTTATGGCTGCAAAAAGTGGTTGCAATTAAGGGCCTGTCAATGTTACATCTTCCTTCAATAGTCAATGCCTCTGCACTCAGGGAATTCTAGCTGTCTTATTAAAAAATATGGCAGAGATCTCCAGGATTGGTTATTGTGTGCATCTCCATCCATTGTGACAATGCCCCATGAACACTCGAATTCATTCATATGCCTTATAAGTATGCCTCTGGTGAGTTCTTCCCATGAATCTTCCTTCTCTGACACTCCTCAGGCATGATCCTCTCTTGCCACAGTTGTAACCATTCTGTAATCCAAAACTCCTTCAAAATTTAAGCCTACAAAATAACCAAATACAATTAATAGGAAATTGATATAATAATGATGCCTAATAATGGTGCCTAAGCGTTACCTATTGAGAACCTCCTTGTTGCTAAAAGTTGTCCTTTCTCTAAGTCAAAACTCAGCATATAAATGCATTACCTTCTCCTCAACATGGAACATGACTTCCAAGGATAAGCCGCTAAGGCATTACTACCAAGAACCAATTAGCAATGCAACTGGAAAAAAGAACTTGACCAAAAGGTGGAAAGGGAAAAGACAAATGAGTTTATATGGCTAAGAAATTTAAAACTGAGATAAGAGGTTATTTCAGAGGTTACACTTATGCATGTCTCAGCACAAACTCAGTGACTGCCAAAATAAATATTACCTCAAATAAAATAGCAGGGTGCCCTAGGGCTATGGAGACATCCAGACACTAAAGGCCAGGCAGACAGCTCAGGAGTTTGGTGCCCTGCCAGTAGTCCCTACTTTGGATTTACACTCCTCAATGTGATAGAGTTGGACTCAGTTGTGTTTTCCCTACACATGGCTTTGCTGCTCCTCTATTTGAACCTATAGTTAGTTCTAGAGGTGATAGTTTTATGTCCATGAGACTTAAATCTTGGGGCTGCCCATGGGTCAGGCTGGGCCCTGAATCTCAACAGACTTGCAACCCCTACTCTCCAGGTCATTGGACTCATCCGGGATGACTAACAAGGAGATGATGACTGACAATGACCATCCCAATGAACTAGGAGAGTCTGCAACTGCAAGAAGAAATTCTCATCCATCTTCCCCATGGGATCTAAGCCCCCTCTCAATTAGAGGTGGAGTTAGCATCACCATTACAGTATCCTCAGGCTTGGGGAGAGGACAATGGACTAGAGTAGATTTACAGTTGTTCTACTGAAGACTTGTGATCTTAGCAATGGAAGAAATTTTATCATGGATGTGGAGGCAGTGGTCACTGGAGGTTCTGAGGGGAGGGAGAGAGAAAAATAGGTATAATTGTGGGCATTTCAGGGCTTGGAAATTATACTGAATACATTGCAATGACAGGTACAGGCCATTGTATATCTTGTAATAACTTGCAAAAAATGTGCAGCAGAGAGTGTAAACTACAATGTAAACTATAATTATTGCTTGGTGGCAATGGTTCAAGATATGTTCAATAATTGTGGAAAATGTACCACACTAGTGAAAGATGTTGATGATGAGGGAAAATGTGGTAGGGTTTGGAGCAGAACATATGGGGATCCCATATATCTTTGTGTAATATTTCTGTAATCTAAGTTGCTTTTTTAAAAAATTAAAGGTATGTTTAAAAAGTGGTTGAGATTTAAAAGTATGAATATGTAGAAAAAGGAATTCCAGGATTATGTATTTCTACATGAAGGTATTGATACACATTCGTTAAATGATGGAACACATATTTGCTCTATTATATATGAGAGTAAATACCTAGAAATAAATGAAGACATGCTGAGGACAGTTAGGGAGGTTTCCTGCTTGTGGCAGGGAAACACTAGCTTCTATAGTGCTGGTATGGAACAACAATTAACTGTATAACATGATTGTGTGTTGTTAAAAAATTCAAAGTTCTAAGTGTGGAGGAAAAATAAGTGATAAGCATTTAATTTCATGGTCTAATATGAGACAATTTATCACATTAGCTCAATGTTATAAGTCTTAGATGATTAAACATATGGTGAGAGCCATTCAGAGCTACAGATCTTAAGGATATATAAAGAGATGTTATAATTCAACAATAAAAAGACAAATGACTCAATTAAAAAATGGGCAAATGACTTTGATATACATTTGCCCAAAGAAGAACTACAAATAGCAAAAAAAAAAAAAAAAAGAACACATGAAGAAATGCTCAATATCACTAATAATTAGGGAAATGCAAATCAAAACTAAGAGATATCATTTCACACCTATCAGAATGGCCACTATTAAAAAGACAGAGAAATACAAGTGTTGGAGAGGATGTGGAGAGATAGGAACACTTATTCATTGTTGGTGGGAATGCAGAATTGTACAGCCATTGTGGAAGACTGTTTGGCAGCTCCTAAGGAATTTGAATATAGACTTGCCATGTGACCCTGCAATACCATTACTGGGTATATACCCAGAAGAACTGAGAGCAAGGACATGACCAGACATTGTACACTGATATTCCTAGCAACATTATTCATGATTGCCAAAAGTTGGAAACAACCTAGGTGTCCATCAACAGATGAATGAATAAACAAACTGTGGTCTATTCACACAATGGAATATTATGCAGCTGTAAAAAGAAATGAAGTCCTAAAGCATATGATAACATGAATGAACCTGGAGGGCATTATGTTGAGTGAAGCAAGCCAGACACAAAAGGAAAATACTGAATGATTGCATTATTATGAATCACATATCTTGTTAACATATTGTTTGATTAAAAAAATTATATATATATCCTGTACATTTAATTGAGAAATGTATATATTTATTCATCTGTGTTTACTTCTTAGTTTTTAATTATTAATATTTTCAATTATTAAATGTACAAAATAAAGTTTATAAAGGAGTAATAGAAATAGATTCTATTATATAAACCTATAAAACAATATAAAAGTCAGTAAAATTTATTTTCGAAGAAGGAAAGCTTGACCTTACAAAACATCTGCTGATGAAATGATACAGAGCTTTAATTATTTTTTCTTAGAACACTTCTATTTAATGAAAAAAATGCTTCTGGAACACTAACTAATTGAAGGTGAAAGACAAAACTATCCCGTAAGTAATTATCCTATCAGAAATCCCTTAGGATATTGTCTATAATTTCCCAGTGCCTTGATTAAATAAAGTCATGGTTTTCATTTTGCAAGATCCTTCTCAGGTATATCCAGCAGACCATAATAAATCCGGTATTATAAGAAAACCTCAGTCACAGAATCAAGACATGACATCAGCCCTTGTAGGCAGCAAGTACATTGGTTTCATTTGGAAACTAATAATAATTAGATATTAATTTTTATGAGGAACATTAAACTGTGATGTTCCATCATGTGAAAACCTAGGAAACATTATGGATAATTCAAACTACATCACCAATTAAAAGAAACTAATGTGAATATAGTTGATTGTTGCAATGCAACAAATATTTACCAATAATGTTCTGATAGTTAAGTTTTCATATATTGTGTCACTTAAACCTGGGCACATATTTTGAAACAGACAAGAGATTGTCATGAATCTCTTTCTATTTTAGAAGGGAAAATGACAAAATATTGGAGTGTTCAAGGATGAACACTGTAATCTAACTGGAAAGTCCACTGATCAAGCATCTGTGAGGACTTGTTTCTTGAAAGCTGCATGGTTGAAATAGTTTATTGAAATTTCATCATGTTATATATTAGAGAAAGTTTTTGATCTTGCATCATCACTGTCACTAAGAAAATAGATGGGGTAGCTATTTTTTTCAATTTGGAATTTTTGGGGAAAACTCAAAGCTGTTTATGAGCCTAATTTGAAGCATCAACATGAATTTATGATCACCGATCTAACAAGATGCTGAATGGAGCAACTATGTGGTGAAAGAGGGCTGCCCAATGGAGCTGGAAAACTGCCTTTTTTCTCCCAGTTTTACACAAAACTAGGCTCATCCTGTGAGACTTGTCTGGAGAGTAAGAATCAACATTTTCAGATAATCCCCAAAGCCTAGAGAATCCTTAGTAACCTCCTATAAGTAGCACTGTATTTTCACATATTTGGATATCTGACACATGTGCTTATAGCCTCTCTGTAAGCAAAAGATTCATCTGAAGGAACCCGTGATAAGGTGAAAAATAAATTAGCAAAATATTTTAATTCTAACTTCAGAAAAACATAATAGAGGAAAAATATTAGTAATTCACTTATTGATATTCATCTGAGTTTGGTTTATCATATAATAGGAACAAACAGTTGAAACAACATTAAGGTCTAATATTAACAAATTATATACATAAGTTTTATTTCAATAAAATGTTTAAATTCTCAGCTACTACACGAAAATGATCTGGTGCAATTTTAACAGCAAGTCAAGAGGCAGATTAGGGATGCTTACTTTAAAGTAAAACATTTTATTGTACATATTTAGAAAAATAATGAGAATAATAACTACCAGAAGAGTAATGACAGTTTCTAAGTGTTAGATACAGTTTTTCAATATATTTTTGCTCTGCTAAAATATCCACAACATTAAATTTACTATTTTAACCATTTTATCTGTACAATTCCATGGCATTAAGTACATTCAAAATGTTGGGCAACAATCACTATCATCTAGTTCCAGAAATTTTACATCATCATTTCTTTGGAGTTTGCATGTGTATTCATAATACTGTATTTTCACAAAAATATATATTAAAAAGGAGAACTATATTTTATTTAAAGAAAGAAAATAGAAAAATAAAAGATAAAAAGAGATATGGCAAAGATGCTTTTTGAAATTAAATATCAAATAAATTATTATTTTTCAACAAATGTACTGAATCCTATTTAAGTCAGTTTCTGAAACTAACTCTTCTCCTCTCTCATGTAGGATGCCAGGATAAAGGCTGTATTTATGTTTCTGTTTATAAATCAGCACCATGTTCTTATAGTTAAGTCCCCATGACACTCATATGTTTGAATATATGTGAATCCCCTCCACAATGACCTGTGTAATCTTGAGTAGCACACACTGCAGATGCAGATGCAGATGCAGAATGTATTGGTAAGGAATAAATCTAGTTTAGTATTTGTCAAGTACACCATGGATAAGCATTTCAGTCCAGCAAAGATGGTAGAGGAGAGTACTAGGTACTTCAAGGTTGGTAACTCCAGCAAATTCTGGAATGTGGGAGGCAGGTGAATGAATAAAGGTAAGATTAATGTCTGCTTCAGGCATGAGGAATTAGGGATAAAATGAGGCATTAGTGATAACCACCGAATGAAGGAAATCATATTGTTAGACTGCAGATTAAAAAAGTTCATTCACCCACACTCATATGCAACCACAAACATATACACATTTTCAGAGCAAAATATGTTCTCCTATGTATATGGAGCATTAGCCTGACATTAGTTGCTAAAATAAAAAAAGAAAGCCACAATTCAGTGGTTTAACCAGCATAAATATTTTAATTCATGCCCAAAAAACTAATGTAGGTGGTTTCCTGGTCATTGCGTCAGACAAATACACTCCTTCAAAATGAGGCCCCACACATCTTCTACACTTGTTTTCCAAGTTGCCCATCATGGGAGGGACACAACACCTCACCTTACATTGCTTTCCAGAGAAGTAAATGACATGGCCACAAATAATTGTTAAGGAGAAAGAGGAATGCAGTGCATCTTTTTACTCCTGGCAATGAAGAATCAGTTGAGTGTAAAAAAAGACTGTTCAATGTGAAATCAGGAAAGGATATAGATACTCATTTTTGTACATGAAATGTGTTAGCTATAAATAATTAAAAAACATATAAGATTTATAAATAGTTTACGGTAACAAGTCTTACATTTTGTATGTTTTCTATGGTTTGCACTCTGGAGTAAATATGTGAATATAATTGATGCAGGTTAGTTTGCATGGCTAACTTTGAGAATGCTTTAATAGAACGCTGAAATATTTCTGCACAAATGTTTTGAAACATTTATAAAGAAAAAATGAATAAATGAAGTTTTAATTCATTATTGTTTTCTTTAACTCTTTCTCTTCAGTTTAAGTAGTTTCAACTGATGATAGGAAAGAATGAGACAGCAGAAATGGATTTTATTCTACTGGGAGTCTTCCCCAACATGAAGCATGCTGACATCCACATTGGTGTGATCATCCTCATCTACCTTGCTGCCCTCACAGGGAATTCCATCCTGATTTTCCTCATCCTGGGGCATTCTCAGCTTCACACACCCATTTACTTCCTTCTCAGCCAACTGTCCCATATGGACTTGCTCTTCATCTTCCCCACTGTCCCCAATATGGTCATGGAGTTTTTCTCAGGAAAGAAAAACATCTCATACATAGCCTGTGGGACACATATGTTCTTCTCTCTGATGCTGGGTGAAGCTGAGTGCATTCTCCTGACTCTACTGGCCTGTGATAATTATATGGCCATCTGGCCATCCACTGAGATATCCAGTCATCATGTACCAGAGGGTCTGCCAGAAAATGGTCACTGGGTCTTGGGTTGGGCATGCCCTAAATGCTGTAGCATAGGTTATCTATACTATGTACTTACCTAAATGTGACGACAAGGAGACAGAACACTTTTTCTGTGAAGTCAAAGCTATCTTGACTTTCTCCTGTATGGAAATCTCTGCCTATAAATTGGAAATACTTGTAAGCATTGTGCTAGTTTTTATTCCTCTTGTCATCATCTTTTCCTCCTACATGATCATCTTCATCACTGTCTTTAACATGAATGCCCTAAAGGTGAGGAACAAACCTCTGCCCACCTGTTCATCCCATCTGATGGTGGTGGGGCTCTTTTATGGTCCAGCCATCTTTACCTACATATCCCTGGTTCCTCACACAATCCTGGTCAAGACAGGGCTGAGTCAGTGTTCTTTTCAACCATCACCTCTATGTTGAACCCCTTTATTTATAGCCTGAGAAACAAAGAAGTTCTGGGGGAATTGAGGAAGATACAGGAAAGGTGTCTCTTCAAATTAAAACCCCCAATCTTCTTATGTCATAAAATCTAATGAACTTTGAGTAATATATG
Organism: Tolypeutes matacus; assembly: GCA_026826555.1. NCBI lineage: Eukaryota > Metazoa > Chordata > Mammalia > Cingulata > Chlamyphoridae > Tolypeutes > Tolypeutes matacus. The sequence goes on from JAKSZT010038682.1 coordinate 3,862,487, forward strand.
CAAGTCAATACACATGGGCATTATGTTCTCTGTCTCTAAATATTTGTGATCTTCTTTGATTTGTGGTCTACTTAAATTTCATTTATGTTTTACTTTGTAGCATTAATGTTCCTACATTCAATCAGAATGGATTTCTTTGTGTTACATTTAATTTTTGTACCATATTTTTAATATATTTATCCTGAATTTAAAACATTTTGGGTGGGTGCATATGTTTGTACCAGCACAGTGTTTATATTCAAAACAAGCATATAAAACTTCTTAACAAATACTTAATAAAATGTCCCAACTTGTGAAATAGCACACACAAAATATATTATTTCAATTAACAACTATTCACTGATAATTTTTTTACGTAGAAAAACAGTTCAGTGGAATAAGATATAAATAAAGATCTTAATTTCAGCATATAATAAATTCAGTATACAGGAGTCAGATTATAAACAACTGAAAGACCAGTAATTAATTATTACACAGATTATTATTAATAAAATATATATATAATTTAGGCAGATATAATGTTTATGCTACTATTTTGAAAAAAATAACAAGATAGATACACGGAATGATCAATTTGCATCAGCAATTCTGTGTTATGGATGATTATTTACTGTTCTTTTGTGTGTGTGTGTGTGTGTGTATGTGTGTAGTAGCTCTTCTTTTTGTTCAATCCTGCAGCTTTTCCTAGAGCTCCTCTTATGAGAACACAGAATCCTTTCTTTTTAAAATTGTTCCTTTCCAAGTCTATATTGCTCTACTGGGACAACCTTAAATATTTCAAACCTCTGACCACATCTGTGGTCATGTAACCCAGGTATTGAGCCCATGAGTATATCCTGTGAGTTTCATTGGAATGACCTCAATTATAGTCAAAATAGTGACCCTCTCCTCAGCTTGGCTCAAATAGTAAGAATGTGTTTCCAGAACCATATATTCTCAATCAAAGGGAAAAAAGACCTAACTGCAGCAGATGATACTGAGATTAGCCAACAGATAGAATCCCAGACATCAGCAAAATTGTCAAGACATACTAAGAAACAGGAAAATTTTGTTCAGTCAAGGGGAAAAGTTAAAACAACAGAGGATATACAGACTTCACAATTAATTGAAGAATTTCAAACATATCTCTTAAATAATTTCAAGTATATTCTGTTACCATATATAAAATCTAACATCTTCCTTTTAAATCACATTCAGATACATATTTCAGTGCTGTTAATTGCATTCATAATATTGTGCTACCATCACCACTACCCATTAACAAAACATTTCCATCATCCAAATATGAACCCTGTATATTTTAAGATTGAACTTCCTTTTCTCTCTCCTCACCCCACTGGCTGGTACCCTATTATCTAGATTCTGACACTATTAATTTGCTTATTCTAATTTTATCATGCCAGTGAGGTAATACAATATTTGTTATTCTGTGTCTGGTTTATTTCAAATTTTCCTATCATTTTGATGTGCTAAATTTGAAGATCAATTGCTTCCACTTGCCTAGGGTTTTATTGTAGATTAAGGCTACTCTTTGATGTCTGTAACAACTTATTTTAGATGCTAAAATAGTACAGAGTTAACTGTTCAGATTATCTCGGATCTTGTGGTGGTTTGAAGCTGTATGTACCCCAGAAAAATGTGCTTTTCAAGTTATTCCTTTCTTGTGGGTGTGTACCAATTGCAAGTAGGACCCTTTTTAAATAATACATTTTTTATTTTAAAAAAATAGTTTAGATTAAATAAATGCTATAAAAAATATAGGGGATTCCCATATGCACCGCTCCCTACTCCTCCCAACTATTCCCACATTAACAACATCCTTCATTAGTGTGGTGTATTTGTTAAAATTTATTAACATGTATTGGAACATTGTCACTAAGTATGGATTATAATTTGTATAATAGTTTCCACTCTGTCCCACATAATTTTGTAAGTTATAACAAAATATATAAGGGCCTGTATCCATCATTGCAATGTCATTCAAGGCAATTCCAATGTCCTGAAAATGCCCCCATATTACACCTGTTTTTCTCTCTCCCTCCTTCAGAAGCTCTGGTGGCCACTGCCTTAACATCAATGATAAAAATTCTTCCATTGCTAGAAAAAAATATAAGTCTATAGTAGAATAACAGTAATTCAGATCTAATCCATTGTTCATTCCTCAATCCTGAAGATTCTGGGATGGTGATTGTATTAGTCAGGGTTATCTCAGGAAACAGAATCAGCAGGAGATATCTGTGAATAATATGGAACTCTAAAAGAGTCTCTCACGTGACTGTGGGGACTCACAAGTCCAGGTTCCTCAGGCAAGCTGCAAACCAGGGGCTCCGATGAAAGCCCGATGAAAGGTCGTTGATGAGTCTCTGGGAGAAGTTGCCTGTCCAACGATGAGCTGGGAAATTCTCTCTGAATGTTGAAATCACTTCTACTTTTAAGTCATTCAACTGATTGGATAAAAGCACCACCAATTGATAATGTAATCTCCCTGATTGATGCAGATGTAATCAGCCATCCATGCAGTAAACTCACTGGTGATTGAAGTCCATAAATGCTCTTGTATTACAATTAGCCCAGTGCTTGCTGGAACAAACACCTGGAAAAAACTACTTGGCCGAGTTGACACATTAGCCTAACCATCACAGTCCACCCCTTGTCAACTCGGCAATCATACACATTACTCTAAACCATACTTAGTCTCTAAGTAAAAACAATAACAGACAAGTATACATATATATTTCCACCTAACAATGTTCAACTCCCCTGCGTACAACCGGCAATGCATTAATTCCCTACAGAACAGGGTGCAAGTCCTTGGATGATAGTCACTCTTAAACTCAACATCCTTAAATATTTTGATGTGGGATTAATACAACTTTTCATGTTAGGGGAAAAGATTGGGGAAGAAAACAAAGAAATTCATTTTGTGTACATATACAATCATACTCATAACGAAACATGGAAGAAGGGTACATGACCATTACAGTCCTCGTTTCTGTAACTGGTCACGTGGTGGAAGTTCATATTTATCACTAACTTCTTCCACTACCCATTCCATGTTCCCATTACCTTCAGCAAGCACTTCAGCTGGCCGTGGTTCTTTGCCTGGGGGGGTGACCCAAACTTTCATTCCCGAAGATTCTGGGCCATTGTTAATCCTGCTTGAATTGGTTTGTTGCAATTTTCCATTGACTTTAATCACAGGGCATGGCAGGATTAGGAGACGCCCTAGAGGATCCCCTGCATTCCAGGCAAACTCTTCTTTATCCCCATTATGTAGATGTAGTCCTATTTCCTCTTGATAGTCAGGATCAATCACCCCAGCCAGTACAGTAATTCCCCTCTTTGCCTGTTGATTCACAGGTAAGAGGAGCCCAAAGTGGCCAGGTGGAAGTCTTAACTTCCAGTTCAATGGAATCACTGTTATATTCCCAGGTTGCAGCACTCCTCCTCTTGGGACTAAAACCTGTAGACCAGCAGAGCTTAAGGTTTCAGGGACAGGAAGCAAAAATTTTCCTAGTGGGTCACTAGGGGTAATAGTGAGTGGTGCCACTCCCATTTCCACCCCTTGATTCCTGGACCCATGAATCCTGGCTATGGGAGAAACAGCACCATAGATAGGACGCTGATTCAGAGCATACACAGCGTCCTGGAGAACATTGTCCCAGCCCTGCAAGGTATTGCCACCTAGTTGGCACTGTAATTGAGTCTTCAAAAGGCCATTCCACCGTTCTATTAATCCAGCTGCTTCAGGGTGATGGGGAACATGGTAAGACCAGTGAATTCCATGGGCATGTGACCATTCCCTCACATCATTTGCTGTGAAATGGGTTCCTTGATCAGAAGCAATGCTGTGTGGAATGCCATGGCGGTAGATAAGACATTCAGTAAGTCCACAGATGGTAGTTTTGGAAGAAGCATTGCATGCCGGAAATGGAAACCCATAACCAGAGTATGTGTCTATTCCAGTTAAAACAAATTGCTGCCCCTTCCATGATGGAAGTGGCCCAATGTAGTCCACCTGCCACCAGGTAGCAGGCTGGTCACCTCGAGGAAAGGTGCCATATCTGGAGCTGAGTGTGGGTCTCTGCTGCTGGCAGATTGGGCATTCAGCAGTGGCTGTTGCCAAGTCAGCCTTGGTGAGGGGAAGTCCATGTTGCTGAGCCCATGCATAACCTCCATCCCTACCTCCATGGCCACTTTTTTCATGAGCCCATTGGGCAATGACAGGTGTGGCTGGGGAAAGAGGCTGAGCATTAGCCACAGAGCGGGTCATCTTATCCACTTGATTATTAAACTCTTCCTCTGCCGAAATCACCCTCTAGTGAGCATTCACGTGGGACACAAATATGTTCATGTTTTTTGCCCACTCAGAAAGATCTATCCACATAGCTCTTCCCCAGACCTCCTTGTCACCAATTTTCCAATCATGTTCCTTCCAGGTCCCTGACCATCCAGCCAAACCATTGGCAACAGCCCATGAATCAGTGTACAAACACACCTCTGGCCATTTCTTCCTCCAAGCAAAATGAACAACTAGGTGCACTGCTCGAAGCTCTGCCCACTGGCTAGGATTTGCCCTCATGGCTATCCTTCCAGGATGTCCCAGGAAAGGGCTGCAGTGCAGCAGCTGTCCACTTTCGGGTGGTACCTGCATATCATGCAGAACCACCTGTAAACCAGGCCCAAGTTTTCTCATCCTCAGTCAACTGATTGTAAGGGAGTCCCCAAGAGGCCAAAGCTGTTGACTGGGAAAGAGAAGGTAACACAGCAGGGGTGGTGACCATGGGCATTTGGGTCATTCCTCATGTAACTTACTTGTGCCTTCAGGACCTGCTCGAGCCCTATCTCGTATATACCACTTCCACTTTATTATGGAGTGCTACTGTGCACGCCCAACTTTATGGTTTGCTGGGTCAGACAATACCCAGCTCATGATAGGCAACTCAGGTCTCATGGTAACTTGATGGCCCATGGTTAAGCGTTCAGTCTCTACTAAGGCCCAGTAACAAGCCAAAAGCTGCTTCTCAAAAGGGGAGTAGTTATCTGCAGAGGATGGCAATGCTTTGCTCCAAAATCCTAAGGGTCTGCGTTGTGATTCCCCTATAGGGGCCTGCCAAAGGCTCCAGACAGCATCTCTATTTGCCACTGAAACTTCCAGCACCATTGGATCTGCTGGATCATATGGTCCAAGTGGCAGTGCAGCTTGCACAGCAGCCTGGACCTGTCGCAGGGCTTCCTCTTGTTCCAGTCCCAATCAAAACTAGCAGCTTTTCTGATCACTCGGTAAATGGGCTGCAGTAACACACCCAAATGAGGAATGTGTTGTCTCCAAAATCCAAAGAGGCCAACTAAGCATTGTGCCTCCTTTTTGGTCATAGGAGAGGCCAGGTGCAACAGCTTATCCTTTACTTTCGAAGGGATATCTCAACAGGCCCCACACCACTGGACACCTAGAAATTTTACTGAAGTGGAAAGACCTTGTATTTTTGTTGGATTTACCTCCCATCCTCTCTCACACAAATGCCTTACCAATAAATCTAGAGTCTTTGCTACTTCTTGCTCAGTATGTCCTATCAACCTGATATCATCAATATAATGGACCAGTGTGATGTCTCGTGGGAGGGAGAGACGATCAAGTTCCCTGCACACAATATTATGACATAGGGCTGGAGAGTTGATATACCCCTGAGGCAGGACAGTGAAAGTATACTGCTGGCCTTGCCAGCTGAAAGCAAACTGTTTCTGGTGGTCCTTACTAATGGCAATTGAGAATAAAGCATTTGCCAGATCAACAGCTGCATACCAGGTACCAGGGGAAGTGTTGATTTGCTCAAGCAATGATACCACATCTGGGACAGCAGCTGCAATTGGAGTCACCACCTGGTTAAGTTTACGATAATCTACTGTCATCCTCCAAGATCCATCTGTTTTCTGCACAGGCCAAATAGGAGAGTTGAATGGGGATGTGGTGGGAATCACCACCCCTGCATCCTTCAAATCCTTGATGGTGGCACTAATCTCTGTGATACCTCCAGGAATCCGGTATTGCCTTTGATTTACTATTTTGCTAGGCAGGGGCAGTTCTAGAGGCTTCCACTTGGCCTTTCCAACCATAATAGCCCTCACTCCATGAGACAGGGATCCAATGTGGGGATTCTGCCAGTTACTGAGTATGTCTATTCCAATTATGCATTCTGGAACTGGAGAAATAACCACAGAATGGGTCTGGGGACCCACTGGACCAACTGTGAGATGGACCTGAGCTAAAACTCCATCAATCACCTGACCTCCATAAGCCCCTACTCTGACTGGTGGACCACAGTGACGTTTTGGGTCTCCTGGAATTAATGTGACTTCTGAGACAGTGTCTAATAATCCCCAAAATGTCTGATCATTTCCTTTTCCCCAATGCACTGTTACTTTGGCAAAAGGCCGTAGGTCTCCCTGAGGAAAGGTGGGAGGAAGATTAAGTGTATAAATTTTTGGCAGTTTAACAGGATCGTTCCCCTAGGGGACCCAGCCTTCCCCTCATTCAAGGGGCTCTGGGTATGTAAACTGTCTCAAGTCTGGGAACTGATTAAGGGGCCGTGATACTCTGCGTCTGTAATTAGAGTTAGGATGTTGTTCACTTGACCTTGAACTCTTCTGTTTATACAGATCCAGAAGAAATCTAGTAGACTGCCCATGTATTTCACTTCTGGGTACCCCATGATCTATTTACCAATGCCATAACTCCACGCGACTCAGACTATTCTGTGTGCTGTTTCGAATCTGTCTTTCATTGCGGTTGCCACGCCTACCTTGGCTTTGGCGATTAACTGCCGATAATTGACTTTTACCGGGCCTTGATCCAATCATCCCCATAATATTTAAGGATTCCAATTCCATTACAGCCCCCCCTACAGTAATATCTGGACTGCAGAGAAGAGCAACCACAGAGCTCTTCAGAGAAGATGGAGTTAGTCTTACAAATTTATTCCTCACAGTCCTGGTTAAAGGTGTGTCCTCTGGACATTCCTGCAGTGGGTGGGCAGGTCTTAAGTGGTAAATCCATTCTAGCATTCCAATCTCTCTAAGCCTTTGAATCCCCTCATCTACTGTATACCATGGCAAATGTGATATCAGACATGTAGGCCATCGTTTGGTCCATGCTTCAGTCAGCCACCCAAACAAAGTGTTAGAGCCCTTTCTAACCCCTCGAGCTACAGCGTTGAATCTAGAATTTCTGCTTAGTGGACCCATATCAATAAATTCAGCCTCATCCAACTTTATATTCCTTCCATCATTACCCCATACCCTTAGTATCCATTCCCACACATATTCCCCTGATTTCTGTCTATATAAGTTGGAAAACTCATGCAGTTCTTTCAGAGTATAATGTACTTCCTCATGGATCACACTTTGTATTTCACCTTTGGGGCTTGTTGTGATTTTAATCTAGTAATGGGTCTCGAAGACAAGAGGGGTGGGGGGTCTGGGTAAGGAGAAGGATTAGAGATGTCTTGCAGGCTACTGACCTGAGGGAATTCCTTTGCATTTTCTTCTGGTGAGACAGGATTATTCTCTTGAGGCAGGGGTTGGAAGACAGATTCCTCAGGGCAGACTGGAAGTTGGACCATGCATGCTGGAGATTGGTTGGTACCTGCCTCGTGGCTGGGAGGAGGTACATACTCTCTGGGGCAAGGTGGAGGCTGGGCAGTGCATGCTGGAGTTAGGCTGGTACCTGGCTCAGGGCTGGGAGGTGGTCCAGGCTCCCTGGGGCAGGCCAGAAGCTGGGCAGTACAGGCTTCCATTTGGCTTGTACCCACCTCAGGGCTGGAAGAAAGTCCAGACTCCCTGGGGCAGGCTGGAGGCTGGATGATACAAGGTTGAGAAGGTGTGGTCTCCACAGGGCAGGCCATCACAGGTTTATCTGGTAAAGTCTCAGCAGAATTTAGGGTTCCAATGTCCCCACCAATATTATCATCATCCCATATGCCTCCATCCCAATCCTCAGGGTTCCACTCCTTTCCAATCAATGCCCTCACTTTAATTGCAGAAACCCTGTGAAGTTGAGATTTTAGTTTCCTCTGTAATTCTGCTACTCATACAATGAGAGACTGCATTTGATTCTCAGATATCTCAAGTCTGCGGCTACAGGAGACAAGATTTTCTTTCAAGGCACACATAGAAACTTTCATATCATTCATGCGGCATTTAAGTTTCAAAATTGAAGACTTTAGCTCATCCCTTTCTTTTGTAACTGTATCCAGAGTATCTAGGAGGAGCCAGCCAACATCATTATATTTTTTTTACTTCACAAAATTCTGTTAAAGTGTTGAAAACACTCTCACCCAGATCCTTGCTTCTTATAAGTGTGGAAGTAGGGGAATCCAATGGATTTGATATCTGCGTGGGTTTGTACCCCACTTCTGGTACCAGCTGTATTAGTCAGGGTTCTCTCGGGAAACAGAATCAGCAGGAGATATCTGTAAATAATATGGAACTCTAAAAGAGTCTCTCACTCGACCGTGGGGACTCACAAGTCCAGGTTCCTCAGGCAAGCTGCAAACCAGGGGCTCCGATGAAAGCCCAATGGATGGTCGTTGATGAGTCTCTGGGAGAAGTTGCCTGTCCAACAATGAGCTGGGAAATTCTCTCTGAATGTTGAAATCACTTCCACTTTAAAGTCATTCAACTGATTGGATAAAAGCACCACCCATTGATAATGTAATCTCCCTGATTGATGCAGATGTAATCAGCCATCCACGCAGTAAACTCACTGGTGATTGAAGTCCATAAATGCTCTTGTATTACAATTAGCCCAGTGCTTGCTGCAAGAAACACCTGGACACAACTACTTGGCCGAGTTGACACATTAGCCTAACCATCACAGTGATGCTTTTGATGAGGCTACTTCAGTTAATGTGTGACCCATATCAATCAGAATGGGTCATAATCCTATTACTAGGTTCATTTACAAGAGAATAAAATTCAGACAGAGAGGAGAAAGCCAAGGAAGCAAGAAGCTTGAATCAACAAAACCCAGAAGGAAGAGACCAGCAATGCCACCTGCATTGCCATTGTCAGAGGAGCTAAGAATTGCTTGCAGCTGTTCTTCAGGAAGAATGCATCACCTTGATGATACCTTGATTTGGATATTTCTCAAGCATCAAAACAGTGAGCAAATAAGCTTCCATTGCTTAATCCATCCCATTTCATGGTATTATCTTGGGCATCCTAGGAAAATAATAGGTTCTCTGCATCTGACTCTTGCCCTAAATATGCGGTACAAATTTAATATTGGCCTTTTATTTATAATTTTTCACCTCCAGTACTATGTTTCCTTTCCTCTGCTCCTTCTCTAGGAATCCTGATATATTCTGTTTGCTTTTGTACAGAATTTTTTTCTGCAGCTCCTTTTATTTGTTTAACTTATCTTCCTAATTCATTGTCTCCTCTTTATTACACTTTTTAGTTTTTGAACCTGTCCTGCCCTTCAACATTTCAGGACATCCTTTTATTTTCCCCATGGGGCTTTTCTGCCTCCAGTAATTTCCCATTATGGTATCTTGTCGCAAGGAGGCAGATGAGGTTTATCCAACATTATCAGTTTTATTTTTTCATTTAAGTGATTTAAAAATATCAGAGCCTGGGATGAGTATGGGCTCCCCTTGTCAACAGTTTTACCATGGTCTATTTTTTTCCTGGAGATTATTTTTATTTACTCACTTGCTAGCAGGTTTTCTTCTGCCCTGAGATGCAGACATGACTCTCTGTGCTTAGATATGGATGAGGTTCTACCTCACTGCTGTAAATGGCTTTATTGTCTGCATCTGTGGCAAGAGGTACCCATAAAAACTTGCCTCTATGTGACTCTTAACCAGTGTGGAACTGAGAAAATTACAGGAGCACAGTCTCTTGTATCTAGGTCATAGATATCCTATTGTTTTGAATTTTTCTTTTTCTTGATTCAGTGTTTCTTGAGTTCTTCTCTAGTCTCTATTGTCTCCTTGGGATCCAAGGAAGTAAGATATATATTTTTTATTAGTTGCTTCAAATGGGAGATATTTTCAAGGGATTCTTATTTTGCCATATTGATGATGACCCACTATTTCTCCCTTTAGTACTTTTACAATTTGCTTCATATATTTTGAGACTCTCTTCTTTAGTGCATATATTTGTAAAATTGCTATTTTTTGATGAATTTGCACATTTATCCATATATAATTTCTTCTTTCTCTTGTAATTTTTAAAATTAAAAGGCTATTTTTCTGTTATTATCATAGCCTTCTCAGTTCTCTTTTAATAACTAATTACATATGATATATTTTTCTATCCTTTTAATCTCAATCCATTTATGTTTGTAGGTCAAAAGCATGTTCTTTGTAGACAGCATATACTTCTTTTTTTTTTTAAGATTTTATTTATTTATTCATTTATCCCCCCTTTGCTGCTTGTGCTCACTGGGTCAGCTAACCATGCCGTGTGGGCGGGTTTGCCTTCACCAGGAGGCCCCGGGAACCGAACCCAGGGCCTCCCATATGGCAAACGGAAGCCCTACTGATTGAGCCACAGCCGCTTCCCAGCATATACTTCTATGATGTTTCTTTATCTACTCTGCCCATTTCTGCCTTTTGATGGGAGTGTTAACAAATTATATTTAAGGTAACACCTGATAAGACAAGATTTAAGTTTTCCTTTTTTGTTATTTTCTCTATGTATTATACTTTTTTTCTTCCTTTTCTTAATATATGCTCCCTCTTTATTTAGACACTATTTTATATGGAGACTTTTAAAATCACTTCTTTCTTTTTTGGAAAATTTTAGATATTTTCTTTAGGATTATCTTGGGGATTACAATTACAAACCTTAATTTTTTACAATGTAGTTTGTATTGGTAACAACTTGACTTCAATAACATATGCATAGTATGTTCCTATATCTCTCAGTCTTCACTTTTTATGTAGCTTTTATCACAATCATCATTATATATCTTATGCCAGTTGCAAAGCATAACATTTTTTATATATTTGCACTTACACCATCATAGAAGTAAACCATAACATTACATTGGTAAGGGAAGTTGTTGGCGGAGTAAGGAGCTCCAAGTGCCAGCTTGTCATTTGGGAGAGTTGGTAATCATACAGAGCTATCTAAAGCACCTGTTTGAAGAGTACCAAGAGGCCAGATGATCACGGTGTAACATCCTAGAAAGAATGGAAAAAGACTGCCCATCTGCAGTGAAGATTCATGAGTAGAGCATTCCAGTGGTGCCCATCCTCCACTGGCTGCACAAGCCACCTCTGGAGCAATTCCATGGTTGGAATTGGAAGCTCAATTTCCCAAAATGGGGAAGGAAGAGATCAATGGGCACCAACTTCAGCTACTGAATACTAAATTCACCTGGCTAAAGTATAATACTAAATAGCTAAAATTTGAACCTGTTCAAATCAGAAAGAGACCAAGAGCACTGATTTTAACTCTGCCCCTGGATTGAGGGGAAACTGGGCTGATTGAAAATCACAGTGAAGTTAAGGACTGGCTTGTTTCCACCCAGATCAAATGGCAGCCCTATCCTGGACTGCAGCCACACTTCTGGCAGAGAGGAAACTGTTAAAATATGATCCAGCCTCTCCCCAGGTAACTGCAGGTGTTTTCAACAGAAACAAGGTGGATAGTTGGACATGTGGAGATCCATCCCCACACTCTAATAAGATAGGAGGGGATCTGTGGTTCCTGGGCCTCTCTGAGTAACTGCAAATGATTTCAGCTTGCATAGACTGCTTTTTTGAGCATTTTTGATTCCATCCCCATCTCACCCTACATAGGATAGGAGGAGGCTGGTGTTTCTTCAGCCTCTCTGCAAAACTTCAGAAGCTCTTGGCCAGCACAAACTAAATAGTTGGAGACATTGGGCTCCATCTCTGTCTCTCAATGGGATAGTAGGGAAGCTGTGTTTACTCAGTCTCTCTGGGAAACTGCAGGTGCTTTCAGCCCACACAGCCTTGTTTGTTGTGAACCTGTGGTTCCATCTTCACCCCTAAAAGGCAGAAGGGACAGTATTCCTTCAGTCTTGTGGGGCAACTGCAAGAAATTTTGGCTCACATAGATTAGATTGTTTTTACACATTGCAGTGTCCATTCTCACACATGGGAGGGAAGAATGAGGCAAAAGATACATTAATCCAGATGGTAAACTGCAGTTAGTTTTGATCTGCATGGCTTACTTTTCTGCCAACACATGCAAGTCCATCTCTGCCCAGGAAGTGGAGTAAAGGGTGTGAAGTTTCATTACACTTTCTGAGCAAATATAGATGATCTTGACCTATGTGGCTTGGATTACTACACACAACTGCAGCTCAGTCCTTATCTGTGGCAAAGGAAAAGTTTGGAGAAGTTTTGGTAGTTCCTGGGGAAATGTGGGCAGCTTCCACCTCCACTGGTTAGAGTATAAACTACATCCTTGGCTCCTACTACAAAACCAGCAAAGGAGAAAGGGGAAAAATGTCTTAACCTAAAGAGAGAAACAGTGCTCATTATAAATACATTTAGTAAGCCAGATGCCACGACACCAACAAAAGTAGAGTCCATACCAAGAAAGAGGAAGATATGGCCCAGTCAAAGGAAAAAGACAATCCTTTAGATGACATAAAAGAGTTGAGACAACTGATCATAGAAATTCAAACAAATCTTAATAAGTTCGATGAAATGGCTAAAGAGATTAAAAATATTAAGAAGACACTGAGTAAGCACAAAGAAGAATTTGAAAGCATACAATAAGTGAAATTAAAAATACATTGGAGTACTGTTGTGGCAATGGATATAGGCCATTTTAAATCAGCACACACCACTCAGAACTGAGTGGGAGAGAGTGTGGTCTACACTGTGAACTGTGGTCTATGGTTGGTGGCAAGGCTCCAGGATGTGTAAGTTCATTGAGGTTGGTGGGCCACACTATGGGAGATGTTTGTGTTGGATGTGGTGGGAGGTGTGGGAGGTGGGCAGCATGGGAATCCCAGTGGGTTCCGTGTAATATTTTGGGTAATCTAAGCACCTCTTAAAATATATGTATATATATATAAAAAAATAAAAATAAATTTCAAAAAAAAAAAAAGATATGCAAATAAGACTATGCAGAATATATTTTAACACATTTATGATGTTTGTGTACAGTTATGACAGAAATACTTTCACCTTTCAGATACTGAAAAATAAATACCCTAAGTAAATAAAAAAAAAAAAATACATTGGAGGCATATGAATGTAGATGTGAGGAGGCAGAATGAATGATGAGTGAGCTTGAAGCCATGGTCTTCAAAAACAAACATACAAAAGAAAAGGTGAAGAAAAGAATGGAAGAAAATTGACCTGCATCTCAGGGAACTAAATGAATGCAAGAGACATCCACACATATGTGTCGTGGGTGTCCCAGGAGGAAAAGAAGAAGAAAAATGGTCAGAAGGAACATTTGAAGAAATAATGGTGGAAAATTTCCCAACCCTATTGAAGGACATAGCTATCCATGTCCAAGAAGCACAATGTACTCCCATCAAAAGAAGACAGAATAGACCTACGCTGAGACAAATACTCATCTGAATGTCAAATGACAAAAAAAGACAGAATTCAGAAACAGCAACAGAAAAGCAATGCATCACATATAAAGGACACTCATTAAGATTAAGTGCTGATTTCACATCAGAAATTATTGAGGCACAATTGCAGAAGTATGATATATTTAAGGTATTGAAAGAGAAAAATATACTGCCAGCCAAGAATCTTATATCCAGCCAGGCTGTCTTTCAAAAATGAGGATGAGTTTAGAATATTCACAGGTAAAAGGAAACTGAGAAAGTGTTTTACCAATAGAGCTGCTTCATAGGAAATGTGAAAAAAAGTGCTACAATCTGAAAATAAAAGAGAGGAAATAGAGGATTGGAAAAGAGTCTAGAATTGAGAAACAAAGTTTATATCAGTAAATGTAACTAAAAGTCTCAAAAGAGTAGTGAAAATACAATATGATACATTAAGCCCAAAGTTCAAAATGGGTGAAGTAAGAACTATATTTACAGTAATAACATTGAATGTTAATGGTTTAAACTCCCCAATCAATAGACACACACTGGTGGAAAGGATAAGAAAATATGTGCCATCTATAAGTTGTCTACAGGAGACTCACATTACACCAAAGGATAATAAAATATTGAAATTGAAAGTCTGCAAAAAGGTATTCCATGCATGCAGTAACACAAAATAAGGTACAGTAGATATAATTATGTCAGATGACACTGATGTTAAAAGCAACACTCTTATTATAGACAAGGAAGGGAATTATATATTAATAAAAGAACAATTCACCAGGAAGAAATAATCATAAATGTATGTGTAACCAACCAGAATGGCCAAAATTACCTGAAGCAAACACTTGCAAAACTGAAGGGAGAAATAGATGCTTTTACAATAATAGTTGGAAACTTCAATACACCACTCTCAGCATTGGACAGAAAATATGGGCAGAGGATGAGTAAAGAAACAGAAAGCTTGAATAAGATGATAAATGGAATAAACCTAATAGACATACACAGAATATGGCACCCTAGAACAACAGGATATACATTCTTTTCACATACCAATGGATCTTTCTCTAGGATAGACATATGTTGGGTGACAATGTAGATCCCAATAAAGTGAAGAGGATCAAAATTATACAAAGCACTTTCTTGCATCAGAATGGAATCATTCTGAATCAACCACAGGTGTAAAATGTGAAAAGTGACAAACATATGAAGATTTAACAACACACTCTTAGATAATCAGTGGGTTAAAGAAGAATTTTTCAGAGATTAGTAAATATCTCAAGACAAATGAAAATGAGAAACCAGCATATTAGAACCTATGGAATGCAGCAAAAGCAGTGCTGAGAAGGAAATTTATAGCCTTCAATTCTTACTTCAAAAAGAAGAAAAAATTAAAATCAATGACCTGTCTACACAGCTGGAGGAATTAGATGAAGAACAGCAAACTGTTCCCAAGGCTTGCAGAAGGAATGATATAACTAAGAGCAGAACAGAAATAAATGAAATTCAGATAAGAAAGCAGTGAGAATTAAGAAAAAAAAGTCATTTCTTTGAAAAGATAACAAACTTGACAACCCTTAGCTAACTGACAAAGAAATAATCAAAGAAGATGCAAATAAATGAAAAAAAAAATGAAAATGGAGACATTACTACTGACCCCACAGGAATCAAAGAGATCATAAGAGGATACTATGAACAACTGTATGCCAACAAACTAGACAATGTAAATGAAATGGAAAAAATCCTTAGGAACATACAAACAACTTACACTGACCCTAGATGAAATAGAAGACAGCAACAAAACAATCACAAGTAAAGAGATGGAAATAGTCATCAAGCAATTCCCTAAAATGAAAAGCCCAGGACAAGATGATTTCATTAGTAAATTCTACCAAGCAAAGAAGATTTAATACCAACCTTACTCAAAAATTCCAAAAAAAATTGAACAAGAAGGAACACTGCCAAACTCATTCTATGAAGTCTAATTCCAAAGCCAGATAAAGTTATTAGGAAAAAAAAAATTACTGGCCCATTTCCCTAGTAAAACAGATGGAAAAATCCTCAACAAAATACTTGTTAATTGACTCCAACAACATATTAAAGGAATTATTGATTATGGTCAAGTAAGTTTTATACCAGACATGCAAGAATGGTTCAACACAAGAAAATCAATCACCATAATACATCACATTAATAAATCACAGAATAAAAGTCACATGATTCTATCAATTGAAACAGGAAAGTCATTTTACAAAATACAGTATTTTTTCTTGATAAAAAACAACACAAAAGATAGGAACTGAAGGAAATTTTCTCAAAATGATAAAGTTGATGTATGAAAAATGCACAGCTAACATTGTACTCAATGGTGAAGGATTGAAAACTTTCCAGTTGAGATCAGGAACAAGACAAGCATGCCCACTATCACAACTGTTGTTCAATATACTGCTAGTGGTTCTGGCTAGAGCAATCAGGCAAGAAACAAAATAAAGGACATCTAAATCAGAAAAGAACTAGAACTTTTGCCATTCACAGATGGCATGGTCCTATATTTAGAAAGTCCCCCAAAAATCTACAACAAATTTGCTAAATCTAATAAATAATTTCAGCAGAGTGGAAGGATAAAAGATTAATATGCAAAAATCAGTAGTATTTCCATACACTAGTACTGCACAATTTGAGGATGAAATCAGGAAAAAAAATTCCATTTACAATAATGACTGAAAAAATCAAATAATTAGGAATAAACCTCACCCAGGATGTAAAACACTCTGTATTCAGAAAACTACAATGTATTTCTAAAAGAAATTTATAAAGACATGTTGGGAGAGCTGTATGCTTTATTAATCTGTATCAATAAAATTGATTTATTAAAAAAAAAAAAGGCCTAAATAAATGGAAGAACATTCTGTGCTCATGGATTGAAAGACTAAATATTTTAAAATTTCAATTATACCCAAATTGATGTACAGATTCAATGCAATCCCACCCAATAAAAATTCTACCATTTAAAAAAGAAATAGAAAACTCAAATATCAAATTTATTTGGAATAAGGCATCAAAATTCTTCAGAAAATTTTAAAAAGAAAGAGCAAATTTGTAGAACTCTCACTTCTATACTTTAGATTATATTACCTAGCTACAGTGCAAAAAACATCATGATACTGGAATAAAGAAAGACACATAGATGGATGGAACTGAATTGATGGTTTAGAAACAGACTCTCACATCTATGGTTAAGTGATTTTGAAAGGATTGTCAAACCCACCCAGCTGGGGCAGACAGTCTATTAATCAAATGGGAGAACTGTATATCCATAGCCAAAAGAAAGAAAGAGAACCCATATCTCACACCTTATACAAAAATTAACTCCAAATGGATCAAAGCCATAACCATAAAATTTACAACCATAAAGCTCCTAGAAGATCTGGTGGTAGGTAGTGGATTTTTAAGCCTTACACCAAAATCACAAGCAATGAAAGAAGATATGGATAAATGTGACCTCCACAAACTTAAAAAAAAATTGTGATTCAAAGCACTTCATCAAGAAGGTGAAACGCACCCACCCTATGGGAGAAAATAATTGAAAATCACATATCTGATAAGGGTGTGGTTTCCATTTCCTAAAAGAGATCATACAACTCAACAATAATAGAGCAAGTGATTCAATTTAAAAATGGGCAAAATACTTAAATAAACATTTCTCCAAAGAGGAAATATAAATTGCCAAAAAGCACATGAAAATTTATTCTCTATTATTAGCTATTAGGGAAATGAAAATCAAAACAACAATGAGATATCATCTCACACCACATAAAATGGCCATTATTTTTTAAAAAGTAAAGAATGGAATCGGTGCTGGAGCATATATGGCAAAATAGAAACACTCCTTCATTGTTGGTAGGAATGTAATATGGTGCAGCCTCTGTGGAAGACATTTTGGTGGTTCCTCAGGAAGCAAAATATAGAACTGCCATATGATCCATCAATTCATCTGCTAGAAATATATACAGAACTGAAAACTGTGACACAAACAGATATTTGCACACTGATATTCATAGTGATATTACTCATTATTGCCAAAGATGTAAACAACCTAATGTTCCATCAACTGATGATTGGATAAACAAAATATGGTATATACATATGACAGAATACTATGCTGTTGTAAGGAGAAAGAAAATTGGGACAGATATGATAAAATGGATGAATCTTGAAGAAATTATGGAAAGTGAAATAAGCCAGTCACAAAAGGCCAAATATTGCATTGACTCACTAATATCATCTAAATATGGTGAATAAATGCATGGAGTTAAAACCTATTGAATAGGTTATTAGGAGATAATAAGAGGTCTGAGAAGGTGTACTGATGCTTAATGTATGTAGAAGTTTTAACTATCTTGCCTGTAAAAGTGTGTAAATGGATAGAGTTGATGGTAACATCCTATAGTGAAGAGAACTAATGCTGCTGATTTATAAATGGGATTGTGGCTGCAAGGGGTATTTAGGAATGTAAATGTCAAAGGAAAGAATGTTAGTGAATAGTCTGGGGACTGAATCACATAGTGAACCCAGAGGTGGATGAGAATTGTGGTTAATGGTACAAATAAAACTATGTCATTCTATGAACTAGAACAAATGTATGTCACTATTGCAACATCTTAAGAATGTGGAGAAGCATGGGAAAATATAATTAATGTAGCCTATGGACTATAGTCAATATCAACCTGTAATATTCTTGAATCAATGCCAAATATGTACTGTGTTATTAAAGAGGGGTATGGAAAAAATATACCAAATGAATGCTTTAGACCATAGTGGTAATATTCTGATGATATAATTTCGTAATTTGTAGCAAATATTCCACAACAAGGTAGTGTGTTGGTGAAGGAGTGTTATATGGGAATTTTAGACATGTGCTTGATTGTTTTATAATTTCACAACTTCTCTAATAAAAAACATTTCTAAAAAGATATCATTTAATTAGAAAAAAATGCAACAATAATAGTTATTTATATTTATCTGTAGTTAGATACAATTGAAGTCTTTATTTCTCCATACAGCTTCAAGTTATTGTGTACTGTCTTTTCCACTCAACATAATGAATTCCCTTTAGTATTTTTTATAAAAGATGCATAGTGGAATGTATTCACTCATGTTTATTCAGAAATATCTTAATTCCTTCCTAATATTTGAAGTATAGTTTTGTCATAAATTATTCTCGGATAACAATTTTTTTTTTCTTTCAACATTGAATATGTCTTCCCTCTGCATTTTGGACTCCATGGTTTCTATTGAGAAATCTTATTTTAATCTTATTATAGGTCCCTTATAAGTGACATGTCTATTCTCTCTTGCTAATTTGAAGATTCTGTCTTTATCCCTGGCATCCAATGATTTGACAATAATGTGTCTCACAGGTGTTTATGGGTTCATCTTGCTTGCTGTTTATTGGGCATTTTGGATTTGCTTATTCCTGTCCTTCATCAGATTGGGAAGTTTTCATCTATTATGTCTTCAATTTTTATTTCTCCTCCTGTGGGATTTCTATGATGCATGTATTAGTATGCTTGATGGTGTCTGGTCATTTTCTTTTTTTTCCTTTATATTTTTAATTTTTTATTCATTTAGAAAAGTTCTGAGCTTACAAAACAATCATGTGTAACATATAGGACTCCCATACACCACTCCATCACCAATACCTGACATTGTTGTTACAAATGATGAAAAAAACTTCATCATAATAGTACTGCTAAATATTATCTATATCATGCATTTGGTTTATTTTTCCATAAACAACCCTATTGTTATCACCATGTGTTCTTTTTATACATTTGTTATATTTCATGACAGAATGTTCTCCTGTTTGTACGGATAGCCACAGTCTATCATCCAGTACAGGATTTTCTGCATTATATAAAACTATGCTTTGTACAATCCATTCAAAGCATACACTTAGTGGTGCTAATATGCATCACAAAGTTATCCTTTCATCACTTCAGTTAGTTTTAGAACATTAGAGACAGAAGTGTTGTCTAGTCAGTCTAATGTGTATTCTTCAGGTACAGTTTTTATTTCCTCTCTTTATGGGCTTTTTTGTATGCTTCTTAAATTTTCAGTTGCAAAATAGAAATTTGGAATGTTAAAATATGGTAACTCTAGAAAGTGGATTCATCCATCTCCACAGGGATTTTAAAATTTTATATGGGCTATTGAAAATTGTTTGTTTAATAACTTTCTGAATTATTTTTGTAAATTCTTTATTCTTCATCATATGTCGTCTTTCAAGTCTGTTCTTTTAGCCTATATTCTGCTAGCATTTTGACAAATTTTCTTGAATGCAATGAGAAGATTAAATGAGAATGAGAATGGTAGGGCAAAGAAAGGGAGAAAGAGAAGAATGAAAAATAAACCTCTCATAGATTTTGGAGATTGGCTCTGGGGTGGTATAATCCTTCAGTGCTTAGCCAGGCCATTAAGAACTCTGCATTAGCCTTCCTTTCTAAATAGCACATATTAATGTGCATTTAATTTTTTTAAAAAATTCATTGTATTGACATATATACTAGTCAAAATTTCCCGATGTAACCAATTTTAAGTGTACAATTCAGTAGTAGTAATTATATTCACAATATTGTTGTATCATCACCAACATCTATTACCCAAACTTTTCATCACCTCAAACAGAAACTCTGTACCCGATAATCAATAAGCTTCTTTTCTCCTTGTCTCTGCCCCTGGTAAACTGCAATCTACTGTCAGAATTTATATGAATTTGCATATGCTAGGGATTTAATATAAACAAAATAAAAAAAATATCTCACTTATTTCACTCAATATGGTGTCTTCAAGAATCATCAGTACTGTAGAATGCATCAGATCTTCATTCCTTTAAATGACTGAATAGTATTCCAATGACGGTGCATATCACATTTTGTTTTTCCATTTGTCTGATCATAGACATGTGAGTTGCTTCCATATTTTGAATCCTTTTTGAATAATCATGCTATGAATATTGGTATACAAATATCTGTTAATATTCCTACTTTCAAATATTTTGGGTAATACCAAGAAATGGAAATGCTGGATCATATAATAATTCTATGTTTCACTTTCTTAGAAACTGTCAAACTGATTTCCACAGTGGCTCTACAATTTTAAAATACCACCAAAAATGAATAATTGTTCCAATTTCTCTGCATCCTCTTCAAAACTTTCTATTTTCCACATTTTTGGCCATCCTAGTGGGTGTGGAATGGTATGACATTGTAGTTAAATTTATATTTCCTTTATGGCCAGTGATTTTGAGAATCCTATATATGCTTGCTGGCCATTCACACATCTTCTTTGAGGAAATGATTATTCAATTCCTTTGCTCATTTTCACTTGGATTATTTGTCTTTTTATTTTTTGAGTTGTAACAGAACTTTATATATAATATATATTAACCCATTAACAGCAATTATTTTCTCCCAGTCTGTATGTTGTCTTTTCACTTTATTGATAAAGTCCTTTGATTTGCAAAAGTTTATAATTTTGATGAAGTTCAGTTTATTTTTTCTTTAATTGATCATGCTTTTGATGTCATATCTAAAAAATCACTACCTAGTTCAGGTATATTCTGCCTTTGTTTTCTTAAAAAAATTTCATACTTTTATCTCTGATATTTAGGTCATTTATCTGTTTAAAGTTAATTTTTGTATATGATGTGAATTTGGGCTCCAACTTCATTCTTTTTCATTTTGATATCCATTTTCCCAACACCATTTGTTCAAGACACCATGTTTTCCCAATTAATGTACTTTGCAACTTTGTCAAAATCAGTTGGCCATAAATATTTAGCTTTATTGCTGAAATCTCAATTCAATTCTATCAATCTATATATCTATCTTTTTGTCAGTACCACACTGTTTTGGTTACTGTGACATTCTATTAAGTTTTTTCCTAATTATTTCAAGATAATTTATTCATTTTTTTATTATTTTTAATTTTTAAAGAAGCTTAGGTTACATAAATATTGCATAAAAATATAGGGGATTCACATATGCCCTACCTCCTCCCCTTTTAAAACAGGTCACAATACTAACCTTTTGGCCCATTCTACATTATACAAACTACAAATACTTGCTCAGCAGCTTATGGGCATCCTTCATAAACATGTTTAAAATTTAATAAAAATTCAAATAAAATAATCAAATACTTTTCATAGGGACAAAGATAAGCATGACCCCATTTCCTAGTCTCCCATATCGCTGCATCTCTGTCAACCCTACTCTTACAAGGACTTTTTTTTTTTAATTTTTTATTTATTTTTATTGTGGGTAAAAATCAAAATTTTCACAATACATACAAACATTTGCAAAATGATATATAAATATATATGCATATATGCGTATTTGCTTACAAAAATGTTATTTATATATATAAATATATACATATATTTTAAGAGATGCTTAGATTACCCAAAATATGACACAGAACCCACTGGGATTCCCATGTTGCCCGCCTCCCACACTTCCCACCACATCCCACACAAACATCTCCCACAGTGTGGCCCACCACCCTCAATGAACTTACACATCCTGGGGATATGCCACCAACCATAGACCACAGTTCACACCATAGACCACACTCTCTCCCACACAGTTCTGAGTGGTGTGTGCTGATTTAAAATGGCCTACATCCATTGCCACAATGGTACTCAGGACAACCTCTAACTCCCAAAGAAGCCCCTGTATTTCAACTGCTCATCCCCTCCCTACCCCTAAAGTGTCAAGTGGCCACTGGCTCCACTTCATTGTTATAATTTCTTCCATGGCTAGAATCACCATATGTGAACAAGAGAATACCATCAAGTCTACTCTAGTCCATAGTTCTTCCCCCAATCCTGAGGGGACTGGGATGGTGATGTCCACTCCACCTCCAAGTGAGAGAGGGCTTATATCCCATGGATATAGTGGGTGGGATGATTCTGCCTGCAGATGCAGGCCCTCTCCATACCCTGTGATGGCCATTGTGCATCGTTGTCTCCTCACCAGGTGACTTGGATGAGTCCATTGACCTGTAGGGTAGGAGTTGCAGCTCCCCCGAGATTCCATGCACACCTGGCACATAGGAAGGCCAGAGGCTCCAGTCTCTGGAAGTATACCTAAAAACTCCAGCATCACATATAGGTTTGAATAGAAGGGATTGGTGAACCATGTGCAGGGAGGATTTATTTGAGTCCAATTCTGTCACTCTCAGGAGCACAGATACCAAAATAGAGCCCACTGATAAGGCATCAGTCTCTGGGGATATCCCCCCTTATATAGGACCTGGGTGTCTCCAGAGCTCTCAGGAACCCATCTGTGTGGGGTGATAGGCACTTAGATGTTCTATGAGCTCCTACTGATGTGTGCATAAGAGTTACCTCTGGGATGACCTCCTGACTCTCTTTGAAGTCTATTAGCCACTTGAACTCATTTGTCTTTACCATTTCCCCCTTTTATTCAAAACCTACAGCAATTAAATTAAATGGTCCCTTCAAATCCCTCAATCCAAGCTAAACTCACAGGTAACAGCTTTAAAGTACTAATTGGAGCATATGTTGCTGCATGGTGGAGTTTCATCCCACTTTCTGAGCACAGAGTGCTGGAATTCTGTTCCTCTACTTCAGGCAGAAACTCAGGGGCTCTAGATTTGCTGCATGACTTGCCATGTTTGCCCTGAAATCACAAAGTAGAGAGCTGGTCTCTGGAATCCATTGAAATTAGAAGCAGCAGCAAGAGTGTCAGAACCCATGTTCTTAAACAGCATTTAATCACCCATGTGCATTTCTGGCAGGTTACAGTGCTCAATGATTCCCTCAAGTCCATTGCATTGTGTTATCCATATACTAGGTGATTAATTCTTACCAAGTTTGAGTCCCTTTTGCAGAATGGGCTTCATGTGTGCATGATCATAAAGGATTTGATTAAATGTCCCATATACTCTATCATTCACAGCATATTTAAAGTTTTACTAGGTTAATCATAATCAGAGCCTATTTGTTCCCTTAATGCAATTTTTGTTTGGCAATGATATTTACTGCAAGTTTGAAAGCCAATGCAACATAATGCTTGCCTGGCTCAGGTATAATGTACATGCCAGAGTTTGACACAAAATACTTGTCTAGTGCTCGATTGATTTACCCTGGTGATCTCTTTAAATTGAAGTTTCACATGATCAGATACCAGAAAGCTACCACCAACACCAAGCATATATGTGCTGAAACCAAGCTCAGCTCCCATGTCAAAGACATAGTAGACATCAGAGACAGCCAGCATGGAGGTTTCAGGATACATACAACCACTTCCCACATGGAATCTGATACCAATGACATCAATATTTAGCTCTTTAGCACTTTCCAAATGAAGCTTTCTGGTTTTGAGTGTGGTTCCAATTTTAACACTGAGGAGACAGACTGCTTTGCAGTTATTAGTGACAATCCACAAAACCACCTTTGCCTTCTGATGTGCCCCTTTCATCGTCTTTATTTGGCTGTCAAAAGTATTCATGTCAACTCATTTATTGGCAGTATACTTAATTTGAGACACTTGTTTACAAGGGTTTCCATATATTATCCTCTCTGGAGGGCCCTTTCCCCATCCCCATAGACACTGCACCAACTGTATTTCAGTCTTGCTCTTATAATCAAATCCTGTCCCTATAGCAGCCAGAGTATCCACTATGGCTCTACTGTCAATACATTTATGTGCATATAAATGGTGAAACAAGCAAGAGCTTTTAACCATCTCAGAGGTTTCTTTAGAATATCTCCAAGGTCACAACATGGAAGGCATCTTTATCATCATTATCAGAAATGTCATTAATTTTTTTGGATGAGAATGTTTTGACAATAAATCTTCATCAAGGAAATGACAAACTTGTCATTACTGAAGTTCATAATTTCTTTTTAAAATTATCTTTACTTTTAAAGAAGGTTTATATTACATAAATGTTATATAAAAATATAGGGAATTCCCATATGCCCCATCCACTCCCTCTTCCACAATATCCCACATCAACATCTTTCATGGTTGTCATATACTTGCCACAATTGATGAACACACATTGAAGCATTGCTACTATCTGTAGGCTATAGTTTAAATTACAATTCACATTCTTTCCCACAGATTTTCAAAGATTATGACAGCATGTATGATGGTCTGTATCTGCCAATGCCATGTCATGTAAGACAATTCCAATGTCTCAAAAATGCCCTCATATTACACCTATTCTTCCCTCTCTCTCCTCGCAGAACCTATGGTGGTAATTGTCTGTATATTGTTGATGAGTTCTTTCATTGCTAAAATAATAAGTCTACAAGAGAATAACCATAAGTTTCCTTTAGTCCTTTGTTAATTCCCCAATTTTGAGGATTTGGGGATGGTGTTGGCCACTCTTGCATTTCCTCAGAAACTCACTATGGTGCACAGTATTGATTAAACAATGTTAACTGAACCTGATCAACAAGTTAAATCAAGCTCCCTGGATGTCCAGATAAGATATATAGGTTCTAAAAAGCATGGTGGATAAACATTTCAAATGTTATAAGGTTAGTTGTGTTAATAAAGTTTTTAATATTCTAAAAGTCTGTGGATCCTGGACAACTCCTCTATGATAAATGACACATCGTGCCCCTTAGACACTTTGTCCATAGGAAAGTGAGACAGGGATTTGTGAATTCCTGTGGACTTAAGAGGGAAAATATTCTGCACTGGGAAATAATAGTGAAAATTCATCTATCAGTTAAATGGGAAGCCCACTATTTTCTTATAGTGCCAAGAAGTGGTAAAGAATCTGTAGAAGGTCTAAGTTGCCTTGAAATTTGTCAGCTTCCTAGGCCATAGAATGTAGCAGATTCTATTTGTTGACATATCAATGGTAGAAGAGGAATCAGAATGACACCTATGAAGTCCCAGTAAAAGAGTTGCAGTGCAAATACCTTGATTCTGTATTATGCCTCTGCAATCTTTGGAAGAGAAATGTTGGCAATTAGAAATGCTGGTCTTGGAGTTTTACTAGGTTTTGTCAGGGACTGATGGTATGATCCTTTACAAATAAGTGACAACATCTTTTATGCCTAATATTCTATATACTGTCAGACATGTAGTCCTAAATTCAGGTGTGCACAACTAATTTAGGTAAGTACTCAGGTAAGTGGTTAAACACCCATGCCATTTACTTCTGTTGCTCTGATAGCTCATGCTATCCCCTCCTGTGTTCTCATTTAATGGTCTCTGTGACCAATTGACTGAACAGAAGAAATATGGAATAGGATCATGTATTTGCATGAATCCTGTGTGAGAAAACAAAAGTGAAAAATTGGTAGCTCAAAGCTGTGAATCATGAGGGGAAATTCTCTGCATAGAGAATGGTTTGTAGTGTCCTTGGTCACTTGTTTCTTATGGAGAAATAGTTAGATTCCTAGGCTGTGGTGGGTGCATAGACAGTTGATCAGGGCCCTGAAAGGAGTAAGATTGGAAACACCAAAGCAAGGAAAAGTCTTTTCCTGGGGAAAAGTCTTTCTACATATTCATGGAAAGGCAAAATATAGCCCACTTTTACAAACAGTAAAAAAATTTCCATATGTTTCTTTTCCTACATTTATAGAAGTTTCTTTTTCAGCACTATCATCTGTGTGCTTTAACAGGAAAACTGTTTTCACAAAATTGAATCTCAGATAAAATAACGTTGGACAAGGGATATGCTATGGTGAAAAAATGTCAACAATAATTTCATGACCAAAAAGTCCATTTCCTACCTTATGCAGTGTCACATAGAAGCAATAAACTTAATGGGGTGATTGACCGACCTATCAAGAGGTCAGGTAAGGTGCCATCTCAGAGACAGTATCCTTCAGGTTTGTGGCATTGTCCTTCATGATGCTATAAAGATTTTGAGTCAGCTCCTGATTAATATATGTTCCTGATAGAAAGAATAATTAAGTTTGGTGGCCATGAGGAAGAAGTAAGACTCCATTCTGGTCAATTCTGGTCAATGACTCACATATATATTTTGTTCTCTGTATCTACATTAAGCTCTATGGCTTGCTGTCCTGTTTCTTTTATGGTTTCTAGTATGGGTTCCAATGAATCTGAGACTGCGACTGTTGTCCTATCACTTTGTTGTACTTCTAATCACATATTGATGGACCAGCAAAGAGAGAAGGCAATAATAATCTTAGTCTAATTGAAATTATCTCCAATGGTAAGGTAAACCTTTTTTAGATTAGAGGAGGAAGATAGTCAAGATCAAAGATGGCCATGGGGTCAGACACTTCAGAGGTATAATTTCATCTCTTACAGTAGTAATATGGATTTACTTATGAATTCCAAAAATAGATATTGGATTATGTTTGTAAACAGGCCTGCTTTTTACACATTAGATTGTATTTGCTCAGAAGTTTCACTTTTACTTGATTAAATAATGAAAAAGGCTTTGATTGGACCACATTAGTAAGATGTTGAGACCTATAGAAAATTATATGGCAAAGTAGAGAAGTTAGTTGTAGTTTTGATGCTGGTGTTTAATGCTGGAGCCCAGGAAGTAAGCACACAGAGCAGCAGGGAGAAGTCTCAAATAGACATGGCAGAGGCCCCAGGAAGAGAGACAAACCATTTACCTGGTAGTCTACAGCTGGCCTTGTGGAAAGAGCCTGGGGAGAAGCAAGCCCCAGGAAGAGAAGAACCCAGGAAGGCTGAACCCTTGCAAATGTTTGCAGCAATCTTGCTTCAATACTCGGCAACAGACTTTGTTGAGGGAAGTAATTTATGATTTATGGCCTGGTAACTATAAGCTTCTACCTCAAATAAATACCCTTTATAAAAACCAACAGATTTCTGGTATTTTGAACAAGCACCCCTTTGGCTGACTAATACAGAATTTGGTACCAGAGACTGGGGAAGTGCTTTTGCAATTACCAAAATGATGGGATGGTTTTATAAATGAGTAAAGGATATTTTTTGGAGGAATTGTGAGAAGCTTGATAGAAAAGGCCCAGATGGATTTAAATAGACGACTTTTGATAGTAATGTGGACTCTAAAGAGACTAATTATGAGTCCTTCGAAATTCATGATGAAACTATCATTGGAAACTGGAAGAAAGGCCATCCATGTTTTAAAGTTGCAGAGAACTTAGCAAGATTAACTCCTGATGCTTTACAGAAGACAGAATTTGAAAATTGTGAGCCTGGACATTTAGTTGAAGAACTTTCCAACATAAACTCAAAGAGTGTGGCTTGGTTTCTCCTTGCATTTTATAGGAAAATGATAGATGAAAGAGATAAGCTGAGGACAGAACTGGTGGGCACAAAGAAATCAGAAACTGATTCTGGACATTCCAAATCTCTGTAAATCAAGCTCCTAGATGACGGTGCCCCATTTAAGGTCTTAACTAAAGTTGGAACTTGTAAATCAGAATTGAAGATTCAGTTATCAAGGAAAGAAATGTGCAAAGTCTTACTGACTTATGGCTTGGACCCCTGCTTCTTGCATGCTAAACCAACAAGCTTTTTGAGTGAGCTGTATGAACAAAACCACTGTAATCTTTGACTAAAAGGGACATGGAAAGGAGAGATTGAAGAAGAAACAGCTTTAAGAGGAAAACCATGGAAGCTGAGATCAAGAATTAAGACATCACCTTCGGCCAAGAAAGGAACTCCACTCATGTGCAAAAAAAAGGTGAATTTGCCCCAGTAGGTGGAAGCTCCCACCCGATGTTCAGGGAGAATTTTAGCTACACCAGGGTACAGAGAGGTTGAAGCACACTCCTCAAGGATTAAGGCAGTTAATATCAGCACCCCAGAGATCTGAAAGGGGTGGACATGTCCCCCATGTATTAGGGAAAGCCAGGTCATCAAAAATTGCTCTATGAGGGTGGAGCCTGTATGCCAAAGGTTAAGGAGGATGTTGTCTTCAACCACCTCAAGGCTCTTGGAGAGTGAGGTCTGGAGCTTGGTCAACACCCAGATGTTTGATGAGGGTAGAATCAAGAAAATGGCCATTGGGCAAGCCTGTAGAAAGGGTGGGTCCTCATAAAAGCCCAAGGAGAAAAAACCCTCATTCTAAGAATGACTCTCAGTCTTTGACAACTAATGAAGTATGCCCTGCAGGTTTACTGAACTGTAGAGAAATGTGACTCATGTTTCCTTCCCAATTCCTCCTTATGGTAATGAAAACATTTCTCCTTTGTCTGTCTATTTGTGTATTGGAAGAAGATAAATTGTCTTGAAAGTTTCAGAGGTCTACAGCACACGGGACTTTGCCCAAAGACAAACTATTTACTTAAACTGTGATATGTTTCTATATTTACCATTGTTACTGAAATAAGGTTTTTTGAATATTATACTGTCTTTTTTGGAATTAAGATAGTGGAGTGGAGTAGTTCAATAATATTTATGAATTCCAAAAAATATATTTTGGATTATATTTGTAAGCTTCCTGTATGCACATCAGATTTTTTTGGATTCAGAGGACACAATATTACTTGATTAAATAATGAATAAGACTTTGATTGGGCCACATCAGTAAGATGTTGAGTCTCCACCCCCTTGGTGGGGGAAATCATAGAGAAAACTACATATCAGAGCAGAGAAGTTAGTTGGAGTTTTGATGCTGGTGTTTTAATGCTGGAGTCCAGGAAGTAAGCATAAATAGGAGCAGGGAGAAGGCTCAATTAGACACAGCAGAGCCTCTGGGAAGAAAGTAGCCATTTGCCTGATAGTCTACAGCAGGCCTTGTGGAGACAGTGAAGCAGCCGAGCCTGGAAAGAAACAAGCAACAGGAAAAGAGGAGCCCAGGAAGGCTAACCCTTGCAGACATTTGCAGCCATCTTGCTGTAACATGGCAGCAGACTTTGGTGAGGGGAGCAACTTACACTTTATGGCCCGATAACTGTAAACTTTTACCCCAAATAAACACCTTTTATAAAAAACCAACAGATTTCTGGTATTTTGCATCATCATCCCTTTGGCTAACTAATACACTTGCACTCTCATATTAAGTCTTTGATAGAGATTGTAGCCGGGGATCTTTTGGAAGATAGGGGTTCATGTTAGGCTTCATGGAGAACAAGCAATGATATGCACAGTGCAGAGGGGACCTTATCAAGTGCCCCATATAATTTACCTCATAGGCTATAAGCCTTTCCTCTTAATCCAGCCATGGTTCAGTGGAATGTTCCCTGCAAGCTCCATTCACTTCCCTCTAAAGCTATTTCATCTCAGGGTACAGTGCTCATCTTTCCTTTTCCACCTCAGTTTTCTACAGTACCACCAGAGTTCTGCGATCTTACCCAGTATGCATACATATATAGTAGTAAAAAGAGGAACAGGGTGTTAAACTCTTTGTAGGAAACTTTTGTTAGAGAGAGAAGAGATCCTATAAGTAAATACTCTCCCTATGAATTATAAGGGGATTCTTAGGTACATTATCTTTATTGTTCAGAATATCTAATGTGAAATCAGTTTTCCCTATTTTATTCCACCTAGTCCCTGTCTCCTACTCTTTGAAGTTACCTCCAACTAAACCACCTGCATATTTATTTTTAATTAGATTGTCCTTGATAGAGAAATCACAGAAAGCTAACAGGAAATATACTGGACATCACTACTAGATCAGAAATTCTCACACAAATTCAAATGATTCAGCATTCAGATCCAGAAACTGAATCAATCTACTTAACAGTTGTGGCATGCTTTTTTACTTTTTTTAATTTTAAAGAAGCTTTAGATTACCTAAATTTACATAAAAATACAGGGGATTCCCTTATATCACCTACCCCTCTCAGTTTCCCACATTAACATCACAGTTCATTAGTGTGGTACATTTTTTACAATTGATGAATCAAAGCATTGTTACTAACCCTGGACTATAGTTTACATTATAGTTTACACTCTGCACTACACAATCTTATAGGTTTTGAAAAAATGTATAATGGCTTGTGTTCATTATTGAACTGTCATGCAGGACAATTCCAATGTCTCAAAAAATGTTCCCATATTCCACCTATTCTTCCCTCTCATTTCCCTCAGATACTTTGGTGGCCATTGCCCTTATATCAATGATACAAATTTTTCAATTGCTATAATTAAAATAATAAAATAATTAAAATAAGTCTACTGTCCATAGATGCATTCTTCCCTTATGATTGTTCATTCCCCAATCTTGAGGATTTGGGAATGGTGATGCCCACTATCTTTCTGATTGAGAGGGGGCTTAGATCCCATGAGGCAGATGGATGGAACTGTGTTGCTTGAAGTTGTAGATACTTTTTGGTTCTTGCAATGGGCATTGACAATCATCATCCTGTTGATAGTTGTCCTGGGTGAGTCCAATGAACTGGAATGTAGGTGTTGCAACTCTGCTGAGATTTAGTGCTCAACAGGTATAGGAATGGACTGAAGATTTAAGTCTCTGGGACATATATTTAATGAGTGTTGTATTGGTTAGGTTAATGTGTCAACTTGGCCAGGTAATTGTGTCCAGATATTTTGTCCAGCAAGCACTGGGCTAATTGTAATACAAGAACATTTATGGACTTTGATCAACAGTGAGTTTACTGTGTCGATGACTGATTACATCTGCATCACAGGGAGATTGAATCAGGAATGGGTGATTCTTTTATCCAATCAGTTGAATGCCTTAAAAGGGGAAGTGATTTTGACATTCAGAGAGAATTTGTCCACTCATCTTTGGACAGCCAACTTCTCCAAGAAACTCAAGGATCTTTCATCAGACTTTGATACAAATCCCTGGTTTGCATCCTGCCTGAAGAACCTGGACTTGTACACCACCAAATTTGCATGAGAAGCTCTTATAAAATCTCATGTTATTGACAGATATATCCTGTTTTTTCTGTTTCCCAAGAGAACCCTGACTAATACAAGTATAGTCTTAATTATATGTTCTGATAAAAGGGGTAGAAGAGCCATGTCTAGGGAAATTATAAATGAATCTAACTATTTTACATTGGGGAGCATAAATTCCAATGTAAAGCCCACTGACAGGGTGTTGAATTCCTGATATTTTCTGCCCTGCTTATAGTTTCTGGATGTCTCTAGAGCCCTTAGAAACCTCACTAGTTGAGGTAATTGTTAATGTGGCAGTAAATAAGATCCTGCTGAGATGTGCATAAGTGTAACCTATGGAATGACCTCATGATTCACTTTGAAATCTCTTAGCCATAAAAAACTCATTTGTATTTAATAGTTCCTCCTTTTAGGCAAGGTCATTTTCCAGATACATCACTAGTCAGTGCTTTCTAATGTTCTCTGTGCCAAGGAGACTAATTCCCAAGATCCACTCCCCATGTCAAGGGGAAGGTAGTGCATTTATATGCTAGGTTTTGCTTAGAGAGCATATTTGAGCAACAAGGAGGCTTTCAGGAGGTAACTCTTAGGCAACATATAAAATTAGGGTAAGTTTCAATTGTCCAAGAAATGGTTTATAAGTACAATCATCAGTATCAAGGGCTTGGTAAAATGGTCTCTCCTCCTCTAGGCACTGAAGTGACATGCCTGGATTTAGAGTATGTGCAGGGTTGTAAGAATTTAAAAAGCATACATTTTCCAACACAACAGATTTCAGTGTAGTTTGAAAAGTTGCATAAATGGGGAAAAGATGGCTTTAATTAGGAAATACATCTACATCTTGAATGGCAAGGTAGGAGTTTCTTTGAGTGGTGTAAGATGTTCAATTAATTGGAATCCTTGTTAAAGCTAACCAGAAATATGTTATGTTGGATTATAAAGCTAAATGCATCATGACCCCCTTTTATTATTAAACTGGATTTGTAAGCACACAAAATAGCCTGCCCATTACAGCTCCTCTGATTTGTCTCTTCATTGACTTATTTTATAAATAAAATGCTGTAGAAATAACTTTCATGCCCCACGCTGGTTCCATATTCCAGATGCTTTGGGGTGCATTACAGTGCATCATAAAATAAGGTCACAATTTGTGTCTTCAGATAAATTAAGTCTACCTTCTCATGTTGCTTGCCTTATTGCATCTTGAGTTTCATAATGTAGGAGGGCTTAAATGTGCTTGACTAGTAAGTAGATGAAAGATGACTACCACGCATGTGCATGGGCACTCCCATAGGAATGCCCTCATTGACTTCTATCTATAGCCTTTAATTATAGACTTTATTTTGTCAGGCTTAACTTCCCCAAGATTAATTATGAATGAATAATTATTAGTTGTTTGAGAATAACTTTTCCTTCCTTCTATATATCACCAGCATCTTCTCACAATTATGCTGTGACTATAGATGGGGAAAGATTCTAAATGTATCTTAAATATTTGGTTTAATGTTCTTTTTCATGATGCCAGGATCTACCCTTCTGGAAGATCCACTTATTGTGAGCATAGTGTCTTAAGATTAAACTTATTCCCATAATCATGTTGGAAGTAGAAGATTCTATTTTATGTGAGTATTAAAGGAGAAATCATTCATTCTGTACTTCAGATGGAAACATTTAAGACCACTGATTGAATATCAGTGAGAATGTGTGTTTTCTTTTACAGTAATCTGGGAAATATATAATTGAAGACTTAAAGCATATTTTTTAATTTCCTGAGAATTTAAAATTCTTTTTATGAGGATCATGTAAATTTTTACCATTTAAAGCATAAGAAAAAAAAAAGATAAAACAGATGATGTTTATTATGAAGTGTTCCCTAAATATTTTTAAAAGTTGTTTATATTATCTAAACAACATTGTGGTATTCAAATATGAAAATGATGTTTAAATCAGTACATATAAAATCAGTATTTTCTGTGGTTGCTATGTCTAAAAATAAATTTTACAAATATATAATAATATAGCCAAATAAACACTAAATCCCTCAACAACTAGAACAAGGTTCCATTTCTATATACCCAAGACAAACTTATATGTTAGAGGAAATCAATGATAAAAAAGAGCAGAAGAATGATAGAGAACTGACCCCTGAATACTCTTGGATCGAAACATGAGTTATGAGTTTCAAATTTTAGTAACCACTCCAGCCTATCAATGAAATAGTTTTGACTCTAGAGCAGATGAAAATTAGAAAAGACAAGACAATGAGCGACTAGAGACATAGGTTTTACCTGTCACTTTTTCTTTAGTAACTACCAAGTATCTCTCCCATTCTATGCTCATCAGGAATACTTGATGATTATGTTAATTTGCAAGTTATTTTCACACGAGAAGATTTGAATTAAAATGGTTATTTTCACTAAAATATCTTTCACATTATTTTTATGAGCATATGGTGATTTTATTTAACAGTG
Source organism: Tolypeutes matacus (assembly GCA_026826555.1). Classification (NCBI taxonomy): domain Eukaryota; kingdom Metazoa; phylum Chordata; class Mammalia; order Cingulata; family Chlamyphoridae; genus Tolypeutes; species Tolypeutes matacus. Next base: position 3,896,344 of record JAKSZT010038682.1, read on the forward strand.
CAAGAGCATGATTTTTCAGGGACTTCTAACTGAACATACAAACTGAAGTTACTTAGGACTTCTGCTTAAGCTCCTTTCTTTTATTCTTTCTAGAGCCCTTAACTTATTTAGAAGTTAATCAGATTTATACTTTTTGAGCATTTTATAACACTTAGGATTCATTTCAAATCCAATCACTGTAAATTTCCCCCTCATGTAACTATTTATTCATAATTTCCCCCAAAGATATTCTTTTCAGCACATTTCCAGATACTAATTCATCATATGGGATATTTAAGATTGATATTGCATGACTTGTAGTTATTTCTATTTTATAATTATTACCTTAAGTTGGATATCAATGATACACAATTTGTCACAAAATAAAAGGAAACTATTTGAAAACCATATTCATTGCATAAATATCTCAGTTCTTCAGCCTTGTGTCATAATATTCTCCATAGGGGCCTCAGTTTTCTCTAACTCCCACATGACATAACTCTGGACCATTTGTTTCCATGATGGAAGTGCTCCAGTGTAATCAATCTGCCACCAGGTAGCAGACTGATCACTTTGAGGTACGGTGGCATATCAAAGACAATGTGATATGGGTCTCTGTTGTTGGCAGATTGTGCACTCAGAAGTGACAGTAGCCAGTTTGGCTTTGGTGAGTGGAAGTGCATGCTGCTGAGTCAATGCATAACCCCCATCCTTACTACCATGGATGCTTTGTTCATGAATCTACTTGTCAATGAAAGGAGTGGCTGGGGACGAGGTCACTTGGTATCCACAGAAAATATAATCTTACTTACATGATTTTTAAAATATTCAACTACTGAAATCACCCTTTGTTGATCATTCACATGGGACACAAAATTTCATGTTTTTTTCTCACTCTGGAAGTTCTATCTACATACTTCTTTCCTCATATCTCTTTGTCACCAATTTTCCAATTATTTCCTTCCATATCCTTGACCTTCCAGTCAAACCATTGGCAATGACACATGAATCCATGTAGAAACACAGATACAGCCATTGCTCCTTCTAAGAAAATTGAACCACCTTTTGCCTACTAGGAGGATTTTCCCTTACCACTGTCCTTCAGGGACTTGCAGAAAATGGCTATGGTGCTGCACTGTCCACTTTCTTGTGGAAGCAGGACATTGTACAGAACCATATGTAAACCAGGCCTGAGATTTCTTTTCCTTGGTCAACTGATGATAAGGAACTCCCCAAGAGGCCATAGTTGTGGGCTGTGAAAGAGAAGGAAATGGGGCTACAGTGGAGGCCAAGGACATTTGAGTTACTTCCACATGTAACATACTTGTGCCTTCAGGACCTGCTCAAGTACATTCTCATATATATCACTTTCATTTTATGATGGAGTGCTGCTATTCACACCCCAATTTTTGGTTTGGTGAGTCAGACAGCACACAGTTCATCATAGGCAACTTAAGTCTCATGGTAACATGGTTGCCCATTGGTAAGCATTAGCAGTCTACTAAGTCCCAGTTAGAGGCCAAAAGCTGCTTCTCAAAAGGAGAGTAAACTACAAAGAATAGCAGGACTTTGCCCCAAAATCCTGAGTCTGCATTGTGCTTCTCCTATAGGGGTCTTCCAAAGACTCTAGATTGCACCTCTATTTGCCATTGACACTTTCAGCACCATTGGATATGTGGGATCATATGGCCCAAGTGGCATAGCAGTGTGCATAGCCACCTGAAAGTGTTGCAAAGCCTTTTCTTATTCTAGTTCCCATTTAAAACTTGCAGATTTTCTGGTCACTCATATGGGTTGCAGTACACACCCTAATGAGGAATATGCTATTTCCCAAATATCCCCAAAATGTCTTATAATTTCTTTCCCCAATACAGTTACCCAGGAAAAAGTCAATAGATTTCTTTGGATAAGGCTGGGTGGAAGATTGACAGTATAAATTTTTGGCAGTGTAAAAGGGTCCTTCCCCAAGGAGACCCTGTGTTCCCTTCACTCAAGGGAATCTAGTTCTGTAAATGGTCTCAATACTGAGAATAGATTAATGGACCATGACTCTGTTTTTGTAATTAAAGTTATACTTTTGCTCACTTGACATGGAACCCTTCTGCTTATACAGATAAAATAGGAATTTAGTTAACTAACCATCTATTTTACTTCCAGGTATCCCATGATCTATTAGCCAACACCATATGTCTCTGTGACTAAGACTTTTTTTTTTTTTTAAGAAGAACATTATTTCAACCTTTCCACAGAGGTGTTTCTTTCACCTCAGCTTTCCAGTGTTTGTAGTCTGGCTAGAGCTGAGATTCTAAAAGGGCTCTGCTGGACAAACTCATTGAAGAAAAGCCCTCTGACACACCATTTCCCTTGCCTTGCAACAGGTGACAGGGAAAAGATGTCTTTTCCTTTCTCGGCTGACAGCAGTTAGCCAGGTCTTTCATCCAGGCTTTATGTTTTGAGGCTGGGGGATGTGAACCCTTCTGCAGCACCCCAGGGGTTTGGTAAGTCATGTTTACTGTTTTCAGTTTTTGACTTTTTATCTCTCGCCATCCTGGGTGCTGCACAGCACTCTACTGGTCTGTTGACCCTAAAGCAGTTCCCTTTGACAGCTTTTGGCCCTTTCTCCATTGTTTTTGTGAGAAAGTTGCTTGCTTGAACAAAAAAAACTAAGAACCATTATCTGGCCAATTTGACATATTAACCTAACCATCATGGACAGAGTTCCACCTCTACATCTTTTTGAGGGAATAATTTGAGGAAGATTAAATTTGTATGAATTTTTGATAGAAATAACCAGTAAATCCATCTGGTTCTGGGCCTTTTTTAAATTTTGAGATTTTTGCTTACTGGTTTACTTTCTTTGCTTGTTACTGCTGTAATGAAATTTTCTGTTTTTGAATTGAGTCAGTTTAGATTAATTATGCTTTTAGGAAATTATACATTTTTAAAATAATTTCTTCATATAAAATTGTTCACAGTAGACTTTGTAATATTTTTTTCATTTAATAAATTTTATTTTTATAGTTTTAGATTACAGAAAATTTACATTGAAAGTGTAGGGCATTCCCATAACCCCATCCCACCCCTCTCACCTTTTAGCCTATTACTAACAACTTACAATAGTGCGGTACATTTGTTACAATTGATGAACATATATTGAAGCATTGCTACTAACCATGATCATAGTTTACATTATGGTTTACACTTTGCACTGTACAATTCCATTGGTTTTGAAAAAAATGTATAATGGCTCATATTCATCATTGCAATATCATGCAGAACAATTCCAATGCCCTAAAAATTATCTATGTTCCACCTATTCTTTCCTCTACCTCCCTTCAGAAACTCTAGTAACCACTATCTTTATCTCAATGTTGTAAATTCTACCATTATGACAATAATAATTAGATAACTTTGTTCCATGGTTGCAAAACTCCTTATATTTGTTCATTCCTCAATTTTTAAGATTTTGAGATGGTTATGTTCATCCTGCTTCAGCTTAGAGACAGTTTAGATGTTATGGGCCAGATGGAATTAGCTGTTTTGCTTATAGTTGTAGATATGCTTGGCTTTTTAGGATGGAGCTTATCCATCATCATCATTTATTAGTTGTCCTTGGGTGACTCCAATGAACTGGAGAATGGGTGTTGGCCACAACTCTTCTGAGATTTGGGGCTCAACTGTCATATGCACAGACAGAAGATTTACATTTTTGTGAAGTCTATTTAATAAGTATAGGGCTAATTATAGGTTCAAATAAAAAAGGTAGAAGAATCATGTGTATGCAAATTATAAAAGAGTCTAACTCTGGCACTATGTTATGCTAATGTTCATAGAAGCATTACTCACTATTGCCAAAAGCTGGAATCAATCCAAATGCCCATCACCAGATGAATGGATAAACAAAATGTGGTATATATATACAATGAACTATTACTCAGCTGTAAGAAGGAATACAGTGCTAAAACATGGTATACCATGGATGAATCTTGAGGACCTTATGTTGAGTGAAGCAAGCTAGGCATTGAAGGATGAACATGACATGACCTCAGTCATATGAAGTAAGCATATTGAGCAGACTCAGAGAACTATTGTCTGAAGATATGTTCACAAGAAATAGAAAGGGATAAGAAATTTATGAGCCAACACCCATATGGACATAATCCACCAGGTTTTTAGTCTACAGTTTGCTAGAATCTTGTTGATTAGATGCCTGTCCTACACCTTCTCTAATCTAGTTCCTTTCTCTCCCTAAGCAACTAAGCATGACAGCATGTCTTTGTAGATAACACTCCCCTTTTCCCATTATGTTGCTGTAAGTTCTAAGATTCAAAGGGCACTCAGCTGTCAATAGTCATTGCAAAACCACCACTCTTCACTTTCAGTCAGACCATTTTTCCTCCCACCCAATCCATTGGCAGCATGGAGCCAGGAGCTCCATGGAGACTACTTGCTCGAGGGAAGGGTATATGTTCCCTTTCCAGCCACAGCAGTGAACATCTCATGATTTTCCTTTGGTTCCTTCATCTTTCCAGTACACTCCTATATAACTCTGAGCACTTTCCCATTCTATATATATCCAAAGCAATTCCTTTTATATTGGTCCTTTTCTTCTCTCCATTTTTTGGTGACAAGGTCAGACTCCGCCTAGCATCGTTTTCCCAGAAGTCTCTCACCAAAGGTCTGAAAATGCCATGATATTACACCTAATCTCCACTCTACCTCCTCTCAGAACCTCTGGTGACCATTGCATTTATATCAATGACAAAATTTCTTCCATTGCTAGAATAATAATAAGTCCATAGTAGGATAAAAATAGGTCTACTTTAGTCCATTGTTCATTCTCCAAACTTGAGGATTTGGGGATGGTGATGCCCACTCTGTTTCTTTCTTTTTTTTTTTTTTCAAATAATTTTCTTTAAAATTTTTCTTTAAATGATACTTAGATTACATTAATATTACACAAAAATATAGGGATTCCCATATGCCCCACCTCCCACACCTCCCAAAGCCTCCCACATAAACATCCTTCATTAGTGTGGAATATCACCTGCAATAGGTAAAAATATTCTGGGGCTTTACCATTAAGCATGGACCATAGTTCACATTGTAGACCACACTCTCTCCCACACAGTTCTGCATGTTATATGATGATATAGAATTACCTATATCTGTTGTTGCAATGTCACTCAGCACACTCATTTTCTTATTCTCAGGGTTCTTAGATCCCATGGGGCAGATGGATGGAAGTATATCTTGCATGCAGTTGTAGATGCTCTCTGTTCCTTGAGATGAGCATTACCCATAATCATCACCTTGTTGATTGTCCTGTGTGCATGCAATGAAGAGGAAAGTAGGTGTTGCAACTCTGCTGAGATTCAGGGTTCAACTGGTATATGAATTGACCAAATATATAAGTCTCTGGGACATATATTTAATAAGGATAGTGACAATTATAGGTTTAAATAAATGGGGATAAGGTATACGAGTGAGGAAAGTATAAATGAGTGCAACTCGGTTACACAGGGGAGCATAAATTCCAAAGTAAGCCTCACTGAGAGGGTGCTGAATTCCTGAGTGTGTCTGCCATATGTATAGTGTCTGGATATTTCTAGAGCACTCAGGAGCCCCACTGTTGGAGGCACTGTTTACTGTGGTGGTCAATGACATCCTGCTGAGATGTGCATAAGCATAACTTTTGGAATGACCTCTCAACTCACTTTCAAATCTCTTAGCCATTAAAAGCCATTTGCTTGGAATATTTCCCCCTTGTAGTCATGGTCTTTTTCCAGATGAATTGCTACATGGTACTTAATAATCCCTCGGGTCAGGGAGCTTCATCCCTGGGGGCCATGTCCCAAGTCAGGACAAAGGAAGTGCCTTTATATGCTGAGTTGGCTTAAAGAGAGAGCACATTTGAGCAGCAAGGAGGCTTAGGCAATATTTAATACTAGGCTAAGTTTTTACTTCACAAGAAAAGCTCCATTAATACAATCATCAATATCAAGGGCCTGGTTTAATGATTTGTCTTCCTTCACTAGGCACTGCCCTTGAACCAGGGGGATTCTTACCATCCTATAGAGAATAGAGGAAAACTCTTTCCATTATTTTGGTGGTCTCTATCAGCTGAGACAAATTCCAATGTACACTTGACCATATTCATAGGTCTTAGAAGCATGACCCATGTGCACCCCTCTCATACATGTCCCCATCACTCACACCCTACATCAGTGATTTTCCCCAGCCACAGTTGTGACCCTTCAGTGATCAAAGCCGTGTAATATTTTAGGTAATCTAAGCACCTCTTAAAATATATGTATATATATATATATATATATAACATTTTTGTAAGCAAATACACATATATGCATATATATTTATATATCATTTTGCAAATGTTTGTATGTATTGTGAGAATTTTGATTTTTACCCATAATAAAAAAAATAAAAAATAAAAAAAAAGCCTATCCAAAATTAAAGCCAACAATATAACCAAATAAAATTACTCAGGAAATGATATAATAATAATAGTTTTAAAAATAACAAATAAAATTCAAATAAAAAATAATTTAAAAGTATTGCTGGTCTACAGTGTGAACTGTGGTCTATGGTAGGTGGCAAGGCTCCAGGATGTGTAAGTTCATTGAGGGTGGAGGGCCACACTGTGGGAGATGTTTGTGTGGGATGTGATGGGAGGTGTGGGAGGTGGGCAACATGGGAATCCCAGTGGGTTCCGCGTAATATTTTGGGTAATCTAAGCACCTCTTAAAATATATGTATATATATATATATATAAATAACATTTTTGTAAGCAAATACACATATATGCATATATATTTACATATCATTTTGCAAATGTTTGTATGTATTGTGAGAATTTTGATTTTTACCCATAATAAAAAAAATTTAAAAAAAAGTATTGCAAAAATGTTTTAAAAATATACATTGTGTCTTTCATCAAGGTAAGATCCGTTGTCTTGTATGTACAGTGATATTTTCTTCTGCGTATTCTTCCAATGTCATATTAAAAAAAAAAAAACATTATCTTCAAAGAAGCTTTAGATTATAGAAAAGTTACATACCCAATGACTTCTTCATTTTCCTCTTTCCTCTATTAATAACATTTTACATGTTAGTGGTACATTTGTTACAATTGATGTACAAATAGTGAAGCATGGTTACTAACCATGTTCAATAACTTACATTATGTGTTATATTTTGGACCATACACTTTTCTATATTTTGAGGAAATTAAATATGGCCTGTGTCCATTATTGCAAGATTATGCAGAATAATTCTAATGCACTACAAATGCCCAATGTTCTGTCAGTTCTATTTTTTCTCCCCCTGAACCTATGTTAACCACTAAGTTTCATCTTTGAAGAATAAGTTTCAAAGTTACTTGTGATAATATTGAGGACTTGATATATTTGTCTGTTTTTTTAAATTAGGCAATGCCTGTCTTTTTGGCAGATTCTTGTCCCTCTAATTGAGAATACAGCAGAACTCCACAGTATGGGAATTTAAGATTTTCTTTTTTAATGTGTAGGTCTCCACCTACTGAGATAACACACTATGACAAATGAACAGTTATGTATTCCTTAGATGCATGACTCAGGTTTGCCCAATCCCATATATCCTCCCACACCAGACACTCTACAACAGTAAGTCGCCCCTGCCATATCTGCCAAAAGATCATTCTGAAAATTGTAGTTTTAAACATAGACCTGCAAATCCCCAGAATTCACCTGCTCCTCCCCAGGACCCTTCCCAGTTCCATGGATAGACAACTCAGCTCCCCACCCTACTCCCCCTCACATATTTCCACCAACAAACCCAATCATAAAACTGTACCACTCTCTCACCTATCCACTGCTCAAACTCATGCTTCCACCTTGTCATATATTCTACACATATGGGTGTCAGCTCACCACTCTCTAATCTCTTTCTGTTTCCTGATAATCTATCTTCCAGACACTTGCACTCTGAGTCTGCTCAATTTGCTTAAGCCATATCAGTGAGGTCATGTAATATCAGTGCCTGGTTTATTTCACTCAACATAAAGTCTTCAAGATTCATCCATGTTAACCAATGTATTCCTTCTTAGAGCTGAGTAATGCTCCATTGTATATACATACCACCGTTTACTTATCTATTGATCTGTTAATGGACATTTGAATTGTGTCCAGCATTTGGCAATAGTGAATAATGCCACTTAGGACATTGGTTTGCATAGATCTGTTCATGTCCCTACTTAAAATTTTTCTGCAGTGGGATTACTGGATCTTATGGCACTTCAAATGAAAGGAATGTAAAGAAAATTCCTCAACATGATAAAGGGTATATATGGAAAACCCACAGCTAACATCACTTCCAATGGTGAAATGCTGAAAGTTTTTCCTCTAAGACTGGAACAAGACAACAATGCTCACTATCACTGTTATTATTTAATATTGTGGTAGAAGTACTTGCTCAAACACTTAGGCAAGAAAAATATATAAATGGCATCCAAACTGGAAAAGAAGAAATAAAAAGTTCACTATTTGCAGATGACATGATCCTGTACATAGAAAACCCTGAGAAATCTACAACAAAGCTTCCAGAGCTGATAAATGAGTTTAGTAATGTGGCAAGATATAAGGATCAACAAATGAATATCGGTAGCATCTCTGTAGGCTGATAATGAACAATCTCAGAAGAAATCAATAGAAATTCTATTTACAATAGCAACTAAAAAAAAAATTAATACCTAGCAATAAACTTAGCTAAAGATGAAAATGACTTGTACACAGAAGCTACACAACATTGTTAAAGAAAATCAAAGACCTAAATAAATGGAAGAATATTCACTATTCATGGATCAGAAGACTAAATATCATTAAGATGTCCATCCTACAAAAATTGATTGAAAGGTTTAATGAAATCCCAATAAAAATTACACTAGCATATTTTTATAAATTGGAAAATCAAATTATGAAATTTATTTGGAAGGGCAAGTTTCCCCAAATAGCCAGACATATTGGAAAATAAAAAAAAAAAGGAGGAAGCATACTAACTGACTTTAAAACATATTATAAGGCTAAAGTGGTCAAAAGTGCATGATATTGGCACAAGGATGGACATACCAATCAATGGAACAGAACTGAGATTCTGATATAGATCCTTTCATATACACTCACTGATATTCAAGAAGGCCACAAATCCTACTCAACTGGGAAAGAATGGTCTCTTCAACAAATGTTGGGTTGACAAACTGGATAACCATACCCAAAGGAATAAGAGAGGATCACCATCTCAGGCCTTATACAAAAATTAACTAAAGATGGAACAAGCATCTAAAAATTAGATCCATGACCATAAAGCTCCTACCAGATAGCTTAGGGAAGCATCAATGAGATCATTTAGCAAGAAATGGTTCCATAAACTTTAAACCCAAAATGGGAGCAATGAAAGGAAAAATAAATGAGACTTCCTCAAAATTAAAAAAAAAAAAATTGTATCACAAAGGAGTTTCTCAAGAAAATGAAAAAGCAACTTATCCAATGGGAGAAAATATTTGGCAACCATCTCTGATAGGGGCCTAATAATCAGCTTATATTTAAAAACCCTACACCTTGAATATAAAAAGAGAAACACCTCTTTTAAAAAATGGACAAGAGATTTGAATAGACACTTCTCTAAAGAAGATATGCAAATGGTAAAAATCACATGAAAAAAATGCTTAACATCACTAGGTGTTAGAGAAATGCAAATCAAAACTATCATGAGATATCATCTTACACCCATTAGACTGTAGGATATTAAAAACAGTTATACAAGTGTTGAAGAGTGTGTAGAGGAAAGGGAACATTGATCTATTGGTTTGGGGAATGTAGAGGACATTGAGGAGGACAGTTTGGATGTTTCTCGGGAAGGTAATTATATAACTACAGTAATAATACTGAATGTTAATGGATTAAAACACACCAATAAAAAATGTATAAGAAAATAAGAGCCATTTACATGCGGTCTCCAAGAGGCTCACCTTAAATGCAAAGAAACAAACAGGTTTAAAGGGGAAGCCTGAAAAAGATATTCCTCACATGCAGAAACCAAAAAACAAAACAAAACAAAACAAAAAGCTGTAAAACTATATTTATGTTGGATAAAATAGATTTAAAAAGCAAGGCTGTTATTAAAGAAAGGCAATTATATTACATATTAATAAAAGAAGAAACCCACCAAGAAGAAATAATAATCATAAGTATCTATTCTCCTAACCAGTTTCCCAAAAATACATGAGGAAAACAGTGTCATAAATGAAGGTAGAAATAGATGTCTCTACAATAAGAGTTGGAGACTTTAATACACCTCTCTCATAATTAGATAGAATAACTGGACAGAGGATTAACAAAGAAAGAGAGAGCTTGAATAATATGATGAATGAACTAGACCTAACAGACATATATAGAACATTGCATTCCCATTTGGCAGTCTGTACATAGTTCTCAAGTGCTCATGGATCTATCTCCAGGGTAGAGGTGAGTTTGTCTTTCTGAACTATCAATTTGGTTTCATTGGTCTACATGTCTATCTTTATGCCAGTACCATGTTGTTTTTACTCTTGCAGCTAGGAATTATAATTTAATGTCAAGAAGTGAGAGTACTCCAAGTTCATTATTCTTTACTTAAATCATTCTGGATATTCAGGGCATGTTACCCTTCCAAATAAATTTGAATGTTGCCTTTTAAGTTTTTTCAAAAGCTGTTGGAATTTTCATGGGATTACATTGAATCTGTAAATCAAATTTGGATACAAATGACATCTGAGCAATATTTAGTCTTCCAATCCATCGATAGGGAAGGACTTCCCATGGATTTAGGCCACTTTTGATTTCTTTTAGCAATGTTTTGTAATTTTCTGAACACAGTTACTGTACAACCTTGGTGAAGATTATTCCCAATTATTTGATTCTTTTGCTCATTATTGTAAATGAATTTTTCCCCTAAGTTCTTCCCCAGATTGCTCAATACAGTTGCTAAATATATGTCTTAGAGACTTAAATCTGTATTCAATCCATATGCTTGTTGAGCTCTGAATCTCATCAGAGTTGCAGCAAACACCTACTTTCTAGTTTATTGGACTAATCTGGGACAACCAACAAAAGGATGATGATGGCAATGCCTCTTGCAAAAGACAGAGAGTCTCCACACCTGCAAGTAAGACTGTTCCATCCACCTGTCCCATGGAATCTAAGCACCTTCTCAATCAGAAGCAGAGAGGGCTTCACCATGCCCAAATCCTCAGACCTGAGGAATAAACAAATATAAGGGAAGAAGGCAACTATGGATCAAAATAGATTTATTATTATTCTAGTAATGTAAGAACATATAACATTGATATAAAGATAGTGATGACCAGAGGTTCTGAAGGAGGGAAATGGAAGAACATGTGTAACATGGGACAATTTTGGGACATTAGAATTCTTCTGAATGGTATTGGAATGATGGATAAAGGACTTTATATATATTTTCAAAATCTATAAAACTATGCAGTAAAAAATGTTAACCCTAACTTAACTATAGACCATGGTTAGTACCAATGCTTCAATATTTGTTCATCAATTGTACCAAATTGTACAAGGGAAAATATGAGAACAGGAGGACTGGTTGTCTATGGGAATCCCGTATATTTTTTTATGTAACTTTTCTGTAATGTAAAACTTCTTTTAAAATAAAGAAATCTAAAGTAAAATTAATAACATTTTAAAAAGACAAGCATTCTAATAAAAAATGGGCAAAGACCTGAAAAGGCATTTTTCCAAAGAGGAAATACAAATGATTGAAATGTACATGAAACTATGTTCAATATCATTAATTATGAGTGAAATGAAAATCAAAACTAAAATGAGTTATTGTTTCACATCTTATAGATGGCTATTATTAAAACACTGAAAATTATAAGTGCTGGAGAGGCTGTGGAGAAAAATGACACTCCTTCACTTTTGGTGGAAATGAAGAATGGTGCAACCTCTGTGAAAGACTGGCATTTCCTCAGGATTCTAAAGAATGAACTGCTCTATGATCAAGCATTTCCTCTACTAGGAATATATTTGGCAGAACTGAAAACATAGGTTTTAATTGTCATTGGCATCTCAATGTTCATTGTGGCAGTATTCACAATTGCCAAAAAATGGATGCAAACCACATATCCAATAACTGATGAATGGATAACGAAATGTCTATACACATACAATGGAATACTATGCTGAATTAAGAAGAAATGAATGTGGGGCCTCACCTCCTCCCCCTCTCTTATTTTCCCCTATTAATAACATCTTTCATTACTGTGTTAAATATGACAGCATGCATGAAACTTGAGGACACTTTGTTGAATGAAATAAGCCAGACAGAATAGGACAAATATCATATGGTCCACTAATATGAACTAAATATGATGAGTAAACACATGGAGTTACAATCTAGAGTATAGGTTACTAGGAGGTAAGATAAGGGCTGAGAAGGTGTACTGATTCTTAATGCCTATAGAATGTTAAACTAGGTTGATTTTAATGTAAGGGAAATGGACAGAGATTTGTGTAACATATCATAGTGAGTATAACTACCACTGCTGATTTATAAATGTGATTGTGGCTAAATATGGTAAGCTCTGGATGTAATATTTCATTTGACAGGAAGCTAGGGAATAATCTAGGGACTATAAAACATAGTGAACTTGGGGGTGGAAGAGGATTGTGGTTAATAATACAAATACAAGAATGTTCTTCTATGAAATAAAACAAATGTACATCATTATTACAAGGTGTCAAGAATATAGTGATTGTGATGTTTAGCCTAATGTGTCAACTCACCAGGTAATTGTGTCCAGGTGTTTGTTCTAGCAAGCACTGGGCTAATTGTAATACAAGAGCATTTATGGACTTCAATCACCAGTGAGTTTACTGCGTGGATGGCTGATTACATCTGCATCAATCAGGGAGATTACATCATCAATGGGTGGTGCTTTTATCCAATCAGTTGAATGACTTAAAAGTGAAAGTGATTTCAACATTCAGAGAGAATTTCCCAGCTCGTCGTTGGACAGGCAACTTCTCCCAGAAACTCATCAACAAACTTTCATCAGACTTTCATTGGAGCCACTCATTTGCAGCCTGCCTGCAGAACCTGGACTTGTGCATCCCCATGTTCCCATGAGTTACTCTTTTAAAATTTCATATTATTGACAGATATCTCCTGTTAATTCTGTTTCCTGAGAGAACCCTGACTAATACAGCTGGTACAATGAGTGGGGTGGTTCTGGGAGTTTTGTAATTGGCTCCCTACTCTAATTGGACTCAGGGGTACTAATGACTCCCTTTCCAATAATGAGGTTGCTAACAGTCCATGGCGTGAGCTGGCAATAGAGATACACAAAATAGCATCATTGGATTCCCCTACTTCTATGTGTATAAGAAGCAAGGATCAGGGTGAGAGTGTTTTCAACACCTTAACAGAATTTTGTGGAGTAAAAAAATATGATGTTGGCTGGCTCCTCCTAGATACTCTGGATAATGTTACAAAAGAAAGAGATGAGCTAAAGTCTTCAAATTTGAAACTTAAATGCCGCATGAATGATATGAAAGTTTCTATGTGTGCCTGAAAGAAAATCTTGTCTCCTGTAGCCACAGACTTGAGATATCTGAGAATCAAACCCAGACTCTAATTGTATGAGTAACAGAATTACAGAGGAAACCAAGCAGTCTGATGCAGGGTGGGGGGGAAACCATCTCAGCCAACTCACCTCTTCCCTTCAGGCAGGCAGGACTAACAATGGCCCAGAATCTTTGGGAATGAAAGTTTGCGTCACCCCACCAGGCAAAGAACCATGGCCAGCTGAAGTGCTTGCTGAAGGTAATGGGAACATGGAATGGGTAGTGGAAGAAAGTAGTGATAAATATGAACTTCGACCACATGACCAGTTACAGAAACGAGGACTGTAATGGTCATGAACCCTTCTCCCATGTTTCATTATGAGTATGATTGTATATGTACACAAACGGAATTTCTTTGTTTTCTTCCCCAACCTTTCCCCCATCCTAAAAAGTTGTATTAATTCCACATCATAATATTTAAGGATGTCAAGTTTAAGAGGGACTATTACCCAAGGACTTGCACCCTGTTCTGTGGGGAATTAATGCGTTTCTAGTTGTATGCAGGGGAGTTTAACATTGTTAGGTGGAAATGTATATGTATGCTTGTCTGTTATAGTTTTTACTTAGAGACTAAGTATGGTTTAGAGTAAAGTGTATGATTGCTGAGTTGACAAGGGGTGGACTGTGATGGTTAGGCTAATGTATCAACTCAGCCAGGTAATTGTGTCCAGGTGTTTGTTCCAGCAAGCACTGGGGTAATTGTAATACAAGAGCATTTATGGACTTCAATCACCAGTGAGTTTACTGCATGGATGGCTGATTACATCTGCATCAATCAGGGAGATTACATCATCAATGGGTGGTGCTTTTATTCAATCAGTTGAATGACTTAAAAGCGGGAGTGATTTCAACATTCAGAGAGAATTTCCCAGCTCATCATTGGACAGGCAACTTCTCCCAGAAACTCATCAACAACCTTTCATCGGACTTTCATCGGAGCCACTGGTTTGCAGCCTGCCTGCGGTACCTGGACTTGGGCATCCCCACGGTCACATGGGAGACTCTTTTAAAATTTCATATTATTGACAGATATCTCCTGTTGATTCTGTTTCCTGTGAGAACCCTGACTTAGACAGTGATATATGGTGAAGTAAGATTAATGAAATTTATGTCTCTAGTTAATAGCAATATTATAATAGTCTTGCATCAATGACCAAGAAGGTACTCTATCAAATCTAAGTGTCAAAAACAAGGTGGTATGGGATTTTTTGTATTGGACTAATTATTAATATAAAGTGTTTTTTTTTTCTCTTCTAAAAGATTTTTAATTCAAATCTATCTTGTTTGACATTAGTTTGGCTGCTCCAACTCTCTTTTTATTATTCTTTCATGGAATATTTTTCCATCCAGCACTTTCATATTTTTTTATCTTTGGGTCTAAGGTGAGTATCTTAGAGACAGCATAGAGTTGTATTATGCATTTTAAAACCCCATTTTCCCAATTTTTGGCTTTTGATCATTTACTTTAATCTATTTTGATTAAAAATAATCACTGGTAAGTCATTATAGTTTAGAAATTCCGTCATTTGTTTCTTCTATATCTTGCATCATTTTGCCCCTCATTTCCTCCACTGCTGAGTTTTTTTGTATTTAGTTGTTCTCTTATAAGTCCCTTTTCAGTTAATATTTTAGATAATTTTCTTTCTGATTCTTATGTGGCTTATATTTAATACATAAAATCTATAACATGCTTGTTTAAAATAATAACAAGTTAACTTCAATAGCATACATGATCTTGGTTCCTAGGGCCCACTTTATGTTGTTCTTGTTACACATTTTCTTTGTTTGCTTTGAATGCTGAAAAATGTATATTTATGCTAATTACCTATACATTGTATTTTTTATCTTGAAAGAAATATAATATAGCATTATATAATGATAACACAATAATGTTGATTTTGTATTTATCCATGTGGTTACTTTCACTGGAGATCTCTATTTCTTTGTAAATCTCTGATCTACTTTCTACTAACCTTTCCCTTCAAACTGATTCCTGTAGCATTTCTTGTAGAGTAGTTCTCATTTGTGATGAGATCCCTCAGCATTTTTTAATATAGAGTACCTTAAAGTTTTCTCTTGTTTTTGATTGACAGTTTTGAATTCTTGACTGATAATTTTTCTCTTTAAATTCTTCAAACATTTTATCAAAATACCTTTCCAAATCCATGATTATAATGAGAAAATGGCACTTAGTATTATTCAGGAAAACTTGTACATGGTGAGCCATTACACTTTTGATGCTTTGGGGATCTTTTCTTTGTCATTCAAGTGAGTCTTGGTTGGGATCTCTTTGAGAATATCCTATTTGGAGTTTATTGGGGTTCTTGGTTGTATATTGTGATTGTTTTGTTCACTTGCCAACTTAGCCAGTTTTTAGTATCTAATTATTTGGTCAAGAAAGCAACTGGCCTGATTATTACCATGAGGACATTTTTGGATTCAGTCACCAGTAAGTTGATTGCATGTTTGGCTGATTACATCTACAATCAACATTTATTTATTATATTTATTTTTGAGTTAGTTTTTTTTTTTAATTAATTTATTTTTTATTGTGGGTAAAAATCAAAATTTTCACAATACATACCAATATTTGTAAAATGATATATAAATATTTATTTTGACCATGAGAATAGTCCCAGTCAATCAGTTAAAGTCTTTAAAATAAGTGGTGATTTCAGTAGTCAAAGTGAGAATTTCCATCTATACTTCAGCCAGCCATCTTTTCCTTGGCTATTTATCCAAAATCTTTATTGGAGTTCATAGCTTGTGCCTGCCCATCCCAATAGTCATGTGCACCAATTCCTTCAAAAATCATATATATATATATGATTGTTGGGTCTATTTCCCTGGTCACTTGGACTAATTCATATATAATGATATATTTGTCTGATGTGGGAAAATTGTTTGCCATTAGCCATTATTTCTTCAAATATTCTTTCTGCACTTTTTCCTTTCTCTTTTCCTTCTGGGTCTCCCACAATGCATATGTTGGTTTGCTTCATGTTTTCCTATGTTTTCTTTAGGCTATTCTCCCTTTTTTCATTCTTTTATCTTTCTGGTTTTCAGGCAGGGTAATTTCAGTTGTCCTGTCTTCCTAGTTTGCTGATTCTTTCTTCTGCCTTTTCAAATATGCTATTGAACCCAAGTTGTATATTTTAATTTATTAATGTGTATTTCAGCCCCTAAAATTCTGTTTGGTTAATATTTAAAATTTAAAATTCCTCCTTTTACTCATGCATTATAGTCTCAATTTCCTTTAGTTATTTGTGCATGTTTTCCTTTAGTTCACTTAATTTATTTAAGAGAGTTGATTGAAAATCTTTGGTTATTAGTCCAATGTCTGTTCTTCCCCAATTTTTTTTTCTTTAAATGGGCTACACATTCCTGTTTCTTTGTGTGTCTTCTAATATCTTGTTGATGTTTGGGCATTTGAATATTTTGATATGTTATCTTTGGGAATTTAGATTCTCCATCATAACCAGGGTTTTGTTATACTTTGTCTCTGTATTAAGCATTCCCTTAAACATTTAATCTACTTTATTCTTAACTTATAGATTATCCATTTTTCATTAATGGGATTCTTGTCAGGTATTCCTGAGACTGCATCTTCCTGGGGCATGCATGGCAGCCCCTCAGGAATACCCTAGTATGTGCAATTGTTTCTCTTATAAGAACAGGGCTGTTCTCCCTAACATCTTCTCTCAGGGCCCTGGACTGTGATCTTTTTCTCCATCACAATCTTCCTTCTGAGGCAAACGTGTCAGCTCAACTCTTCCCCACTCTTTTGCTACATCTTTCTACACTGGATCCATCCCACCACTTCACTCTATCACTGTGGCTCAGTTATCCTCCATCACTCTGCTATCTTTTTCATTGTCATTTCTCTGTCCCAGGTAAATTCCAGGTTAGGAAATCCAGGAAAATATCCTGAATGAACCTTCCACAGCACCAATGTGGCTGATGCACAAGGGACTGGAGACTCTGTAATAAGCAAAATCATTCTCCTTATTATGTAGATGAATGAATGTATGGAAAATATATTTTCTGATCTTGCAAATATTTGCAGCCAAATGGCCTTTTAAGTTTTCCTTTTCTAATTTAATGAACATGGTTTTGTTATGAGAACCATTACTCAAGTTGAATTCTTAACTTCACATCAACTAAGACACAGTGAATATCAGCATACATGATGCCTTGAAGGTAA
Source organism: Tolypeutes matacus (assembly GCA_026826555.1). NCBI lineage: Eukaryota > Metazoa > Chordata > Mammalia > Cingulata > Chlamyphoridae > Tolypeutes > Tolypeutes matacus. Next base: position 3,914,215 of record JAKSZT010038682.1, read on the forward strand.
GATTACCTTTCAGATTTGAAATGACCCAACTCACAGCCTATGTAGTTTCCGTGTGTTCTTGCTTTGTCAGAATTAACACAAGGTGTCCATCAGTGGTGTGAAAGACACTGGAGAGACTGTAAGGTCAGATTCAATTAATTGTTATTTTTCTAAACAATTGTTTTAAATTTGTACCTGTTTTGCTACCACCCAGTTGTGAATGATAATTCTATATGGATTATTGATTAATCACGAATCTTATGTAAGGTAAAAGTTTCTGAGCAAAGTTTTAGAAGCATAAAAGGGTCTGGCATATATGAATAAAGTACAAATACTTTACTATTGCTAGGAATAGTGTGAAATCTGTATAAGTTTAAGATGATTGAGTAGGTTAGAAAGGACCAGTGAAGATGAAGATGAAATGTGAGCTTGAAAGCAAGAAGTGAGTCCAAGTTTCAGCTATTACATAGTGGGGGAGGAACGGGGAAGGTATGGATCTGTAATAAGTTAAAAGTAGAATTGGTAATGTTTTTTGTTCTATTTGATGTGGGAATGGGAATAAAGTCAACCCTAGGAGAATACCCAACTATTCCTCTTGGGTTAGTGGGTAGATGACTGAACTGAGAGGGAAGAGAGAAGAGGAATGCTCTTTCAAATTGTAGGGGAGTTGGCATGGAAGAAGGGAGAAAAAGAACATGGAATGGGGTGCTTAAGGCAGTTTTGGATTACCTGAGTTAGGGAATTTTGAAAAATTCAAGGCTGACATCAGGGAGTGTTTGGAAGGAGAAATGGCTGGAATTGAATCTGGTGGGGGCATTGTTTGATATGTAAGGCATGAATAGTCAGGTTTTTTCTTATATTTGATAATTTTGAACTCCTTATGATAATGGCACCTGAATCCATCTATTATGTCCTCTTTATATATAGATGGCTATTGCTTAAGAAAGGAGTAGGATAGGGTTTTACTCATTGCCATACAAGACTTGGAATTCTGACAGCTCTTCAAATCCATATCATCTACATTTCTGATGCCAAGGACATCCTAGAAAGACTGTAACTATTCTTTCTTGCGGAGTGGTCAGTTTGTAATTAATGACCTTCTCCCAGGCCTGGAGTAGGTTCTGAAGGGTACATTGTACCTGAATTTGGATAGATCCCTTTGCAATGTGTCTCTAATCTTTGGGAAGTCATGAAATGAAGGGTTGAGTTTGGAGAGCAGTATTATTGGGGGTTCACACTTTCACTGCTTCTGGAGATTTTCCAGGAAATTTTCTTGGATAGACTGCTGGAGCTGACCATCCCTGGCACTTGACTTCAGTTCCCTGTCCCGATTGGTCCACACAATGTAAAACCTCCTTCCTATGCTTTTCAAAGTTGGTGAGTTGCAGGAATCCATCCTGCAACGTCTTGCAGTGGTCTGTCTAGCAAAGCCCACAATGACACAATGAAATTACTCTTAACATGGAAGTTGAGGGAGGTCAGTGGGAGAACAGCTGAGGAAGCTGTGCTCTCAAGCTGGCCCCAGCATGATTTTCATTCAGGAACTTTTTTACAGTCAAAGTCAGGGTGCTGGTGCAAGGGACAGGCTGGTATAGGGGTTATAAATCACATCATAAGAATTCCAGGCTGATAATGGGGACATAAGAGTACAGAAACATTAAGTGATATACATAGGAGATAGGGTGGGAAATAAGGGAGATAAGATAAGCAGGAAAGTTCCCCTTTATTGCAGCAACTGATAAGGTGAATCCTGTGTGGGGAAAGAAACAGCCCTCCAAGCTATTTCTTAGATGGAAAGATTAGAGAGTTCCCACATCTCCCCTTTTTCTGTTTAAATAAGAAGAAAAAGAAGAGGGAAAAGTATCCTGACACAATACTATAAAAACTCCCCCTTTCCTGATAGTTCAGGTTAAACAAATTTTGATAGTAATTGCAAGACCAGGTGCTACCTGCTCTCTGGGTTCTGAACTGGGCTGTGTGTGTGAAACAACATAACCTTGGTGACAGGAGGCCTCCCTTGGGTGGGGTGAGGGTCAATGTCCTACATCTGTAGGCCCTCAAATTCTCTCTTGGTCATCCCTCTGCAACTGTGCCTGTCTTAGCTTGTTCCTTCCCTGAGGAATCTTACCCATCATTGAGTAACAGCTATCCAGGTCCATGCAAGGTGAAGTGTTCTTTGACAGTTTATGCCTCCATGGCCTCCACAACCAGCACCAGCCTTGGGATTTCATTACCCATAAGTTTGGTTCCAGTTCTGGTCAAAGGTTTGGGGCTACCACGGTTTCTGAAATGGCCCAGCAAAAGGCATTGGGAAGGAGACAGACAGGTCAAAACCAGGTCTTAGAAGGCCTGCTCAACCTATGGATGCCAGCCTCATGGCACAAGGCAACCTTACCAGTGGGACATGTACAAGACACTTCCAGGTTATGACAGGAACAATGGGAAGAGGGAAACTAGTAAAATCTGGTGCGGGAAGAAAAAGAGGTCATTGAGTCAGGCAAGCAAGTGAGAAGGAGGGTAAAGAGACCTTGGACTGAAAAATTAATTCAAAGATGTTTTAACCAAAGGGCCCCCAAGTCTCTCCTCCTTTCATTTCTTTTCTTGATTTCTGGATGGGGGAGGCAAGAGAAATGAAGCAGCATGCAGGGCAATGATTTTCTATTCAGCATGATGAGCTAGAGAAAGAGCCTGAGGATTAAACTAAGAATTGATAATGAAATAAGAAGCATGATTATTCCTATGAAAGATATTATTCAGATTCATATGTTTAGGCCATTAAAGAAATTCGAGGGATTTAACCACTGTAAATTATCATTAAGTGTTTGAAATATGTTTTGCTGAGCAAGAAGTTGTACTTGAGATAGTTGATGTTCCAGGTATTGTTGAAGAGCCAGTACTTCTCCCTGTAAATGGGAGGAGAAGGCTCCTTGCAGATGAGTTTTAACTTGTTCCCAAGTTAAAACTATTCTAAGGAAAAGGGGTAACACAAATTTTAACATGTTCCCAGTTACACTGCAAATCTTGTCTGGTAAACAGATCTTGTTGTTTTTCACCTATCCAGAAGATAGCAGCTTCTAAAGCATCAAGTTTGGTAAGAATATTATTATAAATATGAGTTTGAGTTAAAAGTTCATCAATAACATTGGTCATAGTTTGATTAACAGTATGAGCAGTTTGAACACATTCTGGTAAGTCTACTGCCACAGTGGTGGCGGTGGCAGCTATGATAATGGCTGAAATCATGAAAGTAATAAGCATAGACATGAATCTTTTAAGTCTTAACAGTGAAAGGGCTTTTTTGAACTGGGCTATCCCTGAGGAGCCTTCCCAGGGATGAGATAAATTAACTGGAGGCCAAGCTTGTGCTTGTCTTTTAAGTAAAAATATGGAAGTGATATTCAGTTGAGTAATATTTTCATGATACATGAAGGAAGTAAAATATGCTCCTGGGCAAATGGAAAAATTAAATATATAATTAGTGAAGTTGAAATCAGATGAAAGGGCCAGAAGCAGCATAAAAGGGTGGGAGGTGCAGATCATAACAGATTTTGTAAGCTTGTGAGATAAGTTGAGACAGATTTCCCTAATACAGGTATAATTCCCATGAGAAACAATGCAATTAAAGAAAGGCAGTCCAAGGTGCCAGGTCTGTAAATGCCATGGAATAATGATCTTGAAGAATTGGTAATTTACATATGGAGAATAGGGCCTGAGAGATCTCTGCTGGCCCATTTAATACTAAAATTAGAGGGATTGGAGAAATTAATGGCAAGATTGTTGCTAGAAAAATGTCCTTGTGGACCCCTGCAAAGACAGTGAGATTAAACAATAGGGGGTATCACAAGGGAGGAGAGATTAACAGGGGAGCCAGACAATATCAAGAGAGGGTTCCAGATAGGATTTTGGCCGCAATGGCTTACAGGTGCAGGATCATAGTGGAAAGGAGAGAATGAAGAAGAGTTAACTGAGAGGGCTCTAATGAAGGTGAGATTAGCAGGTTGTGAATTGAATTTTGGGGAGTAATGTAGATAATAATGAGGGATAACTTGAGGGCACACTGTATGAGGGGTGCACGAGAATGTGGTAAATTGGATAAGAACATAGTTTAGAATGATGGACCGGCAGCCAATCAACACCTTTTGTGAGGGGGCCAGAAGGAGGGATCCAGTTTCCTCCAGTCCATGTGATGTCATTGGAGGAAAGTAGAGGTTCAAGGTCCCAACAAGTGACTAAATTAAAAATGGGAGGATTAAGTATGTTAGTCCAATTATTGTGAGGATGAGCTGAGGAGAGTGGGAGAAGGCATAGAAAATATTTCAATACCTGGGCAGAGCTGGAAGCTACTACAGCTAAATATGCTATGAATCTATTTTCAGGAGTGAAAGAAGCCCTGGTATGCAAAAGTATTTCAGGAGCCATTTGATCTAAAAGTTTAAGGCTCCCCCAGGTTACTGCTTGAGCTTGGATAGCCTTACAACAGGGCTGGTTACTGGGGTTCCTCTGTTCCTCCATTTTTGTCATTTCTGCCTGTGGATTTGGGTTGAAGTGAAGGTCTTTCCAGGTCAGGGTAAAACTTCACATTTTTTTTTGCAACAAACTAGCAATATTTGGGACTGCTGCATAATGCAGTCATGCTATTTTAATTTATCATAATTTACCGTTATGCACTACCCCTGGCAGCCCCTAATGGCTGCTCTCTTTTTGTAGCTGTAGAGCTGCTTTTTTAGCAGAGGTGGGGTAAATTAGATGAACATGAGTTAAAGCATCTGCCTTTTGATTTTTAGGTGGAGAGGTAAGAGGTAGTTTCTGTGACACATAAAAATTGTTGATTTTTTTAGGAATTTTATACACTTTGTAACTATTTATATGAATGCTTTATTCATATAACTTTAATTAACAGAGGGTTAAAGAATGCCTTTTAATTTTAGAACAATTTCCAATACTTTACATTTAGACTATAGTATATCAAATAATTCCCACTATTTTATTACTTTACCTTTTTTAATGTGAAAGAACAAATCTTTTGCAATAATTTGAAACAAAAAGCTACTTTTCATGATTTGATTTTGAGAAAGCAGGCTTGAACACTATATTCTTCTAAAAGTGATAAAACTTACTTCTCCAAAGAAATGATAAGATTAAAGTATAAGAAGCTAGTTTGATAAAAAAACACACTCATTTTTTGTGAGCCCCGACCCGCGGGACAGCAACGGGGACCCGAAACCTGCCAAGAAAGAATGGTGGGACAAGAGACGGAGGAATGACAGCAAGACAGTATTCTGATCAAGCTGCAAACTTTATTGAGTGAGCAGGGCTTATATGCTATTTGGAAAGAGGAAGTGAGTCGGGGCCAGGTGGCGCTCCGGGATTGGAGGGTGTTGTCGCTGGAGTAGGGGGCAGATCTTACTTTCGTGCCCTGCGCCTGCGTACTGTTGTATTCACCCGGGCAGTGGCGGGAACTGGAGAACAAAGGAGTAAGGAGGAAGAAGAACAAGGAAGTGACAAAGCAGATTTTGTGTTTGCGTCATGCTGTGGCATCCGCCATGTTGCGCCATGTAACCACTGGTTGCTATCGCTTAGGTTGTTGGCACCTCTCTTGGCAGACTCCAGTGACGGCTCCCAACAATTTTTTTGTATACTGAATATTAAGGAGAAAAAGTCTTCATAAAACTTTACTAAAACAGACCACTGATTTAAGAAACTTTGAGAAAGGACAAAATTTTAACTTTGTATCAGCATACTATTTGATACTAAAGCCTTCAAAACTTTATAGATAAACCCATCATATCTTACTTAACTCTCACTACAAAAATTCTTTTTCCACACAGTTTCGGTATTCATTCAGATTTTGTTCCACATTTATCTTTTTCTTAATTGTCCATCATTTTATATCAGGACAAAATTACTTTGTCCTTAATAATAAAAACACATTCCACATACCTTCTATACATAAGTTACCAAAATGATTCTGGAAACTGTTTCTAAGTAAACTTTTACAACATACAATTAGCATCAACACTAAACAATTTAAAAAAAAGATAATGATTCAATTTGGTTATAACTATTTTTATTATTTTAAATTATTATCCATATTTAATTATTAATATAAGCAATTATTTAATTTTAGGCCCTTTGAATAGACCTCTTTTAATAATTTTCATTTATCAATTTAATATTTTCATCAGGAAGTAACAAAATATACACTGACACTGAACAAACAGACATACATAAAATGAGTTGCAATACATCAATAGAAATATATATCATTGATTTTACTGGTTTTGAGAAATACTTTTTGAAACTGTGCTGCCAAGTTTTCCTACTCTTCCAGTCATTAAATTGTATTAGCCTCCACCAGCCCACAGCCACATCATCATATAGGCAGTTTGGGGTTTACAGAGCAGTTGCTGGGATGTATTCCTTATCTTAGTTGACCTTTTGGCAGAATGTTTTCTTATAAGCATGATCTCATTGATAAGGGTTTTATCCAGTATTTCTGCTTGTAGATTACAGCCTTTTTGATATTCTAGTTGCCAAACTCTAAAGTGAACTGTGGCAACAATAATTTTCACAAGAAATTTCCAACCCCTGGGGAGAATTTGATAGCCATTAACAATGGAGTCTAAAATCTCCTTACTGAAGGAACTGTGAAGTTCATTTTCATTAATACTTCTCCTCAGCTCTTTAAGGACTGTATAGGGAAGAGATTCATTCTGTGGCTTTCCACTTTGGGAAAATATGGCATTCTCCAGCCTCTACAGCTTCTTTTAGGCATTCTTTCATAGCAGGGTGAGGTGTTTGAGTTTCAAAGATGACTGATGGTGGAGGAGGAGGAAACAGGAGTAAAGTTTCTTCTTCCTAAGGAATTGTGGATTTCTTAAGAGGAGGTGGGGAAGGAGGTGGATAGGGAGGAGGAAGTAGGGCTTCCTCTTTGTCTAAAGCTATAGGACTTTTGGGTGGGGACTCCTCTGGAGGAGCAGTAGGCTGGGAAGGGGTGTAAAGAGGTGATAAAGCTGTTTTTACTAGGCTCCAGGTTATAAGAGCAGAGGTGGAAATTTTCTCCCCCTGTTCATATTTTCTTTTTGCATTTTTTCCTACTTGCCCCCATAATTCTAAGTCTAACATTTTTCTGTTGGGAAGCCATGGGCAGAAATTTTGGACTAACTTTAATAAAGTGAATAGTTGAGTTTCTTTTACTATAGAGTTAGCTGCCTTTAGTAATTTCCGAATGATTTTTAACAAAATTCTTTTGTTCTTTCAAGGGTCCTGAACCCATGATGAAGTAGATAAAACCCCTGATTGAACTCTAGATACATAGGGAAATGTCTCAAATGGGCTTTGCTCTTCCCTTACCTTGGGATGATTAGTTATCCAGTTAAATTTTGTCCCTTTGACGTGCCAATTGCTCCTCTAGTCCGAATCATGTCAGGGAGTCACCACTTGCAGGAATTTTCTTGGAAAGACTTGTGGGGCTCTGTCCAGCAGAGCCCATGATGGCACAGTGAAATTACTCTTAACACGGAGGTTGAGAGAGGTCATGGGGGAACAGCTGAAGAAGCTGTGCTCTGGAGCTGATCACCAACATGCTTTTTATTCCGGATTACTTTTAAGCCAAAGTCAGGGTGCAGGTGCAGGAAAGCAGGAAGGTATAGGGGTTACAAATCACATCATAAGAATTCCAGGCTGATAATGGAGAAGTAAGATTAAAGAAACATTAAGTGATATACTTAGGAGATATTGTGGGAAATAAGGGAGATAAGATAATCAAGAAAGTGCCTTTTTTTGGCAGGAATTGATAAGGTGAATTCTGTGTGGGCAAAGAAACAGGCCTCCAAGCTATTTCTTAGATATAAAGATTAGAGGGTTCCAAAAGTGAGTGTCACAGGATTCATGCTGAGCTCTTCTGATGTGATGATGATGAAGAAGTCAAACTGGATGAATTGCATTTCAAGCAGATAATTCTCCAGGCTTTGCCTAGCAGCCTACATACAGGCTGGGTCACACAGCACCATGTTTGGAAAATGAGAGGATTTGTAGGAGGGGTGTGAGTGGGTGGGTCTAAACACCTCAGTGGAGCTGAAGTTTCCCCCTTATGTCCATGCCCCACAATGCATTGATGAAGGTTGATATGCCATTGCCAGAGTCTCCCATCAAAATGATGTTCACCAGTTTGCAGGATGCACTTCTGAGATTCCCTATGATCACAGAGACCCCTCAGGTCACTTTCCATGTGCCCAGGACTTCTCAATGCTCAAGGCCTCTGCATCTGGAGAAATGCTCCAGCCCTTATGATATGATACAACAGAGGAGAAAGATAGACATGATGGAGTGTGAGGGGACAGTAAGGACTCTTCTATATCTGTGAGAAGTAGGGTGCCCTACAAAAGTAGGAACAGCAGGGAGGTAGGATTGTCAAGCATACATAGAGGCATGGGAGTGGTCTGAGTTAGCATCCCAAGCTCAGGGTTTTAGATGCACAACCTTGAAGACAGCAAAGATGTTTGAATTGGAAATGATCCAAGGCTTAAGAAAACAGCAATATAGTGCCTCAATAGTTACACTATTACCCAGAAATCACACTCCTAGGTAAAACCCCAGAAAAATGCATATATATGACCACACAAAAACTTGTATGTAAATGTTCCTAACATCACTATAAACAATAATGAAAAGTGGAAACAACTCAAATATCCATCAACTAATTGATGGATAAATAAAATGTAATATATCAGTACAATGGAATTTTGATTGCCAATAAAAAGAAAAGATGTACTGATACATGCTATAACATTAATGGATTTTGAAAAAATTATACTAAGTGAAAGAAGCCAGCCACAACAGACTACTTGTTGTATGATTTCATGTATGCAAATGGTCTGGAAGAGGTAATTCCATTGAGACAGAAAGTGGAGTAGTGGATGCCTGTCACTGGCAATGGGAATGGCAAAAGTATAATAGTGTCATTTGAGCAATGAAATGTTCTAAATTTGTTTGTGGTGATGGTTGCATAACTGTGCAAATATTCTAAAAGCCACTGAAACTTTTACCTTCAATATGCGGTTGTGAATTATACCTCAGTAAAGCAGTAAGAATAAAAAGCAGCAAAGATGCTAATTCAGGGATGTGCACATTCTTTAGTGTGCTGCAGTGCGATCCATCAACCCCCAAATCAGGGCAGGATACATGAGTGGACCGGAGCAGCAGCATGTGAAGTTCATCCTTCAGTCTTGACCTGGTTGGGCAGCCATCCTTAACTCAACCAAACCAGATGAGCAGGATGCCCATTTGAAATGCACTGCAAGTCAGGAGTATGCTTCTGAAAACTTACCATACAAAAAAATTATTTCTGAGTACATAAAATTTTTCTTTCTGAGTCAAGAATAATTTTCAGATATGCTTATCAATATTATAAAACAGCTCATTTTCTTTCTCAAATTTTAGTTAAATTTCACCATTGACTGCCATACCTAAAAAATACCTCAGACTTATGTCCTTCAACATTTAAGTTACATGAGTTTTCTAAATAATATCCCATTGATTTTACATTTGGACTTATATTACTACATTATTGTTTATTGCTAATGTTATCACTAATATAAGTTTTAAAGCCCCTTGTAAATATATTTTTCTCTTGATGGCTAAATCCCTCTAATGAAATTTAAAGCACTTGGTGAAGCAGAGTTGGGAAAGTGGATTATTTGAGATTATCAAGCGGATGTACTTCGGGTTGTGGCCTGGTTGGATGGGCTTTCACAATCCTGTCTGTTACCAGTGACTAGTGTGGTATTTTCTCTTAAAATCATTACCTGTTTCTATGTACAGGAATAAAATTAAAAAAAATAATTCAAGACAACCTTTTATGCTAAGGAATTTCCAAGGTGCCCTCACATAGGCTTTCAGTTCTGAGAAGGGTCACCTGTCAGACCCACCCATGCCTTTGTATGGAGCTTCTGGAGACTACATTCGCACACTAAATTGCCCAGCTTTCTATCCCAGAAGGCCTGATGTCCTATCTGTGGGACAGGTTTCACAGTCACCTACAAGTTCTGTGATGCAGCCTTTTGTTCTCCACTATCCACTCTCACTCTATGCTACAGAAAATCCACTGATTTTAGAAAACAATGCAAAGTACCAGAATGTGCCCCATTTCTCAAAGTTCTTGATTATTGATGAAGTAAAAGAGACTTACAGATAAAAAACAAGCCATAAATTAAACAGCAATGAGTGAGGGACCTGAGATTTGACCTGAGATTTGAACCCAAGATGTGATTTCATGTTTTTCTGGGAAGGAGATGAGAATGATCTTGCTTCATATAGAATCTTCAGCCCCATGTGTTGACTATCAAATCATGCTCAGGTGATTCCCCTGGGGGCATATTAGTCCAAATTTTGGCATCCTGTGTCATTTCCTATCCCTGGATAAACCTCCTCTAATTGAGCGGAGAATGGAAACCATTGACATTTGTAATTGTGAAGGAAATGACCAAAAAGTGGATCCATTTTTGTAATAAGGTGCAAGAACTTCACACCTTTTAACAACTGGATATGCCTAATGTAATGATCAGAGAGAAGCTAGGAATTCAGATTGAGGAAAACAATGAGAAATAATGATCTCATTGTTAAAATAGTTTTGCTCTCTACACCATCCTCACTGCACTGCTCTCTATCCAGGGAGTCTCAGGTCAATAAACAAATAACATATCTGATTAAAAAATAGTCAGGAGACAATAAAAGACATCTTTCAAGGAAGAAATAAATACAAATGGTAAAAACACACATGAAAAAATATTCTGCATCACTAGCTATTAGGGAAATGCAAATTAAAGCTACAATGAGATATCATTGCACACATTTTAGACTGGCCACTATTAAAAAGTAAACTGTATTTTTTGGAAATGATGTGGAAAGATAGACATGCTTATTCACTGTTAATCGGAATGTAGAATGGTACAGCCACTGTGGAAACTTGTTTGGCAGTTCCTAAGAAGGATGAATAAAGATTTTCCAAGTGGCCCCACAATAAGATTACTAGGTATATAACCAGAATAACTGAGAGAAGTGACATGAACAGACATCTGCATGCCTATATTTATAGCAGCATTTCTCCAATTGCCAAAAGTTGTAGCTAACCCAAGTATCCATCAACTGATGAACAGATAAACCAATTGTGGTTATACACACAATGGAATATTATAGAGCAGTAAGAAGAAATGAAATTTTGAAGAATATGACAACATGGATTATCCTGGAGGACATTACATTGTGTGAAGCAAGCCAGGTACAAAAGGTCAAATAAGGTAGGATTGCACTATTATGAACTAAATATATTGTGTAAACTCATGGTGTGGCAGCTTGACAGTATTGATAAATTCCAATAAGAAATATCAATTTTGTTTGTAAACTTGTCTGGGCAAGTGATCCACTTAGATTGTATTGTATTCAGAGGTTTCACTCTTATTTGATTAGATTATGACTAGGGCTTTGATTGGACTACTTCAGTAGGACACAGAGAAAATGACATGGCAGAGAACAAGGAGTTTGGAGATTTGTGCTGGATCCCTGGGAAGTAAACACACAGGAGAAGAGCAAGAGGAATAGAGACAGATAGGCATGGCAAAGGCCCTGGGAAGAGAGGCAAGCTGTTCATCTGAGAGTTCAAACCTGGTCTTGAGGAAGGAGTGGAGCAGCTGAGGAAAGAGAGAAACAAGCCCCAGGAGAGAGACAAAACTTATGCCAGCCTGCAACTGATATTGGAAGAAGATGGGACCATGAAGCCTTAAGAAGATGATGGCTGACCCCTTGCAGATATCAGCAACCATCTTGCTCCAATAAATGTCAACAGACTTTGGTGAGGGAAGTAACTTAGGCTTTATGGACTGGTAACTGTTAGCTTCTATCCAAATAAATACCCTTTATAAAAGCCAACTGACTTCTGGTATTTTGCATCGGCCCCCCTTTGGCTGATAATACAGAATTTGGTACCAGAGAGTGGGTCATGCTTTGCAGTTACCAAAATGCTGGAATGGCTTTATAAATGGGTGAGAGGTATTTTTTTGTAGGAATTGTGAGATGCTTGATAGAAAAGGCCTATATTGATTTGCAGAGACAGTTGATAGGAATATGAATGGTAAAAAGACTTTTTATGATCCCTTAGAAATAAATTATGAAACTATTATGGGAAACTGGAGAGAAGACAGTCTGTGTTTTAAAGTCACAGAGAACTTCTCAAGATTAACTCCTGATGTTTTTTGGAAGACAGAATTTGAAAATGGTGAGCCTGGGCATTTAGCTGAAAACCTTTCCAAAATAAACTTGGACATTGGGGCTTGAATTCTCCTGGTAGTTTATAGCAAAATGCTAGATGAGAGAGATAAGCTGAGAAGTGAACAGTTAGGCAAAAAGAAGGCAGAAGCTGATTCTGTAACTTCCAAATCTCTGGAAATCTAGCTCCCAAATGATATTTCCCCATTTGAGGACTTAACTAAACTTGGAAATTGTATATCATGATTGAAGATGCGGTTATCTAGGAAAGATTTGTGGAAAGTCTTAATGTCTGATGGCTTGGACCCTGCTTCTTGCATGCTAAACCAACAAGCTAGAGCTGTATGAACAAAACCAGTGTCAGCTTGGACTAAAAGGAACATATAAGGGACAGATGGAAGGGAAAATGTCCTCAAGAGGAAAACCACAGAAGCTGAGTCAGGGATTTAGATACCACCTTTGGCCAAGAGAGGAACCCCACACATGTTTATAAAGAGGATGAGTTTTCTACAGCAGTTGCAGAAGATGGATGTCCCCATCTGATGATCAGGGAGAGCTTTTCAGCTCCAGGATCCAGAGAATATGAAGCACATTTCCTGATGATTCACAAGGTTGAGGTCAATGCCCCATAGGTCTGAGGGATGTGGGACTGTCCCCATGGATTAGGGAATGCTAGGTCACCAAATTGTTGCCCTGAGAGGATTGGGCTGTATGCCCGTGTTTAGGGAGGATATTACCTTCACCTCACTGTACTAGGGGGGTTAAGATTATAACTGAAAGATTGGGTTAAGTGTAGCAATCACCCTGATGCTCTTGGAGGGTGATGTCTGGAGCTTGGACACCACACAGATGCTTGATGAGGGTAGAATCAAGAAAATGGCCATTGGGTAAATCTGTGGAAAAGGTGGATCCCCATGTGGCACCTGGGAGATGAAAACATCATTTTAAGAATGCCTCTCAGTCTTTGACATCAAATGGAGTTTGCCCTGCACGTTTACTGAACTGTACAGGACACTTGACTCATGTTTCCCTCCCAATTTCTCCTTATAATAATGAAAATGTATATCCTTAGTCTGTCCATTTGTGTATTGGAAGTAAATAAATGTTTTTGTAAGTTCCAGAGTCTACAACAGATGGGACTTTGGCCCATTAGAAACTATTTTGATAAATTGATTTTGATATGATTTTGTACATAGTATTTCTAGAGAAAAAAGTTTTTTTTTTTTTTTAATATTGTAATGATTTTTTGGAATTCAAAGCATGGAGTGTGGCAGTTTGATATTATTGATGATTTCCAAAAAGAAATACTGATTTTTTTTCATAAACTAGTCTGTTCCTCTGGGCAAGTGATACTCTTAAATTTTTTGGATTCATTGTTTACACTTTTACTTGATAGATTATGTGTAGGGCTTTAATTGTGGTATGTCTTAGGATGTTGAGTCCCTACCCTGTTGGTGGGCAGGCATTCACAGAAAAAATGACATAGTAGAGATCACAGAGTTTTGTGTTTTGAGCTGGAGCTTCAGGAAGTAAACAGACAAGAGAAGAACAAGAGGAATAGAGACAGTTCCATAGACATGGCAGAGGCCCCGGGAAGAGAGACAATCTGTTTATCTGAAAGTTCAAAGCTGACCTTGAGGAGGGATCAGAGCAGCTTAGCCCAGAGAGAATTGAGTCCTGGGAGAGACTTATCCCAGCCTGAAACTGATATTGGAAGAAGTTGAGATCATAGAGCCTTAAGAGGAAGACAAAGTTTGAACCCTTGCAGATGTTGACAGCCATCTTGCTCCAACATGTAGCAACAGATTTTGGTGATGGAAGCAATTTATGCTTTATGGCCTGGTAACTAAGTTTCTACCCCAAATAAATATGCTTTATAAAAGCCAACAGATTTCTGGTATTTTGCTTCAGCATCCTTTTGGCTGACAAATACACATGGATTTGATAATTAGCAAATAGGTCACCAAACATAAAATGAAGGTAGAGAAGGAAAAGATGAAGTATAATCTATGCAGAATTGATAAAATGGTGTTTATCAATCTTTGGAACTGAATAGAAATGGTGAAAGTACAATAAACTGCTTGTTATTAGCAGAGTTATTATATGGGTATGACAGTGCTTTAAAGGAAACTTCTAAGGTTATGTGTAATACTAGAAGGAAAGCTAAAAATGTAACATGGAACTCTATAACAGTGAAACATCATGTAAAATATAAATATATATGATACTGTAAATATAAGACTGTTTCTAATATATATATAAACTAGAGGGAAACAGATTAGTAGCTATGTATAGCAGGGGATGCATAGAGAGATTGAGATGAGTTTTTAATGTTTTTTTAATTTTTTAATTGGAATATTGGAAATGCTCTAAAATGATTGGAGTGGTGAATGCAAAACTATGTGATTATACAGAATACCATTGATTATATACTTTGGATGGATTTATTCTTTATTAATATGTAACAATAAAATTGATTTTTTTTCGTTTTTATTTTTTTTTCTTTTTTCTTTTCTAATAAAATTGATTTTAAAAGAAATACAGATTTTGGTTTCTATTCCAGGAAATAGTTCCAGTTTTCCACAAGGATCCTTGCAGAATCTCCTACTCCTTTGGGACAGAAGATGCATAGTGCATATATGGACACCTTGCCCCTTTGCAGAGGCAGGCTCAGGGCCAAATTCTTGAGTTCTGTGTCAGGGCATTCCTCTTAGGGTCTCTGGACCTTGAGATAGAGGTGCTAAGACCAAGGCAAAGCCAACACAGAACACCATGGGGTCTGATGCCACAAATAATGGCAGAAATTTTTGGAAAGGTTGTTTGCTTGGGTTTCCTGGGCTCTACTCAGCTGAAGTTTTCACTGGCTCCCACCCCAGTGTGCTTCAGAATGTGGAAGGAGTCATCTAGCTCCTTTGTCCTGCCCCAATATCTGTACCTTTGGTCTCTCCTTCCAGGACCTCCTGTCTCTAATCACTGTCAACTCCTGACCTCAGGATTCCTCTAATTTTCATGAGATTCTCTCAGTCCCCTGTTCACCCTCTTCCTCTTAAGATAAAGCTTGAAACATTCTTGGGTGAGGTGTTCATCCAGGAGCCAGACCTGGGCCACTGAGCTGTGGCTGCAATGGGGGAAGTGACAATCTGCCTGTGCCAGGTTTTCACCCTGTAGCCAGGGCAAATCAGTGAATATCAGAAGAACACAATGTCTGGATGAAGTCAGACATCTTTAGCATGACATTCAAGACCAAATGGTAGGTCACTGCATTTCTTTCATCAACCATTACCTCCCATCTTGTCCCAGAATCCACTGTGGCTTATTCCACATTCTTTATATCCATTCCTACTATGAGGTTTTTCCTTTCACCTAGGATAACCTTCTTTCCTTCCTACAATATCTATCCTCATGGCCTTTGTCATTTGTTCTGGCAGCAAATAAAAAACAATTCCTTCATCAGGTATTACCTGTGGCTGAGCCATACCATCAGGGGCTTCTCCTAGTGCCCAGGGGTCTCGTGTTGCTGTGTTAAATAGAAAGGGTCTCAATGTGGTGATGCTGACAGTAGGTGTCTTCCATGATTTATCATTTCATGTGGGTTTGTTTTGGGTATTTCTGTAAATTGATTCCCTTGGACCTCCAATTTGGGAATGGATAATGAATCTGATACCACTCTCTAACTAGACAGTCTTGAAATTTCATGTGTCAGCAGGTTCTTTCAATTATAATGCTTAAAGGCTTTATAATACATGGTGAAGTATTAAAAAGTAACACAAATAAAAATCAATTCTGAAACAATTATATTAATATTTCACATATTAATAGGTATGTAACATTTAAGTGAGTCCAAATCTTCAGGAGTTAGAATAAATTAAATGGAGTAAGACAGAGAGAACAAAAAGACATTGTAACATCATGTAGTTTTCATTAGCTTTATGAATTTAAAAGATAGGGCATTTTACCTTGAGAAATGACATCTTATCCATATCTTCTCTAAGGACACCCAAACATCCTTGTTTCTCAGGCTATAAATTAAAGGGTTCAATGTAGGTGTAATGATTGAAATTAACATTGATACAGCCTGGTCCTTCACAGGGCTGTGTGAGTAACCAGGAGTCATGTATGTGTAGATGGATGGGCCATAAAAGAGCCCCACTACCATCAGGTGGGATGAGCAAGTGGCCAATGCTTTTTTCCTCCCCTTGGGGGCATTCATGTGAAAGACAGTGATGAAGATGATAGTGTAGGAGGAAAAAATGATGACAAGAGGAATAAAGAGTAGCACAATGCCTACCACAAGTATTGCCAGCTTATATGTAGAGGTATCCTTACAGGAGAAAATCAATACAGCCATGATTTCACAGAAAAAATGCTCTATTTCCTTGTGACCACATTTAGGTAAGTGCATGGTATATACAGCCTGGACAAAAGCATTTAGGGCACCCCCAAACCAGGATGCCATTGACATCTTCTGGCAGACACTCTGGTTCATGATGATTGGGTATCGCAGTGGATGGCAGATGGCCACATAACGATCACAGGCCATAAGAGTCAGGAGAATGCATTCAGCTCCCCCAAGCATCAGAAAGAAAAATATCTGTGTTCCACAGGCTATGTTTGAGATATTTTTCTTCCCTGAGAAAAAGTTCATGCCCATCTTGGGGACAGTGGTGGAGATGAATAGCAAGTCTATGAGGGACAGCTGGCTGAGAAGAAAGTACATGGGTGTGTGCAGCCGGGAATCCACCAGGATGAGAATAATCAGGGTGGAATTGCTAGTGAGGGAAACAAGGTAGATGAGGATGATTACACCAATGAGGATGTCAGCATGCTTCATCCTGGGGAAGAGTCCCAGAAGAATAAAATCCATTCCTATTGTCTCATTCTTTCCCATCATGAATTAAATTCAACTGTTTGAACTGAAGTATTATAGCACTAAAACAAGAATGAGATTTTATAACTTCATGTATTTAAAAAATTTTTAAGTTTAATATCTCTGTTAGAAACCATCATTTCTGTGTACTCTTTGAGCATTCCCAAAGCTAGTGAAGCATTGTGGTGATGCAGGGAGAAAACCATAAAGCATATTCAAAATATAGGTTTTACTTACTGTAAACTATTTATCAATTACATGATTTATTGTATTATTTGTTAACATACTCAGACAATCAAAATAAGTGTTCTAATTCCATTCCTGATTGCATGTTGAACAGAACTGACTGTTTTTTACTCAACCCATATCTAATTTTCCCTGGACAAAAGATGCATTTCATTCTTGTATTCCTTGAACTTGATTGTGGCCATGTTATTAATTTTTTAGAAAGCACTTAAGGAGGCATTGTTTGCTTCCCATGTCAGGCAACTTTGGAAGACAAGTGTGGAAAATGGTGGGGTCTCTTTGTGTAAGGGGCATAGGTATTTGTCCCTGTGACAAGGAAACCATTCCCATTCAAATTTTCTTTGATCATGAAATAAGTTTTGCTTACATGTGATAAACTGCTGAATGGTGGTTTTTAAAGTTATATAAGCTGTATTAGCATAATGTACAATATACAAAGGAGAACATATTTTATCCTGAAAATGTGTGCATGAATGTGTGTATGTGTGTGTGCATGTGTGTGTTTGTTTCTGGGAATTATCTTAGTTTACAAGCATCTATATTAATCATCACTTTGCTTTTGACATTCTAGGCTTGGCTGCTGTGTCTAGACTTGAGGAATCTGGCCATGCTTCTCTTCTTCCTTCACTGGCTTTTATTTATCTATGGTGCTTCTGTCAAATAATTAACTAGATTGATCCATGATCAATGCATTCTATATCTGTCTATGCAGTGTGTGCTTTTCAAGTCCACATAGTTCAAAATGGAAGAGATTTACCCATTTTTGAATATGTCAATGATTAAATTGACCATGAGGCTTTGCCTAAAGGAACTTGGTTCTGATTTATAGACAGAGACATGAATATGACCTTTATTCTGGTGTCCTACATGAGAAAGATGAAGACTTCAGAATCAGAAAGTGGGACGGATAACAAGTTCATGCAGAATTCAGTACTTTTATTAAACAATCTCAATTTATTTGCTATTTACCTGGTCAAAATAAAATATCATTTATCATATCTCTATTTAACTTTTATTTTTATATCAGTTATCTTTCTTAACTTACAATATGTTACTGCTTTCTTATATATATTCTCATAAACATACAACAATAAGACAAGAAAACACCAAGTTAAAGATAATGCACGGGGGTCAGATGTGGCTCAACTGGTTGGGCGTCCGTCTCCCATATGTAGGGACCCGGGTTCGATCCCCAGGACCTCCCGGTAAAAAAAAAAAAAAAAAAGATAATGCAAAAGTTTTGGAACTATATATTGCTGACATTGCACAATATTGTGAATGTTCTTAATGCCACTGAAGTACCCACTTTAAAATTATTAAAATTGAAAATTTTATATGTCCTTACCATTATAAAAGGATATTAAAATAGTATGTCTAGTACCAGATGAATCCATTGCTTTCATGGGAGTTATTATTTGCATTATATTGAAAATATGTGTACATATATAACAAAATTTATTATTTTAAAGCAAACTTCCCTAATATGCTTTTGACTTCCCTTAAAAAAATGCTTTAGATCCTTTTTAAGTGGAGGTTTATAATGTATTCAACTTGTCAAAATAAAAAAAAATGTATGTAATCTATATTTGTTAGATTTCAATGCTCTTTCTACTATTTGTTCCCATTATAATATAAACCACACTGAGATGAACACCATTAAGGGTTTTTTCTCTATCAGTTTTTCTGAAATTATAATTAAATTCCCTTTAGTAATTGAAGTTCCAACCCCGACTTGCTTTAAGATAACCTGAGGGGATGTGGGTAAAGGAATATAGAAATATGAAGAAATGCAGTATTTCTTACAGGAGACTACTATGACTGCTCTAGGCTTTGGGGAAATGTCTTTAAAAAATGAATTTGTTCTCTAGGCAGGTGATGCCTGATGTGATTGACTGTGTGCATAGCAGAGTGAAAAGATGCTGGTTTCCAGGCTCAAATTAGCAACCTTCTTTATTGCACACTTTCTCCATTCACCATTCCAGGTGTTAGGAGATCATAAATATATGTCAATGCTTCAAATCAGGCTCAGAAACAGCTTCGGGCATAAGAATTGGCCTAAATGATGCTGCAGTGATGATACAGGCCATTATATATCTTGTCATACCTTACAAAAATGGGTGGGAGAGAGTTTAAACTATAATGTAAACTATATAATACACCCTTATAGGCCAAACTCCAATATGTATTCATCAATTGTAATAAATGGACTACACTAATGAAGGATGTTGTTAATGTGGGAAAGTGTGGGAGGGTTAGGAAGTGGTGCATTTAGAAATCCCCTTCCTTTTTTAAGTTATGTAATCTAAGAACCTTTTAAAAATAAAGAATAATAAAAAATGAAAAAAATCAAAGAAACAGCTTTGGGTTTTCCCCAAATTTTTCAATTTGTAAACAATTCTTTCTCTTCTAATTTTTCTGTTCTAGTGATTATAAATATCTCATAGCTAATGTCTTTCAAAATAAAGTCAAAACATCCTTCACACTAATATTTCTTTCTTTTCTCACAATTTGCAAATGTTTGAATTTGAAAATATCAATTTATAGGCAAAATGATCTCACAAATGATAATAACTTGGTGATCTGCTCATTATTAGCACTGTATTGATGATGTATTAATTTACAATTTAATTTTTAAGAAATTATTTCTACTACGTAATTCTGCAAAACTCACGGTTCTCAAAGGAAGGTGAGCAGTCTTTGGGTTTTCCAGTTAAATTACTGTGTTCATCCCTGAAGACACTACATAATTTCATCCACTTTTCATTCTCTAAATTGAAATAGAGTTGTAAGAAAACATGAGAAACACAATATATGAGAAAAAAACTGTAAATCTGAACTGTCTGGATATTACAGAGGAAAGCACATACATACTCACATTTGTTCTTTTTAATTGTTGAGTTGATCAGTATTATCCATAATATTTGCTAATGCATCCCAATATACAGCATCATATTTTCATGTTCTCCATAAAAATAATATCCATTTATGATTAGATTATAGTGCTGGTCATGCATTCTGTCTCAGAGGCCTGAGTAACACAGGTTGGCTCTGTGACTGTGATTTTATAAAATTCTCTATCTTAAATAAAGCCTACTAGATATATCTTGCTATGACTTTCCAAAATGAAAATCATGCAATATTTAAATTAGGAGTTGAGAACTCATGGAGAATATCCTTTGGGATCATTTATAGGACAATGTAACATGGGTGTGTTTTAATTCTCAACTTCAATTAAATATATGTACCAGCCCCATTTGTGTACTTAGTAAAATTGTTCCAGGAAAAACAAATTTGCACCGTTCATCAGCAGATAATTGGCCATTTATGAGATCTGGCTTGCCTCCTCTGAAAATAATAATTTTTCCTCCTTTTTATGCTTTTTCTTTTTTCAAAGTGAAATTATTCTCTTACTGTCCAGTTGCTCTGAATGGATCCCATACTGTGTTTAACCCTGTAAGATTTCTCACAATGCACTGCTTTCATAAATTGACTCATATTAGTCCATGAAATTAACTGTTTATTTGTTACTTTTCCCTTAGAACTTTGAATTTTGAAACAACACACAACCATGGTCCAGCTCTTAATTGCTGCTCCCTGTATTTCCAGTAGAAGTTAGTGCACTCCTGTCCTAAACAGAGAACTACCTTAACTTACTGCAGCATGCGTTAATGATGAATTTCTAAGTATGGAACGTTAATGTGTCATAGAGCAAACGGATCTTTTTCCATTCAGAAACGTGTATCCGTAAATTCCGTCAACATGCATAACTTTGAATTCCCTTTTTTACACACTCATAATTTAAAGTCTCAACAATTTTTTAGCAGTCAGTATTTAATTTCCCTTATTACATCATGCACTTATTTAATTTATATATATATATATATATATATATATATATATATATATATATATATAGAGAGAGAGAGAGAGAGAGAGAGAGAGAGAGAGAGAGGAACCAGGGCAGGGATTGACCCCGGACCTCATATTTGGGAAGTCAGACTTCATATGTGGAAAGCCAGAGTTCAACCACTGAGATTCATCGGCCCACCTGAGTTGGTTTTATTCTTTGATTGTTTGTTTTTTGTTTTGTTTTTAGGAGGAAACTGGGATTGTTTCTGGAACCTCATATGTGGGAAGCAGGCGCCCAACTGCTTGAGCCACATCTCCTTCATCATGCCTTTTTATGTTACTTTATCATTGATATTTTACACAATTTACTTAGATGAACAGATATTATGTATTTGTCTTCCAATAGACTTGTGATTCATTTCAGAATTTCAATCTGTAGCATGGAACAAGTCACATTTTAGGTAATGTGAGAATACATAAAAATTGAATTGATTTGAAATAAAATTATTTCACCAAGGCATTCATGGAATAATATTCATAACTCTATTTAGGAATGGGAGCAGTCTGTCTTGTGGCATATAGAATTATATACACATGTGTTTAAAACAGTTTCCTCTCACTGGTTTCTCTTAGTCTTCCTCTCTTGAGTTTTTCTTTCCAAAATATTTGCACTAACTTGGCTCTTGTTCTCACACCCACAACAAATCCATCTTCTCTGATATTAATATTGAAGATGCCATTTTCCTTTTCATTGCTTTTACCTTTCTTTTTTGTCCCTTTCTTTTGTTTTTCATGAATAATTAATATGCTATCCCTTTCAGGTATCTTTGGGATGCAGCAAAGAAGAATATCAATCTGAGACTCTTTCTTTCTTAATAAGTGAATTGATCATATTTACAGTTCTGATAACATTTATGACCTAACTTGATTATATCATTTTATATTATCTTTTATTTCAGCATGGCTGCTTTCTTTGTTTCTTGACTTGTTTTAGCATTCTTATATTGTTAAATCAATTTTATTAATGCATATTAATAAAGCAAACTATTTATCTAAAGTATACAATCAATTGTATTTGATATAATCACATAATTCTGCATTTATTACTTTAATAATTATTAAAGCATTTTAATTTTTTCAGTAATAATAATAATAAATAAACAAGAAATTTCCTCAACTCTCAATCTGTCAACTCTGCTGTACATAGCTGTTGAAACTAGAATACAGATTATTAGGAGTCAAATAGCATACTGGTTAATGATTAATTGGTATGGAGTTTATATTTGGGATGATGGACACAAATTTGTGTAATCATAAGCTCTGAATTGCACATTAGAAAAGGGGAAAAAGGGAAAATTTGATTGTATATAAATTAATATACCTGAACACAGAAACAAAACCCCTAGAATTATACAACACAAGGAGTAACTCTAATGTAATTATTGCTTAAATTTAATGGGATACTTATGATAATATTGTCTCATGAATTGTAAGAAATGTATCACACTAATGAAAAATGTTAATAATGAAGAAACTTGTTTTGTGAGAAAGGAGTGTATTTTTGAAATTTGTACATGCTCCAGGATGTTTCCTATAACTCCTCTAGTAAAAAATTTTCATCAAAGTTATTTTTGTTTTCTATATAAAACCTTGTTTATGCTACATTAGATTTATACCTAAGTATTTTTTACTGTGGTTGTAAATGATATTGTAATTTTAATTTCATATTGTATATTTTCCTTGCTGGTATATAGGAAAGCAATAAATTATTAAATATGATATTGTATCATGAGAACTTGCTATAATCATGTATAAATTTTATAAGTTTCTTGACAATTTTTTTTATTATTTTCTGCATAGGCAATCATGTAATGTGCTATGAAAGACAGTTTGTTTCTTTTCAATCTCTTATTTCCCCAAATTATAATTTCATTTTCTTGTCTTGCTGTACTAACTAAGACATCTAATATGATGATAAATAGGAATGGAGATATATGCATCCTTGCCCTGTTCCTAGTTCTAGAGGTAAAATGTACAGTTTCACACCATAATGTTTTAACAATTTTATTGATCATTTAACAGAAACCACTTTTGGATTTATTGATCTTCTTAATTGTTTTATTAATCTCTATGCTATTTATCTCCTCTAATTTTGATTATTTCACTTCTTATGCTGTTTTGTTTTTTCTTTTATTGTTATTTTTTAAAAAGCTTTAGATTACATCAATCCCTCCTCCTCCCACACTTTTTCCCATTAACAACATCTCAGTAGTTTGATAAATTATTTCTAATTGATGAACAAATATTGAATCATTGCTATGAACCATGGTATATAGATTACATTGTGGTTTAGAGTTTGCCCTGAATGATTTTATATTTTCAAATCTATTTTCTATTCATAGATCCTCCAAATGTGATATTTGGTTATTGATTTGAGATATTTATTCTTTTTAGAAATAGGCATTTAAAGTTATAATTACCAACTGAGGACTGAATTTTCTGTATCAAATATTCTTTTATTAGATTCTTTTTATTGCAGCTTTAAAGAAAAATGAGTAAAAGGAGGGTTTACAAGTGCCATCCTATTATTAACACCATTTTGCATTAGTGTGGTATATTTGTTGCAATTGTTGAAAGAACATTTTTATAATTGTTCTATTAGATATTGTCAGTTATATTAGAGTTCATGTTATATGACACAGTATTATATTTTATGCAACCTTTTTCATACAGTGCTTTGATTTTTATTCAAATAATATTTATACATCTTAAATTTTATTAAAAAATTTCTTTTAATAACATTAAAGCCTATAATTCAGTGTTGTTTTTTTTTAAAGATAATTAGATTACATAAATGTTACACAAAAAATATAGGGATTCCCATACACCCCACCTCACACACCTCCTACAGCCTCCCACATAAACATCCTTCATTAGTGTGACACATTAATTGCAATTAATAAACACATCCTGGGGCTTTGCCATTAAACATGGACCATAGTTCACATTGTAGACTACACTTTCTCCTACACAGTTCTGCATGTTATATGATAATATAAAATGGCCTATATCTGTCGTTGCAATGTCACTCAGGACAATTCCCAAGTCCTGAAAAAGCCCCTATATTACAACTGCTTTTCCCTCTCCCTGCCCCCAGAGCCTCTCTCTCCCTGCCCCCAGAGCCTTTTTAATTACATCTACAATGTAGTATTATCATCAATTCCATCCATTACCAAAGTTTTCCATCTACCTGAATAGAAACACTGTACAATTTAAGCAACCTTACACTCACCCTGATAACTGGTAACCTATATTCTAGGTTCTCACTCTATGAATTTGTTTATGCTAATTATTTCATATGAGTGAGGTCATACATTTGTCCTTTCATGTCTGGTTTATTTTAGTAAACATGCCTTCAATGTTCATCCAAATTGTTTTATGTATCAGAACTTCAATTCTTTTTACGACAGAATAATATTCATTTGTATATATGTACCATATTCTTTTTATTTTTCTACCCCTAAGTTGATAACACTTGAGTTCTAAGTTGATGAACACTTGAGTACCATTAGTTACCACCTAATGGTAACTGCAAATAATGATGCTATGAACATTGGTGTACAAATATCTGAGGCCCTGGTTAAATTCTTTTTGGTATATATGTAAAAGTGCATTTGCTTGATTATATGGTAATTCTGAATTTAACTTTCTCAGGAACTGACAAACTGTCTTCCACAGTGGTTGCACCATTTTACCTTCCAACAATGTATAAGTGTTCCTTTTTCTCTATATCTGTATTAGTCAGCCAAAGGGGTGCTAATGTGAAATACCAAAAAATGAGTTTGTCTTTATAAAGGGTATTTATTTGGGGTAGATGTCCACAGATACCAGGCCATAAAGTGTTAAGTTTCTTCTCTCACCAAAGCCTATTGCCATGTATTGGAGCAAGACAGCTGCCAACCTTTGCCAGGGTTCAGGCTTCTGGGGTTCCTCTCTTCCCAGGGCTGCATTTCTCTCTGGGCTTAGCTCCTGTTTCCTCCACAAGGTCAGCTGTAGATGATCAGGTGAACGGCTTACTTCTCTTCTCCTGGGGCCTTTTCTCCAACACCAAAATTCTTCTCAAAAGCCACTTCAACTCTGTACTTTGCCTTGCCTTTTATATTCAATTCCTCACCCACCAAGGGCCGGGACTTAATGCCCTACTGATGTGGCACAGTCAACTTCCTAATCATAATTCAATCATGCCCAGGTTAACAGATCAGTTTACAACCATGATCCAATTATATTTTTGGAATTCATAATTACACCAAACTGCCCAACTGCAACACTCTACCCTCTGAATTCCAAAAATACATTACAATATTCAAAAAAACTTAAATCAGTAACAATGCAAGTACAAAATCATATGATAATCAGTTTGAAGAAATACACTTGGTCTTCAGGCAAAATCCCATCTGCTGTAGACCTCTGAAACTTACAAAACCATTTAACTGCTTCCAAAACACAAAAGGAAAGACAAAGGAGAAACATTTTCATTATCATAAGGAGAAATTGGGATGTTAAACATGAGTCATGGATCCTCTACATTTCTGTAAACATGCAGGGCATCCTGCATTCGATTTCAAAATCTGAGAGTCATTCTTAACATGATGGTTTCTTCCCCTTAGGACCACATGGGAACCCACCCTTTCCACAGGCTTGCCCAAGAGCCATTTTCTTGGTTCCACCCTCATCAAGCATCTGGGTGTCGACCAAGCTCCAGACCTCACCCTCCAAGAGTGTTGGGGTGATTGCCACACCTTACCTAATTTTTGGGATAGAGTCTTAGTCCCCTTAGTACAGTGGGGTGAAGACAACATTCTCCCTAACTTTTGGCATACAGGTTCAACCCTCTCAGAGCAACGAGTTGACCAGCTGGCCTTCTCTAATCCGTAGTGGACAGGTACATCCCTCTCAGACCTATAGGGTGTTGGTCTTAACCTCCCTAATCTTTAAGGAATGGTTCCACCCTCCCTGCACCCTGAGGTGGCAAAACTCTCCCAGAACATTGGGTGGGGACATCCACCCTCTTCCACTGCTGGGACAAACTCACCCTCTCTGTACATATGGGTGGGGCTCCTCTCTTGGCCCAAGGAGATGTCTTAATCCCAGATCTCTGCTTCCACGGTTTTCTTCTTAAGGCTGTTTCTGCTTCAATCTCTCCTTTCCATGTCCTCTTTTGTCCAAGCTGTCAGTGCTTTTGTTCATAAAACTCTCTCAAGAACTTTGTTGGTTTAGCATGCAGGAAGCAGGGGTCCAAGCCATCAGACAGTAAGACTTTCCACGAGTCTTTCTGAGATAACTGCATCTTCAATTCTGATTTACAAGTTCCAAGTTTAATAAAGTCTTCAAATGGGGCATATTCTTCTGGGAATTTGATTTCCAGAAACTTGAAAGTTCCAGAATCAGTTTCTGTTTTCCTTGTGCTGAAAGTTCAGTCCTTAGTTTATTTTGCTCATCTAGTATTTTGCTATAAGCTGCAAGGAGAAGCCAAGCCACATTCTCTGTGTTTACCTTGGAAAGTTCCTCAGCTTAATGCTCTGGTTGCCATTTCCAAATTCTGTCTTCCATATAACATCAGGAGTTAATCTTGCTAATATCTTTGCAACTTTCAAACATGGATCACCTTTCCTCCAGTTTCCAATAAGAGTTTCATCATTTACTTCTAAGGCATCTTAGAAAGTCTCTTTAGCATCCATATTATTATCAACAGTCTCTTCAAAGTGATCTAGGCCTTTTCCATCAAGCATTTCACATTCCTCCAGAAAATACCCCTTACCCTCTTATAAAACCGTTCCAACATTTTGATATATGCAAAAGCACTTCTCCACTCCTCGGTACCAAATTCTATATTAGTCAGACAAAGGGGTGCTAATGTGAAATACTAAAACATGGGTTGGTATTTATAAAGGGTATTTATTTGGTGTAGAAGTCCACAGATACCAGCAATAAAGCGTTAAATTTCTTCTCTGACCAAAGTCCATTGCCATGTGTTGGAGCAACACAGCTGCCAACGTTTGTCAGGGTTCAGACTTCTTGGGTTCCTCTCTTCCCAGGGCTGTATTTCTCTCCATGCTTAGCTCTTCTGGTTCCTCCATGATGTCAGCTGTAGACTGTCAGGCAAACAGCTCACTTCTCTTCTTCTAGGGCCTTTTCTCCAACACCAAAAGTGCTTCTCAAAAACTGCTTCAACTCTATACTTTGCCTTGCCTTTTATATTCGATTCCTCACCCACCAAGCACTGGGGCTCAATGCCCTACTGATGTGGCCCAGTCAATGCCCTAATCATAACTCAATCATGCCCAGATTAACAGATCAGTTTACAAGCATGATCCACTTATATTTTTGGAATTCATAATTACATCAAACTGCCCAACTGCAAGACTATGCTTTACAATAATTATTATTTTGAATTGATTTTTGTTACATTAACCATTCTAGTGAGTGTGAAATTGCATCTCATTGTGGTTTTGATTTACATTCTCTCATAGGTAATAATGTTGAGCCTCTTTTATGTGCATTTTGCCTATTTGAATGTATTTTTGAAGAAATGTCTGTTCAACTATTTTCCCTTTTTAAAAATTGTGTTGTCTGGCTTTTTACTTTGTATAGACTTGTATATTTACTTTGTATAGGTTTTCTTTGTATAGACTTGGTATTAAACATTTATCAGATATGTAGTTTCCAAATATTTTCTCCCTTTGAGTAAGTTGTCTTTACACTTTCATGATAAAATTATTTGGTGTACAAAAGTTTTTATTTTGATGAATTCTTGTTTAAATATATTTTTTCATTTGATGCTTGTGGTTTGCATGTAAAATCTAAGAAATAATTGCCATACATAGGTCCTAAAGATTCTACCCTAAGTTTTTTCATCTAGGAGTTTTAGCATTATGGCCCTTTTATTTAGTTCTTTTATCCATTTTGTATCATTTCTTGTGTTTGGTGTGAAGAGCTCTACCGTCATTCTATTACATACGGAAATCCAGTTTTCCTAGGACTATTTGTTGAAGAAAGTATTCTTTACCAATTGAAATGAATGAAAGATTGGAGGTGAGCAGATATGACTCAAGAGATTGTGCTCCCACCTATCACATGGGAGGTCCTGTGTTCAGTTCCCAGTGCCTCCTAAAGAAGATGAACAAGACAGCAAGATAACAGGATGGTCTGTTGTGGTGAACTGATGCAACAAGATGATGCAACAAGAGACACAAGAATGTAAACATATTGAGAGACACAACAAAGCAGGGATCGGAGGTGCCTCAAGTTATTAGATGTTTCCCTCCCACATGAGAGGTCCCAGATTTTGTTCCTGGTGCCTCCTAAAAAAAGGAAGATGAGAACACAAAGAACAGACACAGCAAGTGCAAACAACAAGGGGATGGGGAGAAACAAATAAATGAAATAAATCTTAAATACCTCACCTTTGGCCCCCTGAGTAATGAGAGGTGGGGCAAAAAAATCAAAAGAAGATACAGCTGGAGCCCCAACCGTAACATTACTAAGGGGGAGGAGAAAGACTTTAAAAGTCTCACACTGTAATATGCCTATAGTCCATGCCTCAGACAATGTACTTTTCTCAGTTTCTTAATAAATTCTTTACTTCCTTGTGTAAAATAAAACAAACAAACAAACAAAAAAAGAACAGTTGTCCATAAACAGGAGGGTTGATTTCTGAACTTTCCATTGACTTTGATTGGTCTATTTGTCTGTCTTTGTGGCAGTACCATGCTTCTTTGATTATGTTGTATTTTTAGTAAGTTTTAATATTGGGAAATGTTCATCTTCCAAACTTGATTTCCTTTTCCAAGATGGTTTTGGCTAGTTGGGTTCCCTTACCCTTTCATATAAATTTGATGATAGGTTTTCTCATTTCTGCAAAGAATGTTGTTGGATATTTGATTCAGATAGCATTGAATTTGGAAAATGCTTTGGGTAGAATTGACAAGTTAACGATATTTAGTTTTCCCATCTATTAACATGGAATGTCTTTTCATTTTTCAGGTGTTTTCTGATTTCTTTTAGCAATATTTTCTTCTCTTCCATTTACAAGTCCTTTACACCCTTGGCTTTATGTGTTTATTCATAATTATTTCATTATTTAACTTGTTTTTTTAAATGGATATTTTTCTTGAATTTCTTCTCATTACTAGTGTCTAAAAATGTTAGTAGGAAGCGTATGTGGCTCAGGTGACAGAGCTCCTGCCTACCACATAGGAGGTCTGGATTCCTTTCCCAGTGCCTGCTGAAGAAGATGAGCAAGACAGTGAACTGGAACAGCAAGCTGATATAGAAAGATGATGCAGTGAGATGATGTAATCAAGAGACACAACAAGGAAATGTAATAAGGTACAGAACAAAGCAGGGATCAGAGGTGGCTCAGGTGATAAGGTGCTCCCCCATGGGAGATCCTGGGTTTGGTTCCCAATGCCTGTTAAAAAAAGAGAAGATGAGTACACAACAAAACAGAATCAGCAAATGCAAAAACAACAAGGGGGTAGGGAGAAATAAATAAATAAATAATAAATCGTAGTAAAAAAAACTACTAATTTTTTCTGTGTTCATCTTATATCCCCAAAAACTGCTGAATTTTGTTCATTAATTTGAGTACATTTGCTGTGCTTTTGTGAGTTTTCCTTTCAACCTGCATACTTACTTTTAGTAATTCTTAAAAAGGGGTCTCTTGTTGATGAACTTTCTCAGTTTTGGTTTATCTGTGAATATTTAAACTCTCCCTAATATTTGAATGAGTCTTTTACTGGATAAAGATATTGTGGTTGATAAATATATCCTGCAACTGTCTTCCAGCCGCTTGGTTTCTGATCAGTAATTGGAACTTGGTCTAATTGTGGATGCTTATATCACTTTTCTTGTGCTGCCTTCAGAATTCTACCTTTATCTATGGCATTTGTCATTCAGAATAGTATGTGTCTTAGAGTGTTATATTAGGATATATTCTGTTTTGATTATGCTGAGCTTCCTGGGTTTGTGTGTGTATATATATATATATGTTTGTGTGTGTGTGTGTGTATATTTAAGATTTGGGTAATTCAGCCATTATTTCCTTAAATATTCTTTCTGACCCTTTTTACCTTCCATTCTCTTTCTCGGACACTCATGATGCATATGCTTGCATTGTATATGCTGCTCCTCAAATCCCTGAGACATTGCTCATATTTTTCCATTATCTGTTCTTCAACTGTATGAATTTTTAAAAAGATTTATTTTATTTCTGTATATCTCCCCTCCTCTCATTGTTTGTGCTCACTTTCTGCTCTCTGTGTCTATTCACTGTCTGCTCGTGTTCTTTTAAGGAGGCATTAGTACCTGAACCCAGGACCTCCCATATGGGAGAGAATTGGCCAATAGCTTGAGCCACCTCTGCTTTCAGACTGTATGATTTTGAATTCCCTGTCTTCTAGTTTGCTGATTCTTTCTTCTGTCAATTCAAATCTGCTGTTCAATGTCTATAGTGTATTTTTAATCTCTTCCACTCTGTCTTTCATCCCCATAATTTTTGTTTTCTATCTTTTATCATTTAAAATCTTTTTGATTCTCACACATTGGCTTCTAAATATTCTTTATCTTTTTATGGATATTTTCCTTCATCTCTTTGAATTGATTTTGGAGTTTTGTTTAAAATTATTTCATTAGTTGTTCCAAATTCTGAGTCTCCTCTGAAGTGTAACAATGTTCCCCTAACTGAGCCATATCTTCTTATTTCTTAGTATGACTTGCAAATTTTGGCTGATATCTTGATGAATGAACTCTGAAGGTCCATTTCTCCCATATGGCTATGGTGTTATTTTTCATTAGCTTTGTGCAAATGCTCTTCTTTAACATTTGGTATAACTTATTCTCCTCCTTTATAAGAGTCCATGTTTAAGTGTTCAGATTTTCTCTGCTCTTACTCATCTGAATTTTGCCCTAGATATGAAGTGCAATTTTAAGATTGTTTTTGGTTTGCAGTTGTTTTACCTGCAGTTGACTATTTCCTTTCCTCTGTTCTGATACTTGGTCTGTTCAACTGTTTTTGTACAGATGTTTATCCCCAGCTAATAAATTTGTGTCTTTAGCCTTATAAATTTTTAATCTTGTATAATTTGATAAATTTTTCTCTTTTATCCTCTAGTCATTTAATTTCTATATATCTGCCCGATTACTTTAAATTTCCTCATGCTTTGCTATATTTGCTTTTTCTCTTGTATATAAAATTTCTGGTCAATTTTCTCTATGTAGGAAAACAATTTCTTTTCTAACATTTATCTCTTTATTGTGTACATTATTGCCCAAAATTATTATCATTTTTTGTTGTTTGTACGATTTCTTTCTCTTTGTTTGGTATATCTCTTGTTTTTTTGAGTTGGAAACAGAACAGATAAATGACATACTTGTTCAAATTATTTTGAATGTATTTATCTTGACTTTCATATTTCTGAATATGCATTTAGATGGAAATCTGAGTATTTATGTTCTTTTGTCTTCCTATATTTTTCAGAAGCTCAGGGAATGGAAGAATTGGGATGTCATATTGAGAGGAGGAAAGAATTCTTTTCAGATATTTGTTTTTAAATATATTTTCTAAATACAAATAATTTGCATTTCTTGTTTTCCAGCAATTCCTCAAAGTATTCTGGTAGGATTTTAGTTCATATTTCCCATAGTGATGATCCCTTGCTGAATTGCTTTGGATATGAGCACCCTTTGTGAGGCATCCCATATTGTTTATGTACATGTTTATTATTTTAACACCTGTATTCCAAATCCTTATATTGAAAAGTAAAGAATTTTTTTGAGGGGAAGATAATGTGGTATAGGTTTTGGCATTTTTTTTTATTGGTTTATTTGGTTTTCTTGATGGGAGTCCTGAATACATGTATTTATCTGCC
This sequence comes from Tolypeutes matacus, assembly GCA_026826555.1. Lineage (NCBI taxonomy): Eukaryota > Metazoa > Chordata > Mammalia > Cingulata > Chlamyphoridae > Tolypeutes > Tolypeutes matacus. The sequence continues at coordinate 3,946,345 of JAKSZT010038682.1, forward strand.
ACCTCTGCTATCACCTCTAGGAGAATTTTAAAATCTGTTTTGCATATTTTATATAATTGTACATCATGATGTTTTCATTTTAACCAGATGGAGTTATCAATCAATAATCATTTATTGGTCCATTGCTATGTGAATTATATTATGTAAAGCACTGTGATAGCTAGGGTAAGATACCAATAGTCTACTATGAGATTATAATTTTGCTTCAGTTGGATGCAATATCTGAAACAATAATTGCATTTACAAATATGTTCAGTCATAAAAGAACTTCAATTATGAAGAACTGGTAAAGCTGTGTCCTCTGAATATTCCTGGGATGTGTGGGAAGGTCTTAGATGTAAATCTATTCTAGCATTCCAATCTCTCTAAGTATTTGGATTCTCTCATCAAAATAATACCAAGGTATATCTGGCAACTCAACTTCAGTCTTTGTTGGACATGTTTGGCTCCATGTTTCAGCCAGCCCCCAAACTGTTAAAGCCCTTTCTACAGTTTCATGCTGCAACTTTCAATCAAGTGTCTCCCTTTAGTGGGCCCATATCAATAATTTCAGCCTTGATCTAATTTTTTCTTCCTTCCCCCATTATTCCATGCACTTGATATTCATTCCCACACACATTGCCCTGACTTTTGTCTATATAAATTGGACAAATCAAGAAGCTATTTTAAGGTATAACATACTTGCTTATGGGTGACACTTTGAAACCACCTTTGGGGGATTATTGTGACTTTCTTCAAGACATATGTCTGGAAGAGAAGAGGCTTGGTGAGGGTGGGTAAGGAGAAGAATTGGGAGTGTCTTGTAAGCCAATTACCATAGGGCATTCCCATAAATCTTCATTCTGTTCATATGCCTGTTGAGCCCTGGATCTCATTAGAGTTGCAGCCAACACCTACTTTCCAGTTCATTAACTCAACCAGGTCAGCAAACAAAAGACTGATGATGACCAATGCCTCTCTCTTCCAATAAATTAACTACAAATGCAAGTATGACAATCCAATCCATCAGTCCCATAGGACTTAAACCTCCTCTCAACCAGAAACAAATCTCCAAATCATCAAGATTGAGGTATGAACAAACATAAGGGGGGAATGCAACTATGGAGCAAAGTGTACATTAGTTTTCTATTGATGGAAGAACTTGTGACATTCATATAAATCTAATGGTGACTGTAGGTTATGAAGGGAAGAAGAAGGAAGAATCAGTGTAACACTGGGCATTTTGAAGACATTGGAATTGTTCTGCAGGATATTACAATGTTGGATACATTATATATTTTGTCAAAACCTATAAAATTATGTAGTGCAAAGTGTAAACTATAAAGTAACTATAGACAATGCTTAAAAGCAATGATTCAATATTTGTTTAATAATTTTACCAAACATAACACAATGAAGAAAGGTGTTATTAAGAGGGAATACTGTGAGAGTGGGAAAAGGTTGGGTCTATTTAAATCATGTATTATTTTTTAATATCTTGTTGGGCTTTTTAAAAAGAGATTTATTTATTTATTTATTTATTTATTTATTTATTTATTTATTTATT
>JAKSZT010038682.1:3947900-4021141 GCA_026826555.1 Tolypeutes matacus
ATTTATTTATTTATTTATTTATTTATTTATTTATTTATTTATTTATTTATTTATTTCTCCCCCTACTTCGTTGTCTGCTCTCTGTGTCCATTGGCTGTGTGTTCTGTGTCTGCTTGTCTTTTCTTTATGTGGTCCTGGGAACTGATCCTGGTACCTTCTGAAGTGAACTCAATCTCTTGCACCACCTCAGCTCACTTGTCTGCTGCATGTCATTGTCTCTCCCATGTACCTCTTTTTCTTCAATCATCTTGCTGCACCAGCTTGCCATGTGGGTCAGCAATCCTGTGTGGGCCAGCGCTCCTGCACAGGCCAGCACACTTGCATGGTCCTTCTCTCTGCATAGGCCAGCTCTCCTCTTGGGCCAACTCACCATGCAGGCCAACTTGCCTTCACCAGGAAGCCCTGGGAATTGAACTCTGGACCTTATATATAGTAAACAGAAGCCCAATCGCTTGATCCACATTTGCTTCCTAGAATCTTGTATATTTTTGAGGTAACTATTCTGTAATCTAAAACTTCTTTTAAAATAAAGAAAAATAAAATATAATTTAAAATAATTAGAAAGGCAAGCATACCCATTTAAAAAGTGGGCAAAACGGAAAAAGACATTTTTTTCCAAAGAGGAAATACAAATGGCCAAAATGCACATGAAATTATGTTCAATATCACTAGTTATCATGGAAATATAAATAAAACTACAGTGAGATATCCATTTACATATTATAGATTGTTAATATTAAAAAACTGAAAACAAAAATTGTTGGAGAAACTAAGTAGAAATATGGACACTTCTTCCCTTTTAATGTGGATGTAGAATGGTGCAAATTCTGTGGAAAATTTTTATTTCTTCATAATTCTCTGGTCTTCTTTCTATTATTTTCCCTTCAAACTGAGAAGCTTTCTAGGCATTTCTCATAGCTTAGGTATTACTTGTGTTAAGATCCCTCAGATTTTGTTAATATGGGGACATCTTAAAGTCTCCCTTATTTTTGATAGAGAGTTTTGAATTCTTAGCTGGTAGTTTTTCTCTTTAAGCTCTTTAAATAGGTTATAAAAATACCTTTCAAAATCCATGATTATAATGAGAAATTGTCACTCAGTCTTATTGAGGAAACTTGTACATTGTGAATCATTACTTTATTGCCACGTTTAGGATCCTCTCTTTGTCATTTGCATTTGACAGTTTAATTACAATGCATCTTGGCGGGAAACTCTTTGGGTGTATCTTATTTGGAGTTTATTGGTTTTCTAGGATGTATATTGTGATGGTTATGTTCATTTGCCCACTTGGCCAGGTTATAGTTTTCAGGTGTTTGGTCAAGTAAGCAGTAGCCTGATTTTTATTGAGAATGTTTTTGAACTTTTATCATCAGTAAGTTGAATGCATTTTTGGCTAATTACATCTCCAATCAACATTGCCTTCAACAATAAGTGTAGTCTCATTCAGTCAGTTGAAGGCTTTAAAAGAAATGGTGATTTTAGCTGTCAGCAGTGAGAATTTCATCTCTATCTCAACCAGGCAATTTTTCCTGGGGTATTGATACAAAAAAAATTTATTGGTGTTCATAGTTTGTAGCCTGCCCTATGTAATTTAAACTTGCCCATCACAATAGTGATGTGAGCCAATTTCTTTTAAAAAAAAATCAAATATATATCTTATTGCTCTTGTTTCTCTAGTACAGTGGACTAGTACATATATAATCACATATTTTGCCAATTTAGGGAATTTGTTAGCAATGAGACATTATTTCTCCAAATATTCTTTCTGCCCCTTTTCCTTTCTCTTCTCATTCTGGATCTCCCACAATGTGTATATTGGTATGCTACTTTTTGTTCTAATTTTTCATAGTCTATGTTCCCTTTCTTTCACTCTTTTTTCTTTCTACTCTTAAGACGGTAATTTCATTAATCTTGTCTTCCTAGTTAGCTGATTCTTTCTTCTGTCACTTCAAATCTGCTGTTGAATTCCTGTTGTATATTTTATCTATTAATGTACTTTTCATCCCCTAAAATTCTATTTCCTTGGGTCATTTACTTTATTTAAGAGAGTTGTTTGACAATCTTTGATCAATTTCCAATGTCTGTGCTTCCCCAATGTTGTTTTTTTTTCCATTGAATGGGCCACACTTTTCTTTTTCTTTGCATGTCTTGAAATATCTTGTTAATTTCTATGCATTTGAATATTTTGCTATGCAACCTCGAGGATTTACTCTGTGTTGAGGTATACCAGTTTACAATGAATACATCGATTACCCCATGTTCAACTAGAGGATTCTTGTCAGGTCTTTCTGAGCATGTATCTTGCTGGGCCATGCACAGTGGCTCTCAGGAACGCTCCAGAATGGGCAACTATTTCCCTCATAATATGAGAGTTATTCTCCCTAGCATCTTCTCTCAGGACACTGGACTGTGATCTTTGTCTCAATCACAGTCTTTCTTCCAAGGCAACTGTGGTGAGCTCAAGTCTTCTCCACTCTTCTGTTCCACATTTCTACACTGGATCCATCACACCACTCCACTCTATCTTTGTGGCTCACTTATGTGCCAGCACTCTGCTATCCTATTCACAGTCACTTCTCTGTCCCAGGTAAATTCCAGGATAGGAAACCCAGAAAATATTCCTGAATCAATAATGAACAAGGCCAGTTGTGTCTGATATACAAAGATATACAATATTTATATTTACTTGGACCAATAATCTGGTTCAAGGGGCCTACATTTGAAGATGTTTGTGTATCAAGCTGCCCTGAGTGGATCATAAAAACTCCCACATGGATTTGAGGGAGGGGGAATTACTCATATATTGGTTCTCTTACAATTTTAGTCATTTTAAAAAAAAATTCAATGTTTATAGAGTTGTTTGCTAGTCTTGATAATCTTCTAGAATTTTGGGAAAGTTGGTTTTGACTGATTCTGCCTTTTTTGGCTTTTTGGTTATTTTGGGCCACTAGAACATATATATGCTTGTGATGCAGTAATGATCAATTGTTCAATCACCATTCAAAGCAGAAACTTTCAGAAGTGTTTCTCCCACTTCCCCCAAGATAGGACCACTATCATAAGTCTAATGGAAACCGAGAAGAGGTCAATTTAATCTAATTCAATATTATTTTGCCTTTGTTGTGGTAAGCATGGTGAACTCAGTTAAGTTTATAACAGGGACAGACCACAGTCAGGAATGTATAAGTTGCAATTACTAGCCTGTTTACTTCCTGGTAATCAAATATTTAGTTAAACTTATGAAGGACCAGAACCATGTTAACAATGGGATCATTATTTTCCCATTATTTTCCTTCATTTTGAAATCTAGCATTATTCTGATCATTTCATTAAGCATATCCAACTGTTAATGGGTATAATATTCCTTCAACTTATTCAAAAGTGGATCCACTTCATAGTAATCTCCCTTAGAATTGCTAAAGACAGTGGTTCCCATTTTTCCATAAATAAGGGAAAGATCATCCATGGATGGGAAAATGACAGATGATGCCAAAAATTGGTCTGAGATTTCCTCAGGGGAAACACTGAGCTTGCAGCAATAGTCAACAAAAGCAAATGGAGATTCTGTATAAGCAAGATTGCTATACTGATTGTGTAGATGAAAGATTTTATGGAAATATAATTTATGATCTTGCAATTATTTGTAGCTAAAAGGCCTTTAAAATTTTCCTTTTCTATTTTGATGTACATGGTACTGTTATGACGACCTATAAGAGCCATTACTCAAATTGAAATAAGAGGAGGAGAACATCGATTGCATTCCTTAGGGCAGATTTGAATACCTGAGCATGGGGCCCTAGACAAAATCCAATGCTGATATCAGGGTGTGTATGGAAGAAAGCATTGCTGGAATCTACTCTGTTTGGGGGCATTGCTTGGTACTTATGGCAAGAATAGTCAGATTAGCTATTCTATTCAATAATTTGATACTCTTTAAATGCATTGCACCTGAATCCATCTATTATACCCTCTTTGTATATAGATGGCTGTTGATTTCTGCTGTGGAGAGGTGTAAAGCAGGGCTTTACGCATTGCTATAACAGACTTGGCATCTTGACAGCAGCTCACATCCAAATCATCTGCATTTCTGATGCCAAGGCATTCTGGTAAGACTGTGTGATTATTCTCTCCCCCAGGGTGGACACTTTATCATTAAGGATATTCTCCCAGGCCTGGAACTGGTTCTGAATGGTATCATGGCATCTAATTTTGGAGAGATCTTTTTGAAATGTGTCCCTAAGCTTTGGGAAATCATGTAATGAATGGTTGAAGTTGGATAAAAGGAAATTTAGGAGTTTACACCTTCACTACATGGAGAGGTTGCAGGATATTTTCTTGGTTATCCTGCTGTAGCTTATCCTCCTTGAGAATGCAAAAGCTGAGGTCTTTGTCTAGTTTTTTCCAGATAATGTAGAATCTCCTTCCCATGACCTTGGTAGTAGGTGGGGTTCAGCAGACATGGTGAGCTCTTCAGATGCAGTGATGCGATGATAATAAACAAGTCATACTGGATGAATGGCATTCACAGCAGATGATATACAGGCTTTGTGTGGCAGCCTCCTTGATAGGTAGGACACACAGGATAACTTTTTGAGAGTAGGAAGATGAGTAAGAAGTTTTGGTGTTGGTGGTTCTCACCACCCTATTAGGAGCTGAGACTTCCTTCTCATGCCCAATACCCCAAAATGCATTGATATAAATTGATTTGTATTTACCAGAGTCCTGCATCACATCAATCTTCACCAGATTGCAGGATGTTCTCCTCAGATTCCCTATGATCACAATGACCCCATCTGGCCACTTGCCTTCAGCCCAGGACTTCTCAAGCCCTCTTCCTCAGATGAAATGTTCCTGTCTTAATAGTATGGTACAATAAATGAGAAGGATACAGTTAATGGACTGTGATTGGACAGTGAAGATTCTATCATGTTTTTGGAAGTGAGGTGGCCTATACAAGTAGAAAAAGCAGGGAGTTAGGATGACCAGGGAAAAAGCAAAGCATGGGAGTTATCTGAATTATTATCCCAAGCTCAGGGCTTTAGATCCACAGCCATGCAGAGTTCAAAGATATTTGAATTGGAAACAAAGCAAGGATTAGGAAAACAGCAATACATTGCCTCAACATTTACACTATTACCCAGAAATTCAACTTCTAGTTAAAATCCCAAGAAAATTCAAATAAATGTCCAAATATATACTTGTAAGCAAATGTTCATAGCATCAGTATACACAATAACCAAAAGTGGAAACAAGACAAATATCCATCACTTGATGAATGGAAATCAAAGAAGGCTTAAATAAATGGAAGAATATTCCCTGTTCATAGATAGAAAGAATAAATATCAAGATGTCAATCCTACAGAAAATAATCTACTGATTTAATGCAATCCCAATAAAAATCAACACAGCATTTTTTACTGAATTTGAAAAACTATGAAATTTATTTGGAAGGGCAAGATGCCCTGTATAGGCCAAGACATTTTGAGAATAAAACTGAAATCAGAGGAATCACATTACTTAACTTTTAAACATCCTTCAAATCTACAGTGGTCAAAATTGCATGGTATTGGCACTGGAATAGACAGACTGGCCAATTGAACTGAATTGAGAGTTCTGATATAGATCCTCACATATACAGCCACCTGATATTGGACAAGGCCTACAATTCCACTCAATGGGGAGAGAATGGCCTCTTCGAAAAATGCTGCTTGGAGAACTGGATATCCATATTGAAAAGAATGAGAGAGGAACACATTATACCAATATTAATTCAAGATGAGTCAAAGATCTAAAAATAAGAACCAATACCATAAAAACCTTTGATGATAATGTAGGAAAGCATCTACAGGAACTTGGATTCTGTGTCTCTTGACTGGTGTGTTTAATCCGTTAACATTCTTTGTTATTTCTGTCAAGGAATTACTAACTGTAGCCATATTTTCTTTGAGTTTATTTATGTCATACATTGTTATCATTACTCTTTTTTCTACTTTTATCTTTTTTTTTTTTTTTAAAGATTTATTTATTTATTTATTCATTTATCCCCCCCTTGCTGCTTGTGCTCGCTGGGTCAGCTAACCACGCCGTGCGGGCGGGCTTTGCCTTCACCAGGAGGCCCCAGGAACCGAACCCGGGGCCTCCCATATGGTAAACGGGAGCCCTACTGATTGAGCCACAGCCGCTTCCCTCTACTTTTATCTTACACTCTCCAACTCTCTCTCTCTCGTTGCTTTGTTTAGTTTTGTTTTTCATTTCTCCTTGCAGTACTTCCTTTAGTATTTCTGTAAGGGCAGGTTTCTTATTGGCATACTCTCTTAATTTCTGTTTATTTTTGAATATTTTGAATTCCCCATCATTTTTTTAATGCCAGCTTTGCTAGATAGAGAATTCTTGGCTGGAAGATTTTTTTCTTTTAGCACCTTATTTCATACCACTGCCTTTTGGCATCCATGGTTTCAGATGAGAGATCAGCACTTAATTATACTCAAATTCTCAAGTATATGGTGGTTCTATTTTCTCTTGCAGCTTTCAGTATCCTCTCTATTTCTTTAGAATTGGACATTTTAAAATAATATTACTCTTTATTATAATCCATATGTTACATTAGTTGTAATTTTCCCATGTACCAGCATATTCATGTATATATATATATATATGTATATATACACATTAAAGATTCTTATATTACGTAAATGTTACAAAGAAACTCTAGGGATTCTCATATGTCCCAAAGACTCGAGTCTCAGGATGTGTACCTACTAACCAGCACCAAGTATAGGTTTAAATAGAAGGGACAGATGAGCCACATTGCTAGTTGATACTTGGTAGCAGTCCCTCGGTGCCAGGGAGGCTTATCCCTGGGAGTCAAGTCCCATGCTGGAAGGAATGTAATGCATTTATATGCTGAATATGGATTAAAGAAAGGCAACATTTGAGCAATAGGGAGGCTCTTCCTAGGCAACCACTAGGCACCCCAAAACAATAGTCTAAGTTTCAACTTCTAGAGCAAAGACTCTAAAGCCTAGTCATCAATATCAAGGGCTCATCAGTGGATCATCCTTCTTCACGAGTCACTGCCCTTGCATTTGTGCAACAGTTGCTGCTCCCTTAAAGAATGTGGCAGAACTCTCCAGTATGGGAATTCAACATTCTTTCAGGTATTGTTTGAGTCTCTGCTCTGTGAACACTTGAACATATTTATATACATTATAAGTATGCCCAGGTGAACTTCTTCCAATGCATCCTCTACCACCAACACCACACATGAATGATCCTCCCCCACCCCAGTTGTAAAGCTGTGATCCAAAGCTTCCTTAAAAATGAAGCCATTACAGTCACCAAATTAATAGAGAAATAAAACAATAATAAGTTTAAATATAAGAAATAAAATACATAAAAATTTTTAAAAACTAAGAAAAATAAATTAAAAGATTGATATTTGAAAAATTAAGGAAAAATACTTTTAAAAATATGACGTTTTCCCTTCATCACTGCAATATCTGGTGTCCTGTCTGTACCAAGACACCTACCCCCACTCATTCTCCAGTGTCTCACTCTGTTTCACTTTGTTTTCTTTTCTTTTTTTTTTTTTTTTAAGATTTTATTTATTTATTCATTTATCCCCCCCTTGCTGCTTGTGCTCGCTGGGTCAGCTAACCATGCCGTGCGGGCGGGCTTGCCTTCACCAGGTAAACGGGAGCCCTACTGATTGGTAAACGGGAGCCCTACTGATTGAGCCACAGCCGCTTCCCAGTTTGTTTTCAAAGAAGATTTAGGTCACAGCAAAGTCACACACAGAATACAGGGTAATTTCATATACCCAATCTTCCCCGCCTTTCCTCTCCCCCATATTAATACTTAAAAAAAATATATGTGAAAGTTATCTTTTTTATAACAAAGGTATATATATTTCTGCCCAAGTGAACTTCCTCCCATATATCTCCCATCATTGATACCTCACAACATTGATCACCACCTGCAATAATTGTAACCCATCTGTGATCCAAGACTTCTTCAAAAATGAAGCCAAGAACATTGCCAAATTAGATAAATATGAAAATGAAATACCAATCATAGGTTTAAACATGAGAGACAAAATACATAATAATTTATGAAAACTAAAACAAAAATAAATTTTTAAATTTGGGGTATTAAAATTGGAAAAATATAATTTTTTTTTGATATTTTGCTTTTCATCACTGTAATATCTGTTATCCTGTAGTAAAGTGTCATTTTCTTCAGTTTTCTTCCTCAGTGTATTACTTTTTAAAAAAATTTGTACTTCCAAAAATTTTAGGTCTCTGTAACATCACATACAGAATATAGGGGACTCCCATATACCTAGCCTCCTCCCCCTTTTCCTCTTCCCTATTAATCACCTTTTTATATGTGGATTGTACATTTGTTACAACTGATGTACAAATATTGAAACATAGCTTCTAACATTGGTCAAAGGTTTTCATTATGTTTTACATATTAGACCATACACTTTTATAAATTTTTGATGAAATTTAACATGGCCTGTATCCATAATTTCAAGAACATGCAGAGCAATTTCAGTGCCCCGTAAATGCCTTATCTCCAATCAATTCAATTTCTCCCTACCCCTGCCTTTGAGGCCCACGGTAACCATGAGGTTTCATTCCTTAAATGACAAGATTCAACAATACTTGCTACAAAACTGATGTTTTGACACATTAGTCTGTCTTCCCCTATTAGGAACTGCCCATGTTCTCTAGAAATACCCTACTCTCTGAGAACATATTGGGCAATCCCAGCATGGGGGTCCAACTCCATTCCACTCATTATGTCAGCCTCCCCCCGAATGATACAGCACAATATGAAAATATGATCACTTGCTCATTCTCTAGAAGATGGCCCCAGCTGTGTCCTGCACCAAATGCCCCCATCCAACACACTAAACCAGTATCCCTTCCTTGTCATATTGCCGAAGGAGTTTTCTAAACATTGTAGTTTCACCTACTTACCAACCAATCCCGTGTTCACCTGCTCCCTCCTCCAAACATTTGCCCAGTTCAATGCCTGCCCAACATATCCTCCCCAGCTTAACCCCCTGTCAAACTTGCTACACCCAACCCAATAGTATCACTGCATCACTGTCATATCCCTTCATTGCATAACTACACACTTGCAACTTATTGTAGATTTTGCGAATATGGGCATTGGATCACAATCATCTTCTATCTATTTCCTGTAAAGCTATATTTTAGTTTCTAGTGTTTTGAGTTGCATCAATTTGCTTAACTCATGTCAGAAACATCATGTAATATTTGTCCCTCAATGCCTGGCTTGCTTCACTCCACATAAGGTCCTCAAAAAAGGAGAACATACTGAAGAAATTGTAAACATGCATAAAAGGAAAATGGATATGATGGTGATGAATGGGATAATAAAAGAAATAAAAAAGACACTAGAAATACATAACAGCAGATTTGAATAGGCAGAGGAAGGAATTAACGTTGTAGAAGACAGTACATCTGAAATCAAACAGATAGTAGAACAGATTGATAAAAAGTTACAAAAAATCCATCAGGGACTTAGGGATTTGAACAACAACCCAAAACACACAAAATATGCATTTTAGGTATACCAGAGGGAGAAGAGAAGGGAAAGGGGAAAGAAGGAGTGTTGGAGGAAATAATGGCTGAAAACTTCCCAACTCTATTGAGGGAGATGAACATTCATCACCAGGAAGTGCAGTGCACCCAACAGTATAAATGCCAACATGTCTACTCCAAGACATATACTTGGGGTAAACCAAGTACTTGAAGAAAACCATGGAACCTGAAATCTGGAATTAAGACATTACCTTGGGCTAAGACAGGAGCACAACCCATGTGTACAGAGAGGGTGACTTTGCCCCAGTGGTTGAAGAGGTTGGATGGTCCAACCTGATGTTCTGGGAAAGTTTTGCCACCCCGGGATACAGAGAGGGTGGAACACATTCCTCAAAGATTAAGGCAGTTAAGGTCAACACCCCATAGGTCTGAGAGGGGTGGGCCTGTAGCCAAAGGTTAGGGAAGGCCAGGTTGTCAACTCATTGTTCTGAGAGGGTTGACCCTGTATGCTATAGGTTAGGGGGAATTTTGTCTTCACCTCACTGTATTAGGGGGACTAAGACTCTCACCCAAAGTTTGGATAAAGTTTGGCAATCACATCAATGATTTTGAAGGGTGATGGCTAGATCTTGGTTGACATCCAGCTTCTTGATGAGGGTGGAAAAAGAAAAATGGCTGTTGGGCAAGCCTGTGGAAAGGGTGGCCCCAAGATGAAGAAACCATCATCTTAAGAATGACTCTCAGAATACCTGCAGGTTTACTGAACAGTAGAGGACCCCTGATTCATGTTTTAACCTCCCAATTTCTCCTTATGATAATGAAAAAGATTAGCCTGTATCTTTCCATTTGTGTATTGGAAGCAGTTAAATGGTTTTGTAAATCTCAGAGCTCTGCAGAAGATTTGATTTTACCCAAAGACAATCGGTATTTCTTTAAGCTGATCATAATATGATTTTGTACTTGCATTTTTACAGATTTAAGGTTTTTTTAAATATTGTAATATATTTTTGGAATTCAGAGGGTGGAGTGTACCAATTTGACAGTTTGACATAGTTATGAATTCCAAAAATAGATATTGAATTATGCTTGTAAGCTGGTCTGTTCATCTGGGCATGATTAACTTATGATTAGAGATTTGATTGGGGACATCAGTAGTATGTTGAGCCCTGCCCCTTGGTGGGTGGGGTTTCAAAGGTAAAGGACAGCAAAGAATAGGGTTACAGTTTTTTTTTTTTTTTGTCCATAGTTGCTTCACCCCTTTATTTTATTTTATTTATATATATATATTATTTTTTATTGTGGGTAAAAACCAAATTTTTCACAATAAAAACCAACAACTGTAAAATGATTCATAAATAAACATGCATATATGTGCATTTGCTTACATAAATGTAAATATATATATATATTTTAAAGGTGCTTAGATTACCTAAATATTACACAGAAATTACAGGGATTCCCATGTTCCCCACCTCCCACACCTCCCATAACATCCCACACAAACATATTTCATTAGTGTGGCACATCACCTGCAATGGATATACACATCCCAGGGCTTTGCCACTAAGCATAGACCACAGTTCATATTGTAGACCACACTTTCTCCCACACAGTTCTGCATGGTATATGCTGATGTAAAATGACCTATATCGGTCACTGCAATGTCACTCAGGACAACCCCCAAGTCCTGATAAGGCCCCTGTATTACAACTGCCTTTCCCCTCCCTGCCCAGAAAGCTTCTAGTGGCCACTGGTTCCACCTCACTGTTATAATTGCTTCCATTGCATAAATCACAATATGTCTACAGCAGAATACCTTTAAGTCCACTCTAGTCCATAGCTCTTCCCCCAATTCTGAGGGGACTGGGATGGTGATGTCCACTCCACCTCCAAGTGAGAGTGGGCTTATATCCCATGGATACAGTGGATGGGATTATCCTGCCTGCAGCTGTAGGCTCCCTCCATTCCCTGGGATGGTGGTCGTCCATCATCCTCTCCCAACCAGGCGACCAGGGTGAATCCATTGAGCTGTAGAGTAGGAGTTGCAGCTCCACAGAGATTCCAGGCACAGCTGGCATATAGGTAGGCTAGAGGCTCTAGTCTCTGGAAGTACACCTATAAATTCTAGTATCTCATGTAGGTTTGAATAGAAGGGACAGATGGACCATGTGCAGGGAGGACTTATTTGATTCTAACTCTGTCACTCTCAGGAGCACAGATTCCAAAGTAGAGCCCACTGATAAGGCATCAATCTCTGGGGCTATCTCCCCTTATATAGGACCTGGGTGTCTGCAGAGCCCTCAGGGGACCCTCTGTGTGGGGTGATATCCACTTTGGTGTTCTATGAGATCCTACTGGGTTGTGCATAAGTGTTACCTCTGGGAAGACCTCCTGACTCTTTTTGAAGTCTCTTAACCACATGAGCTCATTTGTCTTTACATTTCCCCCCTTTTATTCAAGGTCTTTTTCCAATGGTTTTGCCAGTTGGCACTTGGTATTAATCCCTTGTTGCCAGGGAGGCTCATGTCTGGTAGTCTTGTCCCACGTTGGGGGGAAGGTAATGCGTACATATGCTGAGTTTGTCCCAGAGAGAGGCCACATTTGGGTAACAAGGAGGTTCAAAGTTGGCAACCCTTAAGCACCCCATAACAGTAGGCTAAGTTTCAATTACAAGAGCAAAGACTCATAAGGCTAGTCATCAATAACAAGAACACTTTAGTGGGCCATCGTCTTTTGCCAGACACTGCCCCTGCACTCAGGGGACTGTTGCTGTTCCCTTGGAGAATGTGGCAGAGCTCTCCAGACTGGGAATTCAGATTCCCTCTTTTATTGAGTGATTGTCTACCCACTGTGACCATGCCCCATCCCTTGATTATTTGAACAATTTTATATATCTTTCATGTATATTCAGATGAACTTACTCCCATGAATCACCCATCCCAGACACCCACCAACAATGATCCTCTGCAGCCCCCATTGTAACCCTTATGTGATCAAAAGCTTCCTTGAAGATGATGCCCATATAATAACCAAATACAATTAACAGGAAAATGAAATAATAATGCTAAGTTTAAATGCAAGAGATAAAATACAAGGAAACTTAGAAAAGAAAATGAAAAATAAAGTATAATTAGTGGATTGGGACATTCAAAAAATGGGAAAAAACAAAAAAAATCATTTTAAAAGAATTATTTTTTTTCCTTTTATCACTGCATTATTGGATGTCCAGTGTACCATGACACCTTCCTCCTCTCATTCCCCAGCGTCTCCCAAATTTTCATTTAATTTTCAAAGAAATTTTAGGTCACAAAAAAGTCACACATGGAATACTAGAGACTCCCACATACCCAACCTCCCTCCCCCTTCCCCACCCCATATTAAAACCTTTTTTTAAATGGATGTTAGCATTGTTATAACTGTTATACATATAGTGAAATATGGCAACTAAACATTGTCAATGGTTTACAGTATAGTTTACAATTTAGATGGTACATTTTATTATTATTTTTTATTGTGGGTAAAAATCAAATTTTTCACAATACAAACCAATATTTGTAAAATGATATATAAATATATATGCGTGTATGTACATTTACTTACATAAATGTTATTTATATGTATATACATACATATATATATATATATTTTAAAGCTGCTTAGATTACCTAAATATTACACAGAAATTACAGGGATTCCCATGTTCCCCACATTTAACACCTCTGTTAACATCTCACATAAACATCTTTCATTAGAATGGCATATCACCTGCAATGGATATAGACCATTTTACATCAGTATATACCATGCAGAAATGTGTGGGAGAGAGTGTCGTCTAGGATGTGAACTGTGGTCTATGTTTAGTGGCAAAGCCCTAGATGGTACATTTTAATAATTTTTGATGGTATTTACCATGTCCTGTGTCCATTACTGTAAGGTAACATTTCCTATAACCACTAAATACCCCATTTGATCTTTTCTGTTCTTTTCTCCCCATCCCCTTGGATAATATGACAATCCCTTGTCTTGATTCATGGAATGACAAGATTCATAGTGACATGCCCTGGGTATTCTAACCTGCCCTTCCTAATCTACACATCTGTCAACCCTGCACCACCAAACCCAGTAATATCACTACCCATTTCTCCTATCCTTCAATATGCAACTATACTCTACCACTTTACCATAGATTATGTCCATATCGGTGATGACTCACAACTTACTCTTCTCTTTCTTTCCCTCATTAACTTATCTTTCAGACAATGGTTCTCAGATACTGCTGTTTCCTCAATTCAAATCAGTGAGGTCATATACTGTTCATCCTTCAATGCCTGGCTTGCTTCACTCAACATAAGGTCTTCCAGATTCATCCATGTTATTTCATGTGTTAGAACTTTATTCCTTCTTACAGCTTAGTAATATTCCATTGTATGTATGTACCACATTTTGCTTATCCATTCATCTATTGATGGGCACTGGAGCTTATTCGAGCTTCTGGCAATTGTGAACAATGCTGCTATGAACATTGGTGTGCATATATCTGTTTGTGTCTTTGCTTTCAATTCTTCTGGGTATATACCCAGCACTGGAATCACTGGATCATATGGAAGATCTATTGGTCATTTTCTGAAGAACCACCAAACTGTCCTCCACAATAGCTGGACCATTCCAAAATCCCACCAGCAGTGGATGAGTGTTCCTATTCCTACACATCCTCTCCAACACTTAAGTCTGCTGTTTTTTTAATAGCTGCAATTCTGATGGGTGAAAGATGGTATCTCATTGTAGTTTTGATTTGCATTTCCCTAATAGCTAATGATGTCAAGCGTTTTTTCATTTTCTTTTTAGGCATTTATATTTCTTTCTTGGAGAAGTGTCTTTTCAGGTCACTTGCCCATTTTTTTAAATGAGTTGTTTGTCTTTTTATATTCAAGGTGTAGGACTTCTGTATTTATGCATTATATTAGGCTCTCATCAGATATATGGTTGCCAAATATTTTCTCCGACTGTGTAGGCTGCCTTTTTATTTTCTTAATAACATCCTTTGCAATACAGAAGTTTTTAATTTTGAGGAGATCCCATTTATCTATTTTTTTCTCTTGCTGTTTGTGCTTTGGCTGTGAAGTTCATGAAAATATGTCCTATTTCAAGGTCCTGTAGATGCTTCCCTACATTCTCTTCCAAGGTCTTTATTGTTTGGGCTCTTATATTTAGATCTTTGATCCATCTTGAGTTGATTTTTGTATAAGGTGTGAGGAGATATTCTTCTCTCATTCTTTTAGATATGAATATCCAGTTCTCCAAGCACCACTTGTTAAAGAGGACATTCTCTCCCAACTGAGTGGGTTTCATGGCCTTGTTGAATATCAGATGACTGTATATGTTATATGCTGTATCTAGATTAGAACTCTCAGTTCAATTCCATTGTTCTGTAGGTCTATCCTTGTGCCAATACC
Organism: Tolypeutes matacus; assembly: GCA_026826555.1. NCBI lineage: Eukaryota > Metazoa > Chordata > Mammalia > Cingulata > Chlamyphoridae > Tolypeutes > Tolypeutes matacus. The sequence continues at coordinate 3,962,932 of JAKSZT010038682.1, forward strand.
ATGCAGTTTTGATCACTGTAGCTTTGCAGTATCTTTTAAAGTCAGGTAATGTGATACCTCCAACTTCATTTTTCTTTTTCAATATGTCTTTGGCAATTGGGGGCCTGTTACCTCTCCAAATGGAGATGTTATTTTGTGGTTAGTTTTTCCAGTTCCTTAAAAAATACAGTGTTGATTTTTATTGGGACTGCATTTAATCTGTAGATTAGTTTGGGTAAGAGAGACATCTCAATGATGTTTAGTCTTCCTCTCCATGAACAGGGAATATTCTTCTCTTTATTTAAGTCTTCTTTGATTTCCTTTAACAGTGTTGTGTAATTTTCTGTATATGAGTCCTTTACATCTTTAATTAAATTAATTTCTATATATTTGATTCTTTTATTTACTATTGTAAATGGTATTTTTTTCTTGATTTCCTCCTCAGATTGCTCATTATTTTTGTACAGAAATGCTACTGAATTTTGTGCATTGCTCTTATAGCCTGCAATGTTATTGAACTCCTTTATAAGTTCTAGAAGCTTTGTTGTAGATTTCTCTGGGCTTTCTATGTATAGGATCATGTCGTCTATAAATAATGAAAGTTTTACTTCACTTTTCCTATCTGGATTCCTTTTATATCCTTTTCTTGCCTCAGTGCTTGAGCAAGTACTTCTAAGCCAATGTCAAATAGGAGTGTTGATAGTGGGCATCCTTGTCTTGTTTCCAATCTCAGAGGGAAGGCTTTTATGAATTCACCATTGAAGATGAGGTTAGATTTGGGTTTTTCATATATACCCTTTGTCATATTCAGAAAGTTTCCTTCTATTCCTGTCCTTTGTATTGTTTTTATAAGAAAACAGTGCTGTATTTTGTTGAATGCTTTTTCTGCATCTATAGAGATGATAATGTGACTTTTTTTTTTCAATCTGTTAATGTGGTGTATTACATTGATTGATTTTCTTATATTGAACCAGCCTTGCATAGCCGGGATGAAACCCACTTGGTCATGGTGTATAATCCTTTTGATATGTTGTTGAATGTGATTAACAAGTATTTTGTTGAGGATTTTAACATCTAGGTTTGTTAGAGAAATTGGCCTGTAATTTTCCTTTGTTGTGGTATCTTTGGTTTTGGTATTAAGGTAAGGTTGGCATCATAGAATGAGTTAGGCAATATTCCTTCTAGTTCTATTTTTTGGAAGAGCTTAAGCAGAATTGTTGTTAGCTTTTTCCAGAATGTTTGGTAGAATTCAGCTGTGAAGCCATCTGGTCCTGGGCTTTTCTTAGTTGGGAGGTTTTTGATGACTGAGTCTATCTCTTTGCTTTTATTTATTTATTTATTTTTTTAAGATTTTATTTATTTATTCATTTATCTCCCCCTTGCTGCTTGTGCTCACTGGGTCAGCTAACCACGCCGTGCAGGTGGGCTTGCCTTCACCAGGAGGCCCCGGGAACTGAACCCGGGGCCTCCCATATGGTAAACGGGAGCCCTACTGATTGAGCCACAGCCACTTCCCTCTCTTTGCTTTTAAATGGACTGTTGAGTTCATCAATTTCTTCTTTCATCAAGGTAGGCTGTTTTTGAGTTTCTAGAAACTAGTCCATTTCCTCTAAATTATCATTCTTGTTGGCATATAATTTTTCAAAGTATCCTCTTAGTCTTTATCTCTGTGGGGTCAGTAGTGATATCCCCTCACTCATTCCTTATTTTATGTATGTGCATCTCTTCTCCCTTTTTCTTTGTTAGTCTGAATTAGGGTTTGTCATTTTATTGATATTCTCAAAGAACCAGCTTTTGGTTATGTTTATTGTTTCTAGTGATTTCTTATTCTCTACTGCATTTAGTTCTCTAATCTTTGTTATTTCCTTCTTTCTACTTCCCTTTAGTTTAGTTTGTTGTTTTTCCAATTCCTCCAAGTGTGCAGTTAGTTCCTCAATTTTAGCTCTTTCTTCTTTTTTAATATATGTATTTATGGCTATGAACTTCCCTTTCATAACTGCTTTCACTGCATCACATTGGGTTTGATATCTTGTATTGTCGTTTTCATTAATTTCAATGTAGTTACTAATTTCTTTTGAGATTTCCTCCCTGACCCACTGTTTGTCTAACAGTGTGTTGTTTAATTTCCATATCCTTGTGCCTAACCTGTTTCTCTGGCCCTTAATGATTTTCAATTTCATTCTGTTGTAGTCAGAGAAATTACTTTGTAAAATCTCAATCTTTCTGAATTCATTGAGAGTTGTTCTGTGGACTAGCATGTGGTCTATCTTGGAATATGATCCGTGTGCACTTGAGAAAAATGTAAATCCTGCTGTATTTGTGTGTAGTGTTCTATATATGTCTATTAACTCCATGTCCTCCAATGTATTGTTGAGAGCCTTTGTTTCTTTATTGATTATCTGTCTAGGTGTTCTGTCTAATACTGATAATGATGTATTAAAGTCCCCCACTATAATTGTAGCAGCATTTATTTCTCCAAGTAGTTTTTCCAGAGTTTGTCTCATTTATTTTGAGGCATCCCAATTTGGTGCATAAATGTTTATGATTGTTCTCTCTTCTTGAGAGATTACCCCTTTAACTAATATATAGTGTCCATCTTTGTCTCTTAAAATAGTTTTGCAGTTAAAGTCTATTTTGTCTGATCTTAGCATAGCTACTCCTGCCCTATTTTTTTTTTTTTTTTTTTACTATTGTTAGCTTGTAAAATTGTTTTCCAGCCATTCACTTTCAGCCTCCTTGAATCCCTGGGTAGAAGGTGGGTTTCTTGTATACAGCATAAAGATGGATCATATTTCCTTATCCATTCTGCCAATCTGTGTCTCTTGATTGGCGAATTTAGTCCATTAACATTCAGTGTTATTACAACGAATTTCTTACTTCAGCCATTTTTTCTTTTGGTTAAAGTATGTCATATGTTTTTTTTGTTTCTGTTTTTATCTTTTAGTTGTTTTTAAACTCTCCTCCAACTCTTTCTCCCTTGTTTTTTCCTTTCAACCTGTAGAACTTCCTTTAGTGTTTCTTGAAGTGTAGGTTTCTTATTGACATACTCTCTTAATTTCTATTTATTTGTGAATATTTTGAACTTTCCATCATTTTTGAATGCCAGTTTTGCTGGATAGAGAATTCGTGGCTGGAAGGATTTTTTTCTTTTAGTACTTTTAGACAGTGGTATGTCTTCTTGCCTTCATGTTTTTAGCTGAGAAATCAGCACTTAATCATATTGTGCTTCCCTTGTATGTGATTGTTCTCTTTTCTATTGCTGCCTTTATTATTTCTTCTTTGTCTTGAGCATTGGACATTTTTACAAGAATATGTTCTGGAGTTGGCCTTTTGGGATTTATACTGTTTGGGGTGCACTGTACTTCCTGTATCTGCACATCCATCTCTCTCAATATGGTTGGGAAGTTTTTGGCCATTATATCCTTCAACACTCCTTCTATTCCCTTTCCCTTTTCTTCTCCTTCTGGGATTCCCATAATGCATATGTTTGTGCATTTTTTGTTGCCGGTTAATTCCCTGAGTCCCTTCTGGATTTTTTCTATCTTTTTGTCTATCTGTTCTACTCTCTGTTTGATTTCAGATGTATTGTCTTCCACATCACTAATTCTTTCCTCTGCCTGTTCAAATCTGCTGTTATGTGAATCCAGGGTCTTTTTGATTTCTTGTATTGTGCCATTGATCACCATCATATCTGTTATCTTTTTGCATGTGTTTACAATTTCTTCAGTATATTCTCCCAGTGTCTTCTTTATATCCTTAATCTCTTCCTTCACTGCTTTATGTTGGTTCATGATATTTTTTTGGTAAGCTTTGATAAGTTGATCGGTGTTCTGCATCACTTCCTGGTTTTTAGTTTGTTCATTGGACTGGTCCATGTTTTCCTGTTTCTCAGTGTGGTTTGTAATTTTTTGTTGCCCTCTTGTCATCATTTTATCTTGATCGGTTTATTCAGTTGATTAGCTTCTCTCTCTGCTCTAGAGTTTTATTTAGCTGGTGGTTCTGTGTGTGTGATAACTTTTCTCTTTGACACTTTTTCTTCTTATTTTATTTCCTTGCTTCTTTCTAAGTTCCCTTGAAGGAAGAGATTAGGGGCAGAGGAATAGAAAGATGTGAGAAAGGAAGAAGAATAATAGTAATATTGATAAAAGTTAGAAGAGAGGACAAATAAGGCTTAATGAAATGAATATTTAACTCATGTAGGCAGTGTAGAGTAATAGGGGAAAAAAAAGTGGAGTATCTACAATGGACTGGAATACCAAAAAGAGGAGGATATATATAATGATTTAGAAGGCTAGAATTTTGAGGAGGGAGAAAAAGAGTAAAGATAGGGCTGAAAGGAAAAAGTTAATGTTAATAAGAAAACAAGAAAACAAAATAGATAGAATAGAAATTGACACCCTTAAGTTGGGGGCATATGAACAATGTGGTATGTATGAGCCCCAACAGAATGCAGAAGGCAGAAAGATGAAGGAAAAATATGAGCTAGTTTGGAATACAAAATCAATATAGACAGAGAATGGGAAATCACTGAAGAAGACGCACAGCAAAGAAGAGACAAGCTAGCAGCACTTAATTTTTTTTAAATGAAATAAAAAAGAAAGGGGGGAGGAAAGAGGAAAGAAAAGCAAGAGACAACAAATAAACAGAGAAAACAAACAAACAACCCCATAGGCAAAAAGTCAAACAAAACTAAAGTTTGTTCAGTGTTCCTCCTAGGGTCCTTGTGGATCCTCTCAACTTGCTTGTGTTTATCAATCAATTTCACTGCAGGGTAATTGCTGGTTGCTGGTTGCTCTTATATAGAAAATCTCTTGCAGTTTCAAACATGTCAAAAGTCCTTCCATTAGAATTGCAACTTAGTATTTGGATGTTTAGTTCATTTTGAATTAAGACAAATCTCTCAGATTGCACAGAATATATTTAGATAGATTGCACTGTTTTGTGTGTGTATGTTTTTCTTTAAATTAATGTAAACCATTGTTTCTACTATTCTATTATCCTGGGAATACTGTGGGCACCAGAAATTCTTGTAAAATGCTATGTTCCAGGCACTATCTATGCTATTTTGTATCAGAATAATGAAGCTTACTAAGCTCTGACCCTTTCATCATAATTTAGGGATTAATGGCAGAAATAAAAGAAAAATAAACATAAATAATTCTGACACAAAGCAGTAACACCACTGATATATCTTCCTTTCTTTTTCCATATATCCAGCTCTTGTCTGCAGATCCAAATATATACAACACCTTTGTACTGATGAACTAACAGTATAGAACTCTAAAGGTGGTACAAGGGAAAGTTCAAGAGAAAGTTCTCAATCCCTACCAACTAGCCAGTGATGTACAAGTTTTCATACCTTTGACGCATGTATTTCTTTCCTTAATTTTGCCAGTTTTTTACTCATATATTTTAGGGTATCCTGGTTAGGTGGATAAACATTTATGGCTGTTCTTTCTTCTTGATAGATAAACCCTTTTTAAAATATATAGGGACCTTCCTTGTCTCTAACAGTAATGCTAAATTTAAAGTATATTTTGTGCTATATTAGTAGAACTACTCCTGCCCTTTTTTGTAATTGTTCGAATGTAAAATCATTTTCAAATCCTTCACTTGCTACCTCCTTGCTTCCCTTAGTCTCAGGTAAGTTTCGTTTAGACAGCATGTAATTGGCTCATATTTCCTTATCCATTCTTGCAATCTGTGTCTATTGATTGCAAAGTTTAATGGACTAGAATTCAATGTTATTAGTGTCAAGTCATTATTTACACTAGTCATTTTTATGTAAGTTTATATATGACATATTTTGTTTTTATTTCACTTTTTTATCATTTCATTTATTATTACTAATAATCTTCCATTTTATACTTTGAACCAAACCCTTCTTTCCTATTTTTCCCTTTCAACCTGCAGAACTTCCTTTAGTATTTCTTGAAGGGCAGATCTCTTGTTGACAATCTCTCTTAATTTCTGTTTATCTGTGAATAATTTGAACTCTCCCTCATTTTTGAATGCCAGCTGTGTTGAATACAGAACTCTTGGTTAGGAGTTTTTTTTTTTTTTTTTTTTTCTTTTAGCATCTTAACTCTGTCAGTAATACTGCCTTATCACTTCCATGGTTCAGATGAGAAATCAGTGCAAAGTATTATCAAGCTTCCCTTATGTGTGGTAAACCCCTTTTATCTTGCTGCTTTTGGGATTATCTCTTTGTCTTGAGTGTTTGATAATTTCATAAGTATGTGAATCATGGTAGGCATGTTAAGATTTGTGCTGTTAGGATTGTGCTAAACTTCCTGGAAATGTACATCCATGTCCCTCAAAAGAGTTGGGGAATTTTGGGCTATAATTTCCTTCAACATTCTTTCTGCTCCCTTACCTTTCTCTTCTCCCTCTGGGATGCCTATAATTTGCATGTTTTTACATTTCATATGTCATTCAATTCCCTGAGTCCTTGCTGAATTTTTCTATCTTTATATCTATCTTATCTACTATCTGTGTGATTTCAGATGTTCTATCTTAAATTGCAGGAAGTCTTTCATCTTCTTGATTAAATCTGCTGTTATGTGCTTCCAGCATATTTTTAATTTCTTACATTGTACCTTTCATCACCATCAGATCTATTATCTTTTTTTATATGTTATCAATTTCTTCTATATGTTTCCCCAGTGCTTTCTTAATATATATATATTTTTAACTCTTTGGCCATATTTCCATTGAATTTCTTGAACTGACTTAATAAATTTGTGTGAATACCATTGAATAGTTGTCTTAAATCCTGTCTCAAAGGATTTTTTCTGTTTTATTGGACTGAACATCTCTTCCTGGTTCTTAATATGGTTTGAAAATTTTGCTGCTGTCTAGATATCTAGTTATGCTGGTGAATTTAGTCAGTCAATTTCTCTCTCTTCCCTAGAAGCTTTGTTTCACAACATTTATTTGATTTTTTTTTCATTCAACTTATTCTAAGTCTTTAAAATTATACATTTTCCCTTTGGAAAAAGGTGCTATGCAACACATTGATGGGGCTCAGATCCAATCAAATGGGTTAAGGACCAGAAAGTGTCTCCAAAAGTATTTTGTCTTCCTGAATTTTCACATCTTCTCAGGAGATACCACTCTTTAATGAATCTTTCCACAGTGGTGTCTCTTTCAACCTACCCTTGCCTGTTATTCTGATTTAGCCAGAGGTGCATTTCAAGGCAGGCTCTGTTGGCCAAACTCTTTGAAGAGAAACCACACTCATTCCTTTGCTACAACTTCCCTCTTCCCAGGAAGGAAGACATTCATTCATCCCCTTTCAGTTGACATCAGTGAGCCATAGATTTTACACAGAATGTTAGCCTTGAAGTTGGGAGATGTGTATAATTCCAGGGAAAGTGGGAGGGTAACTCATGATTTTCATTTGGGGTTCTTTGCTTATGTGCCTCATCCTCCTGTGTGATGTGCAACACTCTCTTAGGCTGCAGATCCCCAAAGCATCTCCCTCGGGCAGCTTTTTGCATTTCCTCTATTGTTTTCATAAGAGAGTTGAGCCCTGCCTACCTACTCCAATGTCATCTCCCTGGCAGTTTCCAAAATTTTTTTAATTTTGATGAGTTGTTTTCACAAAAATAAATAGTAGAGCTATAACAATTTAGAAATATCTTACTTTCCATCATTTTTAAATTCAGTCACCTACTCTATGATCCATCTATAAAATTTTATTGAAGGTCCATTATATTGGGTGTACAAAATTAACATTTCAAAATTTCTTTATGATTCCAAAGGTTTCAGTCCAATCGTAAACTAATGGTTTAAAAGAGGGCAAAATTTCTTCAGGCAACCATTAGGAGAAAGTAATAGGTCCCATCAGAATTAGAAGATGGAGAAATTGCTCTATGATATGGCAGGCATGTAGAAGATTTAGGTAGTCTTCAGAAAGATTCTGACATATAAATTGGAAATGAAATAAAGTAAGAATTTGATACAGGGTATATTGGAGGAAGGATAACTTAAATGGAAGGGAAACTGCATAATTAAATGAATTAAGATGAAAAAACATTGTTATCTTCCAAAAAAGAGTAGTTTAAATTGTCATAGGGAAAAAATTTGTAATTTAAAACTTGGCCAGATAAATTACCAATATATCAGAGTATGTAAATGCCAAGACAGATTTGAGTTTAATACAAGTCAATGAAGAGCATTTCAGAAGCTGTGCAGGAGGGACCAGACCATGTTTTAATCTATGTTTAAAATTATTATGCTTTGAAAGAGAAGGGGACAGGACTACATGGAAAAGGGGCAATAACAGCTCAAATTGAGTGAAAGTATTCATGTGGAAATGAAGCATTATATCTGATAGACACTGATTGTGTAAAATTGATTGGTTTTGATAACTTTTTGAATGTAGAATGAAAGAGAATCAATGATGGCCTCAAGGTTATAAGTAAGAATGTTTGACACCATCAAGTGGTCATGGAAGACATAATCAAATAGTTATAGAAGGAGCTGAATTCAGTTTGGGAAATGTGATATTGGAAGTTTTGGCAAGATAAATGATAGTGGTATTTATCAAATTATTGGAAATAGGGCTATTAGCCCAGAGAGATCAATATGACATGGAAAACAATCCCACAAAGATATTATGGAATTGAAAGAGTGATAGAGAGAAGTGGAATAAAGAAACAATATAATGGTTTCTTCTCAAGATTTTTGTTGTGTGGAACTGGAATTTCATTTTGTTGGCACTCCTAGGAAGCATACAAAATGTCTTTAGGAATTATCCAACTGAAGATAGGTGTAAAATAGCATTTACACACCAGTTCCTCTACTTACTGATTAAAGGCTGCACTACAGGAGTGATATCTTCCAAAGTTACATACTACCTTATATCCAGATACCCTATGCTCTAATACAGCAGAATATCACTTTGAGGGTTTGGGAAGCAAAATTCCACAAGTGATGGAGTGTCAGGACTCAACATTTTTCTTTATTGAGTTATGGAATTTACCAATCTAGAAGGAAAGACAGACATTACTCAAATTCTACACAAATAACTGTATTAATTACAAACTGTAGTAAAGTCCTATAATTTAATCTTACATTTCTTGCACACTCATTAGGTTACAAAGGACTTTTCACACACACGCCCTCGTGGGAAGGCATGTAGTATGGGGATTAAAAGTACAGACTGGTGCCAGGATCTGAGCCTACCTTACTCCCTTACAAACTGGGTTCTCGGGCAAGTTACTGAGCCTCATTTTCCTCAACTTTTGAATGAGGGAAGAAACCAGATTCATCATAGGTCTATTGTGAGAATGTAATGAGATAATTCATGTAAAGCATCCAGCACAATGCCTGATATATGGTTGGTAAACAGTGGTTATTATTATTATTATACCTTTTTTTTTCTCCTTAGCATTTTCCCTATATCTCCTTCTTGCTCCAGAGGAGAGACAGTGCTTGAAATCAGATAAGTTTGGGTTCAAATCTCAGATCCACCACTTACTAGATACCAAATAGAACTTATAATACCTATCTCATAGCATTGTTCAGGGAGATAAATGAGGTTAAGTTTTTAGGAAGTCAAACACATGGCCTAACACATAATAATGAATCTTTTGACTTGGGCATCGATTCCTATCCTTCATTCAGTCAACTGTAGTGGGAGAATCAGGGTCTACTGAAACCACAGCAACTTTAGACAAAAAGAACCTCCTGAAGCCCCTTACTCAGGAGGAAGTGGTATATGAGGTAGTAATTAAGATATCCTGGCCTATGTAATACTGAGATCTTGGGAGGGCAATGGAAAGCAAGTCCGAGTCCTCTAGGTCTCATGAGGGAAGGTAGTTGAGTCCTCAGACCCGAGTAAGGGGACAGAGCCAGTTCAGAGTGGTCTTCTCAGATGTGTTTTGATGTGGAGTTTTCATGGGTGGGACTAAGGCAATAATGCTAGATATTGGGGAGGAGATTTGGGAAGTATCCACTCAGCTGCAGAGGACATGAAATAAAGGCTAACCTCAAGACCTCTTCTATCTCAAGCTGCCAAATTGCCTTGTGATTTGGGATCATGGTGGGCCCAGGATGTGGGAGTCAGAAACCCTAAGACATAAAACCAAAAAGGCATTGAACGTTTGGATGGAGTTCCAGGTCCCAAGAAGAATGTCTCTTTGTCTACATGCCAAAGCAAAACAAATTTATCAGCATCTCCTTGAAACTGCAAGGGAGAGTCTAAAAAATTTAAGCAATAAAAAAGAGTAAATGGAAGTTGATTGTACAATAGCTCATTACTAATTCAAGAAGCATGAAATGATATTGCCAATCTCTTTATATGATGAGCAGATTTTATTATTTTATTTTAGTAAACATAAAATATACATAAGGGCTTGGTCCATCTACTGTATTTTTCCATCTACTTTTATGAGGAAAAAAAGTCTCATCTTTTTCAGCCATACATTTCCATGGTGGTTTTCAGAATTTAACCCTCATAGTGGAGTGTGGGTGGTACATTTATGTACAATTTGGTAGTTAGGCCTCTCCACATGTTAGTGCACAAATGATGGGGTTCAGGCATCAGGTAGTGTGGTTTGTGGAATTGTGTAGTCCAGTTTGGACATGTTCTTGGTCTTGGTATGCATTCTGGTGTATGTGGACCACTTGTAAATAAGATCTTGTCAAGAGGTTACTTCAGTTAAGGTGTGGCCTAACTGAATCAGGTTGGGCTTTAATCTGGATTCCTGGAGTTCTTCATAAGCAGAATGAAATTCAGACAGACACAGAGAGAGAGAAGCCAGGAGAGGCTGCCACATGTCTTGTCATGTGAGAGAAAAGCCAAGGACCAAGGGTCACAGGCAGCCAACCCGAGAACTCCACAGTATTCTGGAAGAAAGCATCCCTTGCTGATGCCTCGATTTTGGACTTCTCCTAGCCTCAAAACTGTGAGCCAATAAATTCCCATTGTTTAAGCCAACCTATTGTATATCAGCTGGGAAATTAAAACAGACAGTGAGGAGGATTTCAGAAATATTGGAATCATCTCCTAATATTCCCTTACCTTTTCCATAAAGCTTGGTCAGACTTGGCTGCATTCTATTGACATTAAGAAACACAATATTTCTGTGTGTTGCTTTTTTCTTCTCTACCCATAGACGGATGTCAGCCTCCCTGATTGATGTAGCTGTAATCAGCTATCTATGTAGTAAACTCACTGATGACTAAAGTCCATAAATGTCTTTGTATTATAACTAGCCCAGTGCTTGCTTGACCAAACAACTGGGCACAATTACATGGTCCAGGGAACACATTGACCTAACCAGCACAATGGTGTTAACATTTTGGGTCACAGACAAAAATGTTTGAGAAACACCAATTTAGAGCATAGGATTAAAAAGCCAGAGTCAGCACATTCCATAAGGCCAGGCACACTCTTTTCTCTAGTTTTGCCAGTGTATGCCCCTATCCCAAGAAACCCAGCACCCATCCAAGGGAAGTTCTTCTAGGGTGCAAGTCCACTTGATGGCATGTTAGTGGGTTGACTTGTTTTCCCAAAGCAAAGGATGGAACTTCATCCAGTGCTATAACACTTAGCATGTAGTGGTATGTTTTATCCCCACTATCTAAAAATATGTTGATGATATAAATTATCAACATGAGTAGCAAGACATAACCCATCATGATTCAATGAGAAGGGAACAATTTCACTTCTGTCTCAAACTTGGCAACAACAAAAAAAATGCATAAGCACAATCTAATAGTGGGGAAACATCCAAAAGTCGAATAGAGGAAAGTTTAACAAAATTAAAGTGTCATGGTCATAAAAGATAAGGAAAGATTGAGGAGCTATCAATAGTTTGAAGGAGAAACACAATAATAAAATGTAATGCAGGATTCTGGATTGGATCCTGGACTTTAAAAAGGACACTAGTGAGAAAATGGGTAGCATTTGAATAACGTCTGTAGTTTAGCCAATTACATCAATGTTAATTTCCTGGTTTTGATCATTACACTAGGTCATGCAAAATGTGAACTTTAGGAGAAGCTGAGTGAAGGGTATACAGGAACTTTCTACCATTTTTGTAATATCTGTAAGTCTAAATTTTTTCAAAATAAAAAATAAAAATGAATAGTATATCTTGCATGAATTGGCTTTCAAGCCCTTAGCAAGCCACAGGGCTTTATGCTCTTGAGATTTTCTGATTAGTCTGCTCTTTGAAAAAAAGTGTGATGTTTCCATTTAAAATTCTCAGTTGACTATGTTCATTATCCCAAAAAATTAAATTTTTTTTTTTTACAGTTTCCTATTTAACCCTCCAGGGAGGAGACCAAGTGGCCTTATTTAATGAAGACTTATGACAGCAAGCTCTTAACTCCCTGCCAATGGGCCCAATCCCCAGCAGCTGAAGAACATTTTTTCATAAAGTTCTGTGTCTCCAAGGAGAAGAAGCAAGTGACAAGAGTCCTGGATGGGCAAGCAGAAATCTGGGCATTTTTCAATCCATAAATACACTTCCTCATTGGAATTCAGATCCTCCCAACCCTATCTCCCACCACCAGTGCCTAGGAAGATACTATTTTCACTTTTCATTCACGCTGTTTGTTCAAGGCCTTATTCTACATAATTTGAATTCAAGGAAATCAGTTTTTCAGATGGAGCAGAAATGATCCCTGAAGGAGTCCAGAAAGTAGTGAGTCCATTGGTATTAAATCAACAATCACACTCATTTCTCAGCACAAGAGTTTAATTAGTCCTAAAGGTAACAATTTATTTAAGTGATCCCATTAGGACTGATAGAGATTGATACAGTTAACAATATTTCTATTGGGATGTGTATTAGTCAGCCAAAGGGGTGCTAATGTGAAATACCAAAAATGGGTTGGTCTTTATAAAGGGTATTTATTTGGGGTAGAAGTCCACAAATACCAGGTCATAAAGCATTAAATTTCTTCTCTCACCATAATCTATTGCCACGTGTTAGAGCACTGCGTTTGCCAGGGTTCGGGCTTCTAGGGTTCCTCTCTTCCTGGGGCTGCGTTTCTCTCTGGACTTAGCTCCTGTTTCCTCCACAAGGTCAGCTGTAAACGATCAGGCAAACAGCTTGCTTCTCTTCTCCTGGGGCCTTCTTTCCAACATCAAAAACTTCTTCTCAAAAGACTGCTGCTTCAACTGTCCTTTGCCTTGCCTTTTTTATTTATTTATTTATTTTTTTATTATTGTGGGTAAAAATCAAAATTTTCACAATACATACCAACATTTGAAAAATGATATATAAATATATATGCACATATGTGCATTTGCTTACAAAAATGTTATTTATGTATATATATAAATATATTTTAAGAGGTTCTTAGATACCCAAAATATTACACGGAACCCACTGGGATTCCTGGTGTGGAAAGGGGTGGTGGTTTGGTATCTGGGAGTCTCCGGCACTCCGTATGTGACTTTGCTGTGACCTAAAACTTCTTTGAAAATCAAATGAAAAATTGGGAGACAATGGGGATCGAGAGGGGGAAGATGCCTTGCCTTTTATATTCAATTCACCACCCACCAAGGGGTGAGGCTCAACACCCTAATCCTAACCTAATCATGCCCAGATTAACAGATCAGTTTACAAGCATGATTCAATTATATTTTTGGAATTCATGATTATATCAAACTGCCACAGGATGTATACTCAAGTATCAAGCTGGAGATATTGGTAGTGTTAATTCATAAGTACATGTTACTGACAACACTGTACTCTGCATTTATGCCAAAAAAGCTGGTGCTTGTCAGCAGTCCAGGGCTCTGTGTGTCTTCCTCACTTTACCAGTCCGGAGGCAAAGTTTGCAGGGCAAATTAGTGCAAACTGAAGGAAAACTCAGCAAGGTCTTTGGGAAACTTATTTTTTTGCACAAAATACAATAAAAGAGATTATTTAGGGGTATGCATTGTATTTCATGTATTCAAACAAGATAAAAGGCATTCTCTGATGTGATCATTTTCAAACTAAAGGTAAGTACAAAATTTTATGGGGTAATGACCTTATGAACTTCTGAAAAGTGATCATCAAAGGAAGTGGATGTGGCTCAAGCTATTGGGTGCCTCTCTCCCACATGGGAAGACCCAGGTTCAATTCCTAGTGCCTCCTAAAAAAGAAAATGAGCAGACAGCAAGTGCAAAAAACAATGTGGGGAGAAATAAATCTTTTTTAAACAAAAGTGATCATCAAGCAATGAGTTTGTATAAGGAAGAAATTACGTTCTAATATCAAATCTGATATATAGCAAGTTTTGAGGGCTACATGTCTTTATTTAGCAACTATTATTTGCAAGTAAAGCACGATATTAAATGGGATTGTTTCTGCTTCAGTTTGAACTGAGATGCCAATCAGAGAGACATGAGATACAAAACTGAGTATAAGACAGATCTATGGATGCAGAATTTGCCAAGGTAATGGTCAAGGAACTGGTTCCCTGACTCTTCTTGCTTATCATCAGCTTCAAATATAAGAAGGTCAGGATGTGGAGTTGGTGGGACTCATGAGATTGTCTTTGCCTCATGGGATTCCAACTTCTTACGGTCCCAGAATGGGGTCTGTGTGGGCAGGTGCCTTTGTTTAATCCAAAACCGTACAGAAAGGGGGATTTCTTTTTGAGCTGAGACTAGGTTTTGGGAAACATGAGTCAGTGAGGTATTGTATCAGTGTCCTACTGCTGCCAAGACAAATTAGCACAAATCTTGTGACATAAAACAACACAAACATATTATCTTCCCGTTCTGTAGACCAGAAACCCAACACTGTCTCACTGTGCCAAAACCAATGTGTCAGCATGGCCGTGTACCATCTGAAGGCACTGTGGATGAATCTATTTTCTTGTTTTTTCCAACTTCTACAAACTGCCCATGTTTCTTGGCTTGCAGTGCTCTGCTCTTGCTCAGAGTTAGCAATGCATGGCTGGCCAAGTCCTTCTCACATCTCATCACCCTGTCCTACTCCCCTGCCTCCTTCATCACACTGCTGCCTGGGCAAAGACATCCAGGAGACTGCAGAGCCCAGCATTAAACCAGCTGACACAATATGTCTATAACATAATACCAGTAAGTCCACTCTAGTCCATAGCTCTTTCCCCAACCCTGAGGAGACGGAGATGGTGATGTCCACTCCACCTCCAAGTGAGAGGGTGCTTATATCCCATGGATTAGATGGATGGGATTATCCTGTTTGAAGCTGCAGACTTTCTCCATTCCCTGGGATGACTGTTGTTCACCATCATCTCCCCACAAGGTGTCCAGGGTGAGTCCATTGAGCTGTAGAGTAGGATTTGCAGCTCCAATGAGATTCTGGGCCCAGATGGCACATTGACAGCCCAAAGACTCTGGTCTCTGGAAGTACACCTACAAACTTCGACACCACATATAGGTTTGAATAGAAAGGACAGATGGACCATGTGCAGGGAGGACATATTTGGGTTCAACTCTGTCACTCTCAGGAGCAAGGATTCCAAAGTAGGTCCCACTGATAAGGCATGAAATTCTGGGGCTATCTGCCCTGATATAGGACATGGGGGTCTCCACAGCCCACAGGAGCCCCTCTGTTTGGGTTAATATCCACATTGGAAACCTATGAGGTCCTATTGAGATGTGCATAAATGTTACCTCTGGGATGACCTCCAACTCACTTTGAAGTCTCTTAGGCATATGAACTCATTTGTCTTTACCTTTCTCCCCTTTGATTCAAGGTCTTTTTCCAGTTTTATTGCCCTTTGGCACTTGTTAATAATCCCTCATTGCCAGGGAGGCTTATCCCCATGAATCATGTCCCATGCTGGGAGGAAGGTAATGCCTTAATGTGCTGAGTTTGGTTTAGAGAGAGGTCACATTTGAGCAACAAGGAGGCTCTAAGGAGACAACTGTTAGGCACCCCATTACAACAGGCTAAGTTTCAGTTTCAAGAGCAAAGACTCATAAGGCTAGTCATCAATAACAAGAACCCATCAGTGGATCATCCTCTTTTGCCAGACACTGCCCCTGCACTTGGGGGACTGTTTCTACTCCTTTGGAGAATATGGCAGAGCTCTCCAGGATGGGAATTCAGTATTCTCTCATTTATTGAGTGTTTCTCCACCTACTGTGACCATGTCCTATGAGCTTTTGTACAATTTTATATACCTTTTATGTATGTTCAGGTGAACCTCCTCCAATGCACTCTCCATCCCTGACACCCGCCACGAACAATTCTCTCCCACCCCAGTTCTAACTCTTTTGTGATCCAAAGCTTCTTTAATGATGAAGCTAATACAATAGCCAAATATAATTAATAGGAAAATGAAATAATAATAATGCTTAAATATAAGAAATAAAATTCATTGAAACTTAAAAAAAAAACTAAACATAAAATAAAATTAAAGGATTGAGTTATTTTAAAAAATGAGAAAAAAATTTAAAAAAAATAAGTTTTGACATTTTGTCTTTTATCACTGCATTATCTGGTGTCCAGTCTGTACTGTGGCACCTTCCCTCTCTCAATCCCCAGTGTCTTTCTATTTTTCATTTAATTTTCAAAGAAGATTTAGGTCACAGCAAAGTCACACACAGAATACAAGACAGTCTCATATACCCAGCTTCTCCCCCTTTCATCACCCCATATTAAAACTTTTTTTGTATGTGGATGATAGCATTGTTATAACTGATAAACAGATAGCAAAACATAGCTACTAAACATTGTCAATGGTTTACTGTATGGTTTACATTTTAGATCATACACTTTTAAAAATTTTGACGATATTTACCAGGTCCTGTGTCCATCACTGTAAGATAATGAAAAACATTTCCACTGACCACTTACTACCTCCTGTATGATCTACTCTCTTCCTCCCTTCCCATCACCCCAGGGCCCACGACGACCACCTGGCTTGACTCATTGTGTGACAAGGCTCATAGTTAAATGTAACAAGAGGTCTTGACACACTGGTGTGTCCTCCACTATTAGGAATTGCCCTTGCTCTTAAGAGATGCCCACCTGTTTGTTTCTGAGCAAACTGATCCTCCCAAAGTTTGGAGTCCATCTCCTTCCCTCTCATTGTGTGTGTCTCCACCCACTGATAAAACATATTATGACAGGATGAATACTCACACACTCCCAAGAAACCTGCTCCACATGGATTCTGCCCCAAGTACCCCCCAACCAACACCCTAAACAGTGGCACTTCCTTGTCATATTGCCATAAGAGCATTGCCACCTCTGTATTTTCAACCTCATACACACAAATCCCAAGTGTTCACCTTGTCCCTCTCCCATCTCTCCCCTCAATATCCTGGTTATTCTAACCCACCTTTCCCAATTTACTCAGCTATCTGCCCTGCAATACTCAACCCAGTATATCACAATCCCCCTGTCCTATCCATTCAATACAGAACTACACTCTATCACTTTACCATAGGTTACTTCCATATGAGTGATGGCTCACAACTTTCTCTTCTCTTTCTCTTACTTGTAAACCTATATTTCAGACAATAGTTCTCAGAAACTGCTCAATTTCCTTAATTTTTAAAATGGGTTGTTAGTCTTTTTACTTTTGATTTGTAGGATTTCTTTATATATGCAGGATATTAGACTCCTATCAAATATATGGTTGCCAAATATTTTCTCCTATTGGGTAGGCTGCCTTTTTATTTTCTTGATAACATCCTTTGTGATGCAAAGTTTTTAAATTTGAGGAGATCCCATTTATCTATTATTTCTTTTGCTGCTCATGCTTTGGGTTTGAAGTTTATGAAACCTTTTCCTATTACAAGGTCCTGTAGATGCTCCCTTATATTATCTTCTAAGTCTTTATGGCCTTTGCCTTTATATTTAGATTTTTGCTCCATCTGGTTTTGATTTTCATATAAGTTGTGACATGGTGTTTCTCTCTCATTCTTTTGGATATGGGTATCCAGTTCTCCATACACCAGTTGTTTAAGAGGCCATTCTTTCCCAACTGAGTGGGCTTGGTGGACTTGTCAAATGTCAGATGACTGAATATGTTAGGATGTATATCAGAACTCTCAACTCGGGTCCATTGGTCAATGTGTCTATCCTTGTGCCAATACCATGCAGTTTTCACCACTGTAGCTTTGTAGTATGTTTTAAAATCAGATAGTGTGGTGCCTTCAATTTTATTTTTCTTTTTCAATATATCTTTGGTGATTCGGGGCAACTTACCCTTCCAAATAAATTTTGTAGTTACTTTTTCCAATTCCTTAAAAAATACAGTGTTGATTTTTATTGGGATTGCATTAAATCTGTAGATTAGTTTGGGTAGGATAAACATCTTGATGATGTTTAGTCTTCCTATCCATGAACAGGGAACATTTTTTCCATTTATTTAAGTCTTCTTTAATTTCTTTTAACAGTGTTGTGTAGTTTTTTGTATATAGTCCTTTGTATCTTTAGTTAAATTTATTCCTAAGTATTTTATTCTTTTGGTTAATGTTGTAAATTGTATTTTTTCTTGATTTCCTTCTCAGATTGCTCATTATTGGTGTATAGAAATACTACTCATTTTTGAGCATTGGTCTTATAGCCTTCAATGTTACTGAACTCCATTATAAATTTTAGAAGCTTTGTTGTGGTTTTCTAGGGGTTTTCTATGTATAGGATCATGTCATCTGCAAATGAT
This sequence comes from Tolypeutes matacus, assembly GCA_026826555.1. Classification (NCBI taxonomy): domain Eukaryota; kingdom Metazoa; phylum Chordata; class Mammalia; order Cingulata; family Chlamyphoridae; genus Tolypeutes; species Tolypeutes matacus. Next base: position 3,981,532 of record JAKSZT010038682.1, read on the forward strand.
GAAATTTTTATTTCTTCTTTTCCAATTTGAATGCCTTTCATATCTTTTTCTTGCCTCAGGGCATGATAAAATACTTCTAAGACAATGTTAAATAGGAGTGGTGATAGTGGGCATCCTTGTCTTGTTCCTGATCTCAGAGGGAAGGCTTTTAGGATTTCACCGTCGAAGATGATGTTCGCTTTGGGTTTTTCACATGTACCCTTTATCATGTTCAGAAAGTTTCCTTCTATTCTTATCTTTTGCAGTGTTTTTTAATCAGGTAAAGGTGCTATATTTTGTTGTAAGATTTTTCTGCATCTATAGAGATGATCATGTGAATTTTTTTCTTTCCATCTGTTTATGTGGTGTATTACGTTGATTGATTTTCTTATGTTGAAGCATCCTTGCATGCTCGGAATGAAACCTACTTGGACATGGTGTATAATTCTTTTGATATGTTGTTGAATGTGATTAGCAAGTATTGTATTGAAGATTTTAACATCTAGGACCATTAGAGAAATTTGTCTGTAATTTTCCTTTCTTGTGGTATATTTGTTCGGCTTTAGCATTAGGGTAATGCTGACGTCATAGAACTAGTTAGGAAATGTTACTTCTACTTCTGTTTTTCAGAAGAGCTTAAACAGAATTGATGCTAACTCTTTCTGGAATGTTTGGTAAAATTCACCTGTGAAACCCTCTGGGCCTGGGCTCTTCTTAGTTGGGAGATTTTTGATGACTGAGTCTATCTCTTTACTTGTAATTGGACTCTTGAGTTCATCAATTTATGCTTTCATCAGTGTAAGTTGCTTGTGAGTTTCTAGGGAATTTGTCCATTTCCTATAAATTACCATACTTGTTGGCATATAAATTTTCAAAGTATCTTATTATGATACTATTTATTACTGTCAGGTCAGTAGTGATATCCCCTTTTCATTCCTTATTTTGTGTATTTGCACATGCTTTCTCTTTTTCTTTGTTACTCTGCCTAAGGGTTTGTCATTTTTTATTGATCTCAGAGAAACAATTTTTGGTTTTGTTTATTTTTTCCAGTGTTTTCTTATTTTCTATTTCATTTAATTCTGCTCTAATCTTTGTTATTTCTTTCTTTCTACTTCCTTTGGGGTTAGTTTGTTGTAGTTTTTCCAATTCTTCCAGGTGTGCAATTAGGTCTTCAATTTTAGCTCTTTCTTCTTTTTTAATATATGCATTTATGGCTATGAATTTCCCTCTCAGTACAGCTTTGGCTGCACCCCATAGGTTTTGATATGGTGTGTTGTCATTTTCATTCAATTCGAGGTAGGTACAGTTTTTTTTTTTTTTTTTTTGAGATTTCCTCCTTGATCCCCAGTTTGTTTAAGAGCGTATTGTTTAACTTCCTTTTCTTTGTGTCTAATCTGGTTCTCTGGTCCTTACTGATTTCCAGCTTCATTCCATTGTGGTCAGAAAAATAACTTTGTAAAATCTCAATCTTTGGATCTATTTGAGAATTTTTCTGTAGCATAGCATGTTGTCTATCTTAGTGTATGATCCATGTGTACTTGAGAAGAATTTATATCCTGCTGTGTTTCTGTATATAGTTTTGTAACTATTATGTCCAGATCCAATAATGTATTATTCAAATTCTTTGTTTCTTTAGTGATTTTATTTTGAAATGTTGATTCTAATGGTGACAATGTTGCATTAAAGTATCCAAATATAATTGTAGGGACATCTATTTCTCCAATTAGTTTTTCCAGTCTTTGCCTCATGTATATTGAGGCCCCCTGGTAAGTTGCATAAATGTTAATGATTGTTCTTTCTTCTTGAAAGAATACCCCTTTTACTAATATATAGTGTTCATCTTTGTCTCTTACAATAGTTTTGCATTTAAAGCCTATTTTGTCTGATATTAGTATAGATACTGCTGCTCTTTTTCAGTTACTGTTTGCTTGTAAGATTGTTTTCCAGTCATTCACTTTCATCCTCCTTGCATCCCTGGGTCTAAGGTGGGTTTCTTGTAGACAACATATAGATGGGTTATATTTCATTATCCATTCTGCCCAAGCTGTATATCTTGACTGTTGAGTTAATCCATTAGCATTCAGAGTTATTACCCTTAAGGATTTACTTATATTAGCCATATTTTCATTGGATTAATGAATGTCATGTGTTGTTTTTATTTCTCTTTTTGTATTTTCAGTTATTCTTATACTCTACTCCAACTTTTCCTTTTTACCCACAGAACTCCCTTTAGTATTTCTTGATGGGCAGGTTTCTTATAGGCATAATATTTTATTTTTTGTATATCTGTGAATATTTTGAACTTTCCATCACTTTTTAATTGCAGCTTTGCTGGATAGGGAATTCTTGGTTGGAAGTTTTTTTTGTTTTTGTTTTTGTTTTTTCCTTTTAGTACCTTAACTATGTCATACCACTGCCTTCTTGCTTCATGGTTTCAGATGAGAAATCACTTCTTAATCTTATGGAGTTTCCCTTATATGTGATGGTTCTCTTTTTTTCTTGCTACTTCCAGTATTTTCTCTTTGTCTTGTTTGCAATGGACAGTTTGATGAGTATATGTGTAGGAGTTTGGGATTTATACTGTTTCGTGTGCACTGCACTTCCTGGACATGTATTTCCATCTCCCTCAATAGGATTGGGAAGATTTCAGCCAGTATTACCTCCAATACTCCTTCTGTCCCCTTTCTCTTCTCTTCTCCCTCTGGGATGCCTATAATGCATATGTTTGGGCATTTTGTGTTGTCATTCAAATCCCTAAGTCCCTGCTAGATTTTTTCCTATTTTTCCATCTATCTGTTGTATTCTTTGTTTGATTTCAGATTTAATGTGTTCCACATCACAAATTATTTCCTCTGCCTGATCAAGTCTGCTGTTATGTGTTTCCAGTGTCTTTTTTATTTCTTGGAGTATGCCATTTATCACCATCATATGTGCTATCTTTTTATTTATGTTTAAAATTTCTTCAGTATGTTCTCCCAATGTCTTCTTAATGCCTTTAATCTTTTTTTTCACTTCTTAAGTTGATTCATGGTATTTGTTTGGACAGCTTTGATTAATTGTTCAATGTTCTACATCTCTTCCTGGTTTTAGTTTGTTCATTGGACTGGGCCTTGTTTTCCTGTTTCTTAGTATGCTGTTTAATTTTTTGTTGCTGTCTGGTTATCTTTTTATCTTGATGGGTTTATTCAGTTGAATATTTTCTCTATTTACTCTAGGGTTTTATTTAATTCTTGTTTTTCTGTATTTGCATTAAGTTTTCTCTTTGATAATTTTTATTCTTGTTCTATTTCCTTGCTTTGCTCTATGTTCTCTTGAAGGAAAAAATAGGGCCAGAGGAAGTGAAAGAGTTTAGAAAAGTAAAAGCATAATAGTAATAATAATAGTAATCATTAGAACAGAAACCATATAAGACGTTGGAAAATGAATATTATCTCATGTAATCAGTGTAGAGTAATAGGAATAAATAAGATGGTTATCAACAATGAAACAGAAAACAGAATAGAAAAAATATATATAGAATGAATTAAAAGGCCAAAATGATGAGGAGAGAGGGAAAGATAAAAGAAAAGACAAAAAGAAAAAGATGTTACTAAAAGAATGAAAACAGGATAGATGAGACAGAAATTAAATCTAGAAAAAATGAGGATTAGACAAAGAGAGGTGCAATGTAAGAACAACAGCAGAATGTGGAAGTTATAAAGATGAGGAAAGGAAAAGAGGTATCATTGGTGGACAAAATCAGTATACACAGAAAAGGGTAAAACAAGGAAAAGGAAACACAATAAACAAGAATCGGGCCAGAAACACTTTGAAGGATTTATTTTTTTTCCAGCTCCCTCCATATCATTGACCTGAAGTCTCCTACACAGTGTGTTCCCAAAACAGATCACTTGGGCAGGATCTTGCCCCCATTCAGCCATTTTTTTTTTAAGATTTTATTTATTTATTCATTTATCCCCCCCTTGCTGCTTGCGCTCGCTGGGTCAGCTAACCACGCCATGCGGGTGGGCTTGCCCTCACCAGGAGGCCCCGGTAACCGAACCCAGGGCCTCCCATATGGTAAACGGGAGCCCTACTGATTGAGCCACAGCCGCTTCCCTCAGCCATTTTTTTATTAGAGAGATCTATGATCCTTTGGAAGAAAAAAATTTAGGACCAGAGAAAAAGAAAGAGATAGGAAGATAAAAGAATAATAGTAATGATAAATATAAAATGTAGGAGAGCAAACATACAAGACCTAGGAAACTGAAAAATTAACATGAGTAAGACACACAGAGGAATATGATTAGGAAAGTGGAATAGAAACAAGGAAACCAGAAAAGATATATAGAATGAATTTAAAAGCTGGAATGCCAAGAAGTGGGTAAAAGAAAAGAGAAAAGAGAGAAAGAAAAAAGTATAAAAGAGAAAGTAAACAGAAAAAAACTGAGAGAGGGAGAAATACAAACAAGAAAAATTGGAGACCAAATAAAAGGGGTGGAATGAAAGAACAAATGGAAAACAAAATACATAAAGATGAAGGAGTGAAAAGAAATAGTGTAGGTAGAATAAATCAGTAAAAAAAAAACAGAAAAAGAAGCAAGCAGAAAAATAAAACAAAGAGTGAAAAAACAAGCAAGAAACAAAGTAGTGACTCATTTTTTTTTAAATAAAGGAGACAAGAAAAAATGAATAAACACAGAGAAACAGCCTTCTCTCTTACATCACTAAGGATCTTCTCAGGCTGCCTGTGTTCCTCAATCACTCACCCTGCAGCCCTGCTGCCTGTCCACTGCAGGTTTTGAACTGGGTTTTAGTGAGTAAAGTAAGAGAAATGAAAGAAAAAGGAACTTTTTTAAAAATAAGAGATTCAAGAAAAGCTAATACAAAGAAAATGTCTATAAGTCACCAGACATAGTTTCAGCTGGTTACCTGATAACCTCATGGATTGCTTCTCAAGGAAGAGCCAGGAACTGATTCAGGGACCTCATATATGCTAAGTAGGAATTCTTCCACTGAACTTTTCTGCCTCCTTAGGTTAATTAGCCTTTCAGAAGGCTATTTGTCACTTTTTCCTTGGGCAGGCTAGCTGATCTCTGTCTGTTTCTGCCTTCTCACTGATGTAATTCCTCTCTTTACCTAGGTGGCTGGGTGTGACTACCTGCCTGAGGCAATCCCCTTCTCCTTGAGTTGTGGTCCCTTCCAATAATCCAGGGGGGCCCAGCTGCCTAAGCATTTCAAAGAAATCACTTTCCACCCTCCAAGTCCCTCTTCCTTGGAGGGAACCTCCATCACTCTCTCATTGAAGCAGGGGGCTAAGGTCTTCAACCAGTCTGTCCATCCTGTGGGCCAGGTATGTGTGCTCTTCCAGCCACTGAGGTAAGCATCCTATAACTATTCCTGGCTTCTCTATCTGTCTAGAAACCTCCTAGATGACTGAGAGCACCTTCTCATGGAAGTAGACATCTGCTCTACTCTCAGTTAGTTACAATTTACCAGGAGATTTATTCTCACTTAATATCTCAAGGGTGGGGGGGTGTAGCCCTTCCCATAGCTGGGAGGTTTAATATCTCACAATTACTTGTCTTGGTTTCTTTGTGTCTATGATCCTCACTCTTCTGGGTGTTGGTAAGCAGTGGACTGGTTTGCTATGCCCCAAAGCAGGTTCTTATGACAGCCTCTGGCTATTTCCTTATTGTTTTAGTGAGAGCTAACCCTTCTCTGCCTAATTTGTTGGTCTCATTCCCTGCATTACTTTTTGAAATTACTGGGCATGTATATTTTGTGTTCTTGCTTTGGCATTAGAGATTATTTCTTCAAGAAAACCTAGCTGGCCTTCAAGCAATGAACTAGATGGCTGTGAACTAACAACACCCATTTAGTTCTACACCTAACATAGGTATAGAAACATGATGAAAGTTCCTGATTTACCATTTGAGTGCTGAACATAATCTCCTGCTTTCTAAAGAAACTTGAAATTGCCTCACTTTTAATATTTGTAGAATTATCACCAGCCATTTTAATCTATGACTAATCCAACCGTTCATTCTTTTACTGCACACAGGCTTTATCATGATTTTAGTAATATTGTGCTTTAAGCTTGAATATATCCCCTTTTATCCCCTGCATCACTTAGATGCCTGAAATAATACCATACCTCAAAAGGGAAAAGCCATTTCTTGCATGGCTTTCAACCACCAGTAACTTCATAAATCTGAAAGAACAGCATGGAATCAGTGTTTATGATTGTGCTTACCCCAGCACCATTGATTAGGAAAAATTGGTTGGCAGTTATTGAATATATATTAAAAAATAGAACAGCCTGATGAAATATGTAACAACTTAATATATTAGTAAATAAAGGTTGAGTATTAACAGTCTTACTATATGTGTTCATTTTTCTGAGTGGTTATTATTTGCATTCATTGGGTTTCCAACATGGTGGTTATTTAATCATAATGTATACATTTCACACAGAATAAAACAAGGCTGCCCAGTTATTTATTCTACCACTGTTCATTTTCATGAAGCTACATGTTCTCCAATTACTTCATTCACATCTTCTCAATCTACACTTTGTGTTTGAAAATTTAGTGCTCCCAGTTTTCTCAAATGACTTCCTTTATTCAGGATTATAGTTTACCTGTAAAGATAATTTCTTGATTTCTAATTTTCTTATAGGAGCTACAAAATGTTTAGCATTTGAGATTTCCAGAGTATTAACATACTTGTTTATTTTATAACACATTTTATCCTTATTAATTATTTTAGATATTGAAAGCACTTGAAAACCTTCTTCACATTTATGTATATTTATATAATTCATTATTTGAACATGTTTCAAAATATTACTTTAAGAATGTTGAAATTTGAATAAATTGATAGCTGAAAATAACAACCCATAGCTATTTAAATCACCTGTTTGTGGGACCAGGAGACCAGAAAAGCATACTGCAACATACTTGAAAGAATGCAAAGAGTAGACTTCCCATCTGCAGTGATGTTGTGTGAGTGGAGCACTCCTTGCCATGGAAGCTGCTGCCCATCCTCCACTGGTGGCACAAGCTGCCTTGGTGTTTATTCTGTGCCTGGAGTTTGAAGCTTCAATAAATTTGAATGGCTAAAGTTTAATCCTAAGAACAGCTGAAGTTTGAACCTGTCCAAGTCAGAAAGAGGACTGTAGCCACCATTTTAATTATGCCCCAAGCAAAAGATGAAGCAGGGCTGATAGAAAAATCACAGAGATGCTAGGGCCTGTCTTTTTCCACCCAGAATGGAATGCAGCCCTAGCCTAGGTTCCAGCACCATCTCTGGCAAGCAGATGCTTACTGGACCTGCACCAGCATCCCTGGGTAATTGCAGGCAATTTTTATAGGTACAGACTGAATATTTGGAAACATGAGGCTCTATCCATATACCTCAATAGGCAAGGAGAGGAGTTGTGTTTCCTCAGCCTCTCTGGGCAACTGCAGGCATTTATGGCCCATACAAACTGGTTTGTTGAGTGCCTTCAAATCCATCTCTACCTCCCCATAGGATAGGAGGGGGTGTTGTTTCATCAGCTTTTCTGGGCAACTGTAGGTCATTTCAGCTTGCACTGTCAGGATTGGATACTAAGACACCTATAACTCTACCCAGACCATCAATAGTGTAGGAGGGGAACTGAGTTTTCTCAGCCTCTCTGCTTAATAGCAGGCACTTTAGACCCATGCAAACTGCTTTGTTGAGCACTTTCAATTCCATCTCCATCCCTGCCTTCCCACCCATAGTATAAGAGGGGGCTGGAATTTCCTTAGCCTATCTGGGCAACTGCAGGTGCTTTGGGCCTGCATGAACTCAAAGGTTGGGCAACTGTGGCTACATCACCACCCTCAAAAGGACAAGAAGAATTAGTGAATCCCCTGCCTCTCTGGGTACTCCTGGTTTTTTTTTAACTTTATTTTGTACATTTAATAATTGAAAATATAAACAATTAAAAACTAAAAAGTGAACACAGATGAATAAATATATACATTTCTCAATTAAATGTAATGGATACATGTAAAATTTTTTTTTTTGAATCAAACAATATATTACACAATATATTTGGTTCATAGTAATGCATTCATACAGTATTTGTCCTTTTGTGTCTGGCTTGCTTCACTCAACATAATGTCCTCCAGGTTCATCCATGTTGACATATGCTTTATTACTTCATTTCTTCTTACAGCTGCATAATATTTCATCATGTGAATAGACCACAGTTTGGTTCTTTTGACCTAAACAGACTGAATAATCAGTCACCTGTAGTTTCATCCCCACCCCCAAGTAAGATAGATGATGTATTAGGGTTCCCTTGGGAAACAGAATCAACAGGAGATATCTGTCAATAATATGAGATTTTATAAGAGTTTCTCACATGACCATGGGGATTTACAAGTCCAAGTTCCACAGGCAGGCTTCAAGCCAGGGGCTCTGATGAAAGTCCAGTGAAAGGTTCTTGATGAGTTTCTGGGAGAAGTTGGCTGTCCAAAGACCAGCTGGGAAATTTTCTCTGAATGTTGAAATAACTTCCCCATTTAAGACATTCAACTGATTGGATAGAAGCGTTACCCATTACTGAAGCAATCTCCCTGATTGATGCAGATGTAATCAGCCATACATGCAGTAAACTCACTGGTGATTGAAGTCCATAAATGCTCTTATTGCAATTAGCCCAGTGCTTGCTGGACCTAATACCTGGACACAATTACCTGGCTAAGTGGACACATTAGACTAACCATCACAGTTTACCCCTTGTCAACTCAGCAACCATACACATTACCCTAAACCATATTTAGTCTCTAAGTAAAAACAATAACAGGCAAGCACATATATATATTTCTGCTTAACAATGTTCAGCTCCCCTGCATACAACCAGAAATGCATTAATTCCCCACAGAATAGGGTGCAAGTCCTTGGGTAATATTCACTTTTAAACTTGACATCCTTAAATATTATGACATGAAATTAATACAACTTTTCATATGATAGGGGAAAAGGTTGGGGAAGAAAACGAGAAATTTGTTTTATGTACATGTACAATCATACTCATAACAAAACAAGGAAGAAGGACTTTTGACCATTACAGTCCTCATTTCTGGAACTGGTCACATGGTCAAAGTTCATATTTATCAGTAACTTTCTCCACTATCCATTCCATGTTCCCATTACATTCAGCAAGCACTTCAGCTGTCCCTGGTTATTTGCCTGGTGGGGTGACCCAATCTTTCATTCCTGAAAATTCTGGGCCATTGTTAGACCTGCTTGAACTGGTTTGTTGCAATTTTCCATTGACTTTAATCACAGGGCATGGCAGTACTAGGAGATGCCCCACAGGATTGCTTCATTCCAGGCAAACCCTTCCTTTCCCCCATTATGTAGATATAGTCCTATTTCCTCTTGATAGCCAGGATCAATCACACCTTCCAGTATAGTAATTCCCTTCTTTGTCTGTTGATTCACAGGTAAGAGGAGTCCAAAATGACTAGGCTGCAGTCTTAAATTCCTGTACAATGGAATCATTGTTGTATTCTCTGGTGGCAGCACTCTTCTTTTTGGGACTAAAACCTGTAGAACAGCAGAGCTGAAGGTTGCAGGGACAGGAAGCAAAAATTTTCCTTATGGGTCACTAGGGACAATAGTGAGTGGTACCACTCACATTTCCACCCCTTTATTCTTGCATCCATGAATCCTGGTTATGGGAGAACAGCACCATAGAGACGATGCTGATTCAGAGCATACACAGCCTCCTGGAGAACATTGCCCCAGCCCTGCAAAGTATTGCCACCTAGTTGGTGTCATAATTGAGTCTTCATAAGGCCATTCGACCATTCTATTAATCCAGTTGCTTCAGGTTGATGGGGAACATGGTAAGACCAGTGAATTCCATGGGCATGTGCCCATTCCCGAACATCATTTGCTGTGAAATGGGTTCCTTGATCAGAAGCAATGCTGTGTGGAATGCCATGGTGGTACATAAGGTTTTCAGTAAGTCCACAGATGGTAGGTTTGGAAGAAGCATTGCATGCTGTAAATGCAAACACATTACCAGAGTATGTGTCTATTCCAGTTAAAACAAATCACTGCCGTTTCCATGGTGGAATTGACCCAATGTAGCCAACCTGCCACCAGGTAGCAGTCTGGTCACCTCGAGGAATGGCATCATATCAGGGGCTGAGTGTGGGTCTATGCTGCTGGCAGATTGGGCATTCAGCAGTGACTGTAGCCAAGTCAGCCTTGGTGAAGGGAAGACGATGTTGTTGAGCCCATGCATAAACTCCATCCCTACCTCCATGGCCACTTTTTCATGAACCCATTGGGCAATGACAGGAATGGCTGGGGAAAGAGTCTCTTCCCCAGACCTCCTTGTCACCAATTTTCCAATCATGGTCCTTCCAAGTCCCTGACCATCCAGCCAAACCATTGGCAACAGCCCATGATTCAGTGTACAAATGCACCTCGGGCCATTTCTTCTTCCAAGCAAAATGAACAACTAGGTGCACTGCTCGAAGTCCTGTCCACTGGGAGGTTTTGCCCTCACTGCAATCCTTCAAGGATGTCCCAGAAAAGGGCTGCAATGCCGCAGCTGTCCATTTTTGGGTGGTACCTGCATATCTTGCAGAACCAAATGTAAATCAGGCCCGATTTTTCTCATCCTAAGTCAATTGATTGTAAAGGACTCCCAAAGAGGCCAAAGCTGTGGGCTGGGAAAAAAGAAGGTAACATGACATGGGTGGTGATCATAGGAATTTGGGATACTTTCTCATGTAAATTACAGGTGCCTTCAGGATGTGCTTGAGCTCTATCTCGTATATACCACTTCCACTTTATTATGGGATGCTGCTGTGCACATCCAACTTTATGGTTTGGTTGGTCAGGCAATACCCAACTCATGATAGGCAACTCAGGTCTCATGGTAACTTAGTGGCCCATGGTTAAGTGTTCAGTAGCAACACAAAAGCTGCTTCTCAAAAGGGGAGTAGTAATCTGCAGAGGATGTCAAGGCTTTGCTCCAAAATCCTAAGGGTCTGCATTTTGATTCCCCTATAGGGGCCTGCCAAAGGCTCCAGACAACATCTCTATTTGCCAATGAAATTTCCAGCACCATTGGATATGCTGAATCATATGGTCCAAGTGGTAGTGCAGCTTGCCCAGCAACCTGGACCTGTTGCAGGACCTCCACTTGTGCCAGTCCCCAATCAAAACTAGCAGCCCTTCTGGTCACTTGGTAAATGGGTCAGAGTAGCACACCCAAATCAGGAATTTGTTGTCTCTAAAATCTGAAGAGACCAACTAAGCATTATGCCTCCTTTTTGCTTGTAGGAGGGGCCAGGTACAACAGCTTATCCTTTACTTTAGAAGGGATATCTTGACAGGCCCCACACCACTGGACACCTAGAAATTTCTCTGAGGTGGAAGGACCATGTATTTTCATTAGATTTATCTCCCATCCTCTCTCATGCAAATGCCTTACCAATAAATTGAGTATTTGTTACTTCTTGCTCATTAGGTCTTATCTACATGATATCATCCATATAATGGACCAGTGTGATGTCTCATGGGAGGGAGAGATGATCAAGGTCCCTGTGGGCAATATTATGACATAGGGTTGGAGAGTTGATAAACCCCTGAGGCAGGACGATGAAGGTATACTGCTGGCCTTGCAAACTGAAAACAAACTGTTTCTGGTGGTCCTTACTAATGGCAATTGACATAAAAGCATTTTCTGATCAACAGCTTCATACCAGGAACCAGGGGAAGTATTGATTTGCTCAAGCAAGGATACTACATCTGATACAGTAGCTGCAATTGGAGTCACCACCTGGTTAAGTTTATTATAATCTACTGTCATTCTCCAAGATCCATCTGTTTTCTGCACAGGTCAAATGGGAGAGTTGAATGGAGATGTGGTGGGAATCTCCACCCCTGAATCCTTCAAATCCTTGATGGTGGCACTAATCTCTGCAATACCTTCAGCAATCTGGTATTGCCTTTGATTTACTATTTTGCTAGGCAGGGGCAATTCTAGAGGTTTCCACTTGGCCTTTCCAACCATAATAGCCCTCACTCCACAAATCAGTGATCCAATGTGGGGATTCTGCTTGTTACTGAGTATGCTTATTCCAATTATGCATTCTGGTACTGGGGAAATAATCACAGAAAGGTGAGATGGACCTGACATAAATCTCCATCAGTCATCTTACCTCCATAAGCCCGTACTCTGACTGGTAGGCCACAGTGATATTTTTGGTCTCCTGGAATTAATGTCACTTCTGAATCAGTGTCTAATAATACCTGAAATATCTGATCATTTCCTTTTCACCAATGCACTGTTACTCTGTTAAAAGGCCATTGGTCTCCCTGGGGAAATGTGGGAGGAAGATTAACAGTATAAATTTTTGGCAGTTTAACCTGATCTTTCCCCAAGGGGACCTGGCCTTGTCCTCATTCCAGGGGCTCTGGGACTATAAACTCTCTCAAGTCTGGGAATTGATTAAGGAACCATGATTCTCTGCATCTGTAATTTCAGTTAGGGTTTTATTCATTTGACCTAGAACACTTCTGCTTATACAGATCCAGAAGAAATTTACTAGACTGCCCATGTATTTCACTTCTAGGTACCCCATGATCTATTAGCGATCGCCATAACTCCCTGTGACTCAGACTATTCTGTGTGCTACTTTGAATCTGTCTTTCATTGCAGTCGCCCCTCCCACCTTGCCTTTGGCAATTAACTGCTGATATTTGACTTTTACGAGACCTAGATCCAATCCTCCTCATAATGTTTAAAGTGTCCAATTCCATTATAGTGCCCCTCTACAGTAATATCTGGACTGCAGAGAAGAGCAACCACAGAGCACTTCGGAGAAGATGGAGATAGTCATACAAATTTATTCCTTACAGTCCTGGTTAAATTTGTGTTCTCTGGACATTCCTGGGGTGGGTGGGCAGGTCTCAAATGGTAAATCCATTCTAGCATTCCAATCTCTCTAAGCCTTTTAATCCCCTCATCTACTGTATACCAGGGCAAATTGGGCATCTCAACATCAGACATTCTAGGCCATCGTTTGGTTCATGTTTCAGTCAGCCACAGAAATAAAGTGTTAGAGCCCTTCTTAACCCCTTGAGCAACAGTATTGAATCCAGAATTTCTGCTTAGTGGGCCCATATCAATAAATTCAGCCTGATCCAACTTTATATTCCTTCCACCATTATCCCATATCCTTAGTATCCATTCCCACACATATTCCCCTGATTTCTGTCTATGTAATTTCAAAATCTCATCCCACTCTTTCAGAGTATAGAGTACTTCCTCATGGGTCACACTTTGTATTTCACCTTTGGGGGCTTGTTCTGATTTTAGTCTAGTAATAGGTCTCGAAGACAAGAGGGGTAGTGGTGGGGTAAGGAAAGGATTAGAGATGTCTTGCAGGCTTTTGATCTCAGGGCATTTTTTTGCATTTTCTTCTGGTGAGATGAGATTAATCTCTTCAGACAGGAGTTGGAAGGCAAATTCCTCAAGGCAGACTGTAAGTTGGGCCATGCTTGCTGGTGTTTGGCTGGTACCCACTTCAGTGTTGGAAGGAGGTCCGGACTCCCTAGGGTGGGCTGGAGGCTTGATGTTATTAGGTTGACAAGGTTTGGTCTCTACAGGGCAGGCTATCACAGATTTATCTGGTAAAGTTTCAGCAGAATTTAGGTTTCCAAAGTCCCTGCCAATATTATCATCATCCCATATGTCTCCATCCCAATCCTCAGGGTTCCCACTCCTTTCCAATCAATGCTTTCACTTTAATTGAAGAAAACCTATGAGGTTGAGATTTACTTTCATCTGTAATTCTGCTACTCGTACAATGAGAGTCTGGGTTTGATACTCAGATATCTCACGTCTGTGGCTACAGGAGACAAGGTTTTCTTTTAAGGCACACGTAGAAACTTTCAGAACATTCATGTGGTATTTACGTTTTGAAATTTGAAGATGTTAGCTCATCTCTTTCTTTCCTAACTGTATCCAGAGTATTTAGAAGGAGACAGCCAGCATCATTACTCTTTTTTACTCCACAAAATTCTGTTAAGGTGTTGAAAACATTCTCATCCAGTTCCTTGCTTTTTATAATCATGGAAGTAGGGGAATCCAGTGATATTATTTTGTGTATCTCTATTGCCAGGTCATGCCAAGGGCTGTTAGCAATATCTTCATTATTGGAAAAGGAGTCATTAGTACCCCTTAGTCCAATTAAAGTAGAGAGCCAATTACAAAACTCCCAGAACCACCTCAGACATCCCATGTTTAAGACTCTGTTTCTCCAGAACCACTCCAAGTACCAAGCTGTGTTAGTCAGAGTTCTATAGAGAAACAGAATCAACATGAGGTATCTGTCAATAATATGAGATTTTATAAGAATCTCTCATCCTACCCTGGGGATGCACAAGTCCAGGTTCTGCAGGCAGGCTGCAAGCCAGGGGCTCCAATCAAAGTCCTATGAAAGGTCCTTGATGAGTTTCTGGGAAAAGTTGGCTGTCCAAAGATGAGCTGGGAAATTCTCATTGAATGTTGAAATCACTTCCCCTTTTAAGGCATTCAATTGTTGGATAAAATAAAATTTTATTGTGGCATTATTCACTATTGCCAAAAGTTGGAATCAACCCAAATGCCCATCAACAATGAATAAATGTGGTGAATGCCTACAATGGAATATTTCTCACGTGTAAGAAGGAATAAAGTACTAACATGGATGAATCTTGAGGACCTTATGTTAAGTGACACAAGCCAGTCACTGAAAGGCAGATATTACATGACCTTGTTGATATGAATTAAGCAAATTAAGCAAACTCACAGAGCTAGGAAATCGAAAGGGAGAAGAAATTTGGGAGCCAATGTCCATACAGGCAAAATCTATGATAGATTGAAGTGTGTAGTTTTGCAGTGAAGAGATATGATAGGGGTGTAGTGATAATATTGGATTGGGTGGTGCCGGCTTGATAATGGTGTAGCATGGGGATGATGTGTTGGATGGTCCATTTAACTGGGGTGGGGGGGAGGAACAGGCAAACACTGGATATTTGTGGGTAAATGGTTGAAACTACAATGTTGGAAAAGCTTTTTTGGCAATATGACTGGGGAAGGTTACTGGTTTAGGATGTTAGGGGCATTCAGGACAGTACACATCTGGGGCAGACTTCTAGGGAGGGGGCAAGTGATCATTTTGTCATAGTGTGATGTATCAGTGGGTGGAGACCCATACAATGAGTGGGAAGAATTTGGACTTCCTTCTTGGGGATGGCTGCTATGTTTTTAAATAAAGGGTCAAAAGTCTCTTGAGAGCATGGGTAGTGACTAAAGGGAAGGACAGACCAGTGTGTCAAGCTTTCACTGTTATTGTAAGTAATTATGAATCTTGTCCTTCACGGAGTGGAGCCTGGTGGTCTCCATAGGCCCTAAGGGGAGGGACAAGGTGGAATAGAATAGATGGAACAGGGGATATTTTGGTGGTGATGGAAGTGTTCTACATGATATTGCAATGAGGGATACAAGCCATATTAAATTTCATCAAAAGTTTATAAAAGAGTATGATCCAAAATGTAAACCATTGACCATGGTTAGTAGATATATTTCAATATTTATACATCAGCTGTAACAAATTTATCATCCACATATAAAAGGGTTATTAATATGGGAAGGGGAAAAAGGGTGAGGATGTTGAGTATATGGGAGTCCCCTCTATTCTTTACGTAACTTTACTAGACCTAAAACTTCTTTGAAGACAAATTAAGAAAAGTAAGACACTGGGGGAATAAATGGAAGAAAATGTCACTATGCATACAGACCAACGTCTTACAATGTTGAAAGACAAAATGTCAAAAAAAATATTTTCATTATAATTAATATCCTAATTTTAAAATTTTATTTTATTTTTAATTTTTAAAAATTTTCTGTATTTTATTTCTTATGTTTAAAACTATTATTTCATTTTCCTATTAATTATATTTGTTTATTTGCTCCATTTTTGAAAAAGTTTTGGACCACAGAATGGTTACAACTGTAGCAGGGGAGGATCATGGGAGTGGGGTGTCAATGATGTGTGATATATAAGAGGAAGTTCACATGGGCATGTATATAAACCATTTAAATATGTTCAAATATTCATGGAGCTTTGCCACAGTGCCTGGCAATTCACACAATAATCAAAAGAATATCAAATCCCCATCCTGGGGAGCACTGCCACATTCTCTAATGGAAGAACATCCATCCCCCAAGTATGGGGCAATGACTAGTGAAGGAGGATGGTCCATTGATGGGCCCTTTAAAGTGATGTCTGTGTTTATGAGACTTAGCTCTTGAAATTGAAAAAAGCCTAGTGTTGTAGGATGCCTAAGAGTTATCTACAGGGAACCACCTTATTGCTCAAGTACGGCCTCTATCTAAACCAAACTCAGCATATAAATGTCATAACTTCCCCTCAGGGTGGAATATGACTCCAAGGGATGAGCCACCCTGGCACAGAGGGATTGCTACCAAGTACCAACAAGCAATGAACCAAAATAAATAGACCTTGATCAAAAAGGGGAAAAGGTAAAGACAAATGAGTTTACATGGCTAAGAGACTCCAAAGTGAGTTGAGAGGTCAATCCATAGGTAACACTTATGTACATCTCAGCAGGATCTCATTGACTGCCAAAGTAGATTCTACACCAAATAGTTGGACTCCTGAGGGCTATGGAAACATCCAGACACTAGAGGAAGTGCAGGTTACTCATTAATTTGGTCCCTTGCAAGTGGGCCCTACTTTGGAAAGTATGTTCCCCAGAGTGACAAAGTAGGACTCAGTTGTGGTTTCCCTGCACTTGGCTCTTTTATCCTTCTATCTGAAATTATAATTAGTACTAAAGTTAATAGGTGCACATCCAAGATACTTAAATCTTTGGGCTGTCCAAATGCCAGCTAGGCCCTGAATCTCTACAGAGGTACATCACCTACTCTCCAGTTTATTGGTCTTACACAGCACAATTAACTAGGATGACATAACCATCATACCAAGGAACCTAGACTGTCTATAACTGCAAGCAAGAGATTACCACCCATCGGCCTTATGGGATCAAAGACCCCTTCAATTAAATGTGGAGTGGACATCACCACCCTAGAATCATCAGGATTGGGGAAAGAACAATGGAATAAACTAGACTTATTAGGATTCTGCTATTGTATTGTGATTCTAACAATGTAGTAAATATCACTGATGTAGAAGCAGAATGCAATGGAGATTCTGAAACTAGAGAGAGGGAAAATCCAATTAAGTAATATGGGGGCATTTTTGGGACATGGGAATTGCCCTGAATGACATTACAATGATAGATACAGGCCATTATATATCATGCCATAACATACAGAATTGAGTGGGAGTGACTATAAACAACAATGTAAATTCTAATCCAGGCATAATGACAATGGTCCAAAATGTGTTTATCAATTGCAATTAATGTACTACACTAATGAAAAATGTTGTTCATGTGGGAAAACCTGGGAAGTGTGGGGAGCAGGGCATATGGGAATCCCCTATATATATTCTGCAATATTTATGTAACCTAAGTATCTTTTAAAAATAAAAAATAAAAAATAAATGAAATGAAAAAGAAAAGAAAAAATAAAGGTACAAATATGAGGAAAAGGGAATTACTAGATTATATATTTCTATATAAAGGTACAGGCACGCATTTGGTGAATGACATAAAGCAAGCATAGTCTACGATAGTTAAGGGTACATACTATGAGACAAATTATTAAGATATGTTAAGGCCAAGTAAGAAATCCCCTGCTTGGAGTAGAACAGTATCTTCTACTGGGCAGGCAGGAATCAAAGTATGGCCATAGTTGTGTGTTGTTTCAAAATTCAAGTTTTGAGGGAAGTGAAACAAAAGAATGATAAGCATTAATTTCATAGTCAAATTTTAGGCAACATCACTGTAGCTTACTGTGATAAATTTTAGAAAATTAAATGCAGAATAAGATAGATTCAGAGCTACTGGATAATAAGGATATAGGTTCATTGAATAAAACAAAACATATTAAATAGCAAGAAAGAATATTTTCAGAGCTCAAAAGCCTCATCTCACCAAACATCCAAATACCTGCTGATGAGATTTTTCTAATTATTTTTTCTTCTAATAATTTATCTAAAAAGTTGTCTCTGATAAATTTCCTTAATTGTCCCTGAGAGAAAACTCTCCCATAGGAATTTTAATTCTGAGAGACAAAGCTCTCCCATAAGTCATTTTACTATCAGACATGTCATGGATATTGTTCATTTGTTCCCAGTCTTAATACAAATATTGCAATGAATTCTCATTTTGGAACATCACAGCCAGGTATGTTCAATAGGTATATTAAGCATGGAACCCTTGGAATCTTTTATTTAGGCCTTTGAGACTGACTGCATTGTAGCATTGTGAAATCATCACTGAACATTGCATTTTTTAATAGGGAACATGAAAATATAATGCTGCATCATGTGAAGCACTAAGAAACAATGCAGACAGTTCAGACGACCTCATCAACAAAAGGGAACAATTGTGAGTTTGCATGCTTTCCTCAATACACTGAAAATGAACCAACAATACCAGACAACTAAAATTTACAGTGCTTTTCTCATATGTTATATTTCTCATATTTTGAAAAAAGGCACAAGATTGTTATGAATCTTCCATTTAGAAAAAGGAAAAGTGACTCTTAAATGTGTGCTATATTCAAGGAATAAACACCGTAATCTAACTGATTACTAGTCTACATTCTGCTCCTTTATCTATGAAGATCTTATTTTTTGCAATTATGTGGTTGAAATAATGTATGCAAAATTGAATGAAATTATTGCATAATCATTACAAAATTAATCATGCAAAAATAACCAAATTATTATCACTTGTGAGATCCCTTGACTCTTGGCCCTTGTACTTAAATTCAAATATTTTCTAAATTCAGAAGAGGATATCATAGCAGAGCGGGAAACCTCAGTTTTATTTTGAGTGCTATAATCACTATCACCAAGAAAGTAGATGGAGAAACATTCCATTTCAATTTGGATTATTTGAGAAAGACTCCAACACTGGTCGTGGGACTGATTATAGTATCAATAGGCATTAGGATCATCAAGCACCTGAGATGCTAAATGTGTTGTGGTGAAATGAGGCTGCTTAATGGAGACTGGAAACCAGCCTCTTTCTTATGTGCTAAGCACACAAACTCACCTGGCATCACTTCCCCAGAAAACAAGAATAAACATACTCAGACATTTGCAAAAATACAGAGCATCCATACAAGCCTTCTATAAGAAATCTTGTATTTTCACATATTTAGTTCTCCCCTGACCCACATCCTTAAAGTTTCTCTGGAAGAAAAGTAATCCTCTTAAGGACCACAGGGTACTGTTGAAATTCAATTAGCAAAATGAATTTAATTCTAACTTCAGAAAAACATACTGAAGGAGGATAGGAATAATTCAGGTAATGATCTTCATGTCAGTTTGGTTTAAATATAATAGGGCAAGCTAGAGGAAACAGCATTAAACTATAACAATAATAAGATTATATATTAAAAATTGTATTAAAATACTTAAATCATTTTCTGCCATTTGAAAAAGACCCTGCACTTTCTTTTGATAGCATGTGATGCAGAAGATTAAGGAAGATTTATGTTAATGGTAACATGTTGTTATATATACATTTATACATATTTATAAAAATAATGTAAATAATAACTAACACAAGATAAATGGCTATAACTGGGTGCTACACTAAGTATTTTATGTGTTTTTATTGTAGTAAAGTACACCTAACATGAAATTTCCCAATTTAAAATAGATAATTCAGTAGTGTAAATTCAAAGTTATGCAATCATCACTTTATCCATTTCCAGAACTTTTTCATCATATTTTCACTGGTGTTTTTATGTGTTTTCATTTTATTGTATTTTTATAAATATATATTTAAGAATGGAGGAATACATTGCAAATTTAGAAAAATAATAGGTATAAGAATACAGTGTAAAATAGATATGAAAAAGGTATTTTATTTTGACCAGATAAATAGCAATTAAATTAAGATTGTTCAATAAATGTACTGAGATCTACATAAACCAGCAATCCATATCACTGTCTGATTCTTAAGAATTTTCCTTTATCATCTAAGATGCAAGGTAAAAAGTCATATTTGTATGTCTGTGTGTAAAATTCTGAGCCAAGAGCCTGCAGATGAAACCTCAGGGACAATCCGATCACTTACATACTTTAGTGTGGATGAATGTTCTGCACAGAGTGGATTTGAGGAGCACACTCTGCACATGCAGCTGTAGAGGCAATGGTTAGGGGTCAAACAACTTAAGAATTTGACAAGCATAGCATTGAACACTAGAGGCCAGGGAAGACTTTAGAGAAGAGTTTCCAGGAACCTCATTCCAGGCACACCAGCAAAGCCTGGAACATGAGTGGTGAAGAAATGATTAATAAGTGAGTTCAATTAAAATCTGTTTCAGGGATGAATTTTGAATAAAAGTTAACATTAGTGTACTATCTCTAATAGGAGTGAGGGAACTCATATTAGATTTTAAGCTAAAGTAATATACACAACCATTCTTACACATACATTTTCAGGGTAAAATAGGTTCTTCTACATACATTGTATATTAGGATCACATGAATTGTTATAATTTTAAAAAACACCAAAATTTAGTGGCTTAATCACATAAACAAAATTTAAAACCTGCTCAAATAATGACTTAATGTGACATGGATACCTAAACTACTTCCACATTGAGGCACCACCATGTTAAAATTTTGTCTATCCAACTTGGTATTAATTTGAAAGAGGAAGCACACCTCCCCTTACATTGATTTCTATATTGTTCAATAGCATGACCTCACCCAGTTGATGAAGAAGAAGCGACTTGAGTTTAAAAAAAAAAAAAAAAAAGAAAGAAAAAAAGAAAAGAAAAGAAAGCATTTGTCTTTGCTCAATGTGCAATCAGCAATCAGGAAGGGACTTACAACAATCATTTTGGTGCATGAAGTATGCTGGCTATACATAGAATAATTCATGTAAGACTAATAAATAGTTTACAGTAAATGATTGTGGCATTGTTGCATTGGCAATTCTTTAGCAAACTAAAATGATGATTCTTAGAGTTTATATGATCTTTTTTTTTTATTATGGTTAAAAATCAAAATTCTCACAATACATACAAACATTTGCAAAATGATATATAAATATATATGCATGTATGTGTATTTGCTTACAAAAATGTTGTATAAATATATATACATATATTTTAAGAGGTGCTTAGATTACCCAAAATATTACACAGAACCCATTGGGATTCCCATGTTGCCCACCTCCCACACCTCCCATCACATCCCACACAAACATCTCCCACAGTGTGGCCCACCACCCTCAATGAACCTACACATCCTGGAGCCTTGCCACGCACCATAGACCACAGTTGACACTGTAGACCACACTCTCTCCCACTCAGTTTTGAGTGGTGTGTGCTGATTTAAAATGGCCTACATCCGTTGCCACAACAGTACTCAGGACAACCTCCAGCTCCCAAAAAAGCCACTGTATTTCAACTGCTCGTACCCTTCCTACCCCAAAAGTGTCAAGTGGCCACTGGCTCCACCTCATTGTTATAATTTCTTGAATTGCTAGAATCACCATAAGTGAACAAGAGAATACCATCAAGTCCACTCTAGTCCATAGTTCTTTCCCCAATCCTGAGGGGACTGAGATGGTGATGTCCACTCCAACTCCAAGTGAGAGATGGCATATATCCCATGGATATGGTGGGTGGGATGATCCTGCCTGCAGATGCAGGCGCTCTCCATTCCCTGGGATGGCCATTTCCCATCATTGTCTCCTCACCAGGTGACTTGGATGAGTCCATTGAGCTGTAGGGTAGGAGTTGCAGCTCCACCTTGATTTCATGAACACCTGGCACATAGGTAGGCGGGAGGCTCCAGTCTCTGGAAGTATACCTAAAAACTCCAGCATCGCATATAGGTTTGAATAGAAGGGACTGGTGAACCATGTGCAGGGAGGACTTATTTGAGTCTAATTCTGTCACTCTCAGGAGCACAGATTCCAAAATAGAACCCACTGATAAAGCATCAGTCTCTGGGGCTATCCCCCCTTATATAGGACCAGGGTGTCTCCGGAGCTCTCAGGAACCCCACTGAGTGGGGTGATAGGCGATAGGCACTTAGATGTTCTATGAGCTCCTACTGAGGTGTGCGTAAGAGTTACCTCTGGTATGACCTCCCGACACTCTTTGAAGTCTCTTAGCCACTTGAACTCATTTGTCTTTACCATTTCCCCCTTTTATTCAAGGTCTTTTTCCAGTTGTGTTGCCAGTTGGCACTTGGGAAAAGTTTTCAATTAGCAATAATCGTGCCTCGGATAAACCTCATTGGCTACGATACTGCCACTGTGCAAAGCTGCCAGGTGGCACTTGGTATTAATCCCTCGTTGCCAGGGAGGCTCATCCCCGGGAGTCATGTCCCACGTTGGGGGGAAGGTAATGCAATCATATGCTGAGTTTGGCTTAGAGAAAGGCCACATTTGAGCAACAAGGAAGCTCTCAGATGGCAACCCTTTGGCACCCCACAACTGCAGGCTAAGTCTCATTTACAAGAGCAAAGACTCACAAGGGTAGTCATCAATAAAAAAAAAAAAATCAGTGGGTCATCCTATTTTGACAGGCACTGTCCCTACACTCAGAGGACTATTGTTGCTCCCTTGGAGGCTGTGACAGAGTTCTCCAGGCTAGGAATTCAGATTCCCTCATTTATTGTGTGATTATCCACCCATCGTGACCATGCCCCATTCCCCGATCCTTTGATTGATTTTGTATATCTTTCATGTATATTCGGATGAACCAATCCCCACGAAACACCCCCCCCCCATAATCCCCCGCAGTACCCATTGTAACCCTTCTGTGATCCAAATCCTCCATGAACATTTAGTCCATAAAATAATCAAATACACTTACTAGGAAAAAGAAACAAGTGTGATAAGCGTACATGCAAGAGACAAACATAAGGAAACTCAGGGGGAAAAAAAAGAGAGAGAAGGAAAAAACAAATAATTAAACAAAGAACAAAACAAAATAAAATATAATTAGTGGTTTGGGACATTCAAAAAATGGGCAAAAAAGCAAAGGAAATGCCTTTAAAATATATCTATATATATATTCTTTTTTTTTTCCTTTCTCTTTTCTTTTTTCCCTTTTTTCCTTCCCTTTATCACTGTGTTATCGGTTGTCTGGTGTGCCATGACACCTTCCTTCTCTCAATCCCCATTGTCTCCCAATTTTTAATTTAATTTTCAAAGAAGTTTAGGTCATAGCAAAGTCACACAAGGAGTGCCGGAGACTCCCAGATAACAAACCACCCCCCCTTCCCCACCCTATATTAACTCCGCCCCCCTTTCTTTTTTGGTTGTTAGCATTGTTATAACTGTTATGCAGATAGAAAAATATAGCAACTAAACATTGTCAGTGATTTACAGTATAGTTTACAATTTAGATGATACAGTTTAATAATTTTGATGATATTTACCATGTCCTGTGTCCATTACTGTAAGGTAAAGAAAAACCTTCCCCATGACCACCAAACAACCCATTAGATCTTGACTGTTCCCTTCTCCCCAGCCCCCAGGGCCCATGATACCCCCCTCTCCAAACCCATGGAATATCAAGATTCACAGTTACATGCCCTGGGGATTTGAACCAGCCCTTCCTAATCCACCCACCCCCAGGGCTGCACCACCAAACCCAGGAACACCACAACTCATCTGCCCCATCCCCCAACATGCAACCACACTCTATCCCTTTACCATAGATTATGTCCATAAGGGTGATGGCTCAAAGCCTGCTCTTCTCTTACTCTCCATTGTTAACCTATCTTTCAGACAATGGTTGTCAGAGACTGCTCACTTTCCTCCGTTCAGAAGAGTGAGGTCATATACTGTTCATCCTTCAGTGCCTGGCTTGCTTCACTCAACATAAGTTCTTCAAGATTCATCCACGTTATTCCATGTGTTAGCACTTTGTTCCTTCTTACAGCTGAGTAATATTCCATTGTATGTATGTACCACATTTTGCTTAACCATTCGTCTGTTGATGGGCACCGGGGCTGATTCCAACTTTTGGCAATGGTGAACAATGCCGCTATGAACATTGGTGTGCATATATCTGTTTGTATTTTTGTTTTCAGTTTTTCTGGGTATATACCCAACAGTGGAATTGCTGGATCATATGGAAGATCTATTGCTAGATTTCTGAGGAACCGCCAAACTGTCCTCCACAGTGGCTGGACCATACCGCAGTCCCACCAGCAGTGGATGAGGGTTCCTATTCATCCACATCCTCTCCAACATTTAGTGTCTCCTGTTTTTTTAATAGCTGCCATTCTGATGGGTGAAAGATGGTATCTCATTGTAGTTTTGATTTGCATTTCCCTGATAGCAAGCGATGTTGAGCATTTTTTCATGTGCTTTTTAGCCATTTGTATTTCTTCCTTGGAGAAGTGTCTTTTCAGGTCACTTGCCCATTTTTTTATATGGGTTGTTTGTCCTTTTATTTTCGAGTTGAAGGATTTCTTTGTATATGCAGGATATTAGGCTCCTATCAGATATATGGTTGCCGAATATTTTTTCCCATTGGGTAGGTTGCCTTTTTATTTTCTTAAGAACATCCTTAGAGGTGCAGAAGTTTTTAATTTTGAGGAGATCCCATTTATCAATTTTTTTCTCTTGCTGCTCGTGCTTTGGCTGTGAAGTTCATGTAACCATTTTCTATTACAAGGTCCTGTAGATGCTTCCCTACATTATCTTCCAAGGTTTTTATGGTTTTGGCTCTTATATTTAGATCTTTGATCCATCTTGAGTTGATTTTTGTATAAGGTGTGAGATGGTATTCTTCTCTCATTCTTTTGGATATGGATATCCAGTTCTCCCAGGACCTCTTGTTAAAGAGGCCACTCTCTCCCAACTGAGTGGGTTTTGTGGCCTTGTCAAATATCAGATGACTGTATATGCGAGGATCTATATGAGAACTCTCAATCCAGTTCCATTGGTCAGGAGTTCTATCCTTGTGCCAATACCACGCAGTTTTGATCACTGTAGCTTTGCAGTATGTCTTAAAGTCAGGTAATGTGATACCTCCAACTTCATTTTTCTTTTTCAATATATCTTTGACAATTCGGGGCCTCTTCCCTCTCCAAATATATTTTGTGGTTAGTTTTTCCAGTTCCTTAAAAAATATAGTGTTGACTTTTATTGGGATTGCGTTAAATCTGTAGATTAGTTTGGGTAGGATAGACATCTTGATGATGTTTATTCTTCCGATCCATGAACAGGGAATATTTTTCCATTTATTTAAGTCTTCTTTGATTTCCTTTAACAGTGTTGTGTAGTTTTCTGTATATAAGTCTTTTACATCTTCAGGTAAATTTATTCCTAGGTATTTGATTCTTTTGTTTATCATTGTAAATGTTATTTTTTTCCTGATTACCTCCTCAGTTTGCTGGTTATTGTTGTACAGAAATGCTACTGATTTTTGAGCATCGATCATATAGCCTACAACGTTACTGAACTCCTTTATAAGTTCTAGAAGCCTTGTTGTCGATTTCTCAGGGCTTTCTATGTATAGGATCATGTCATCTGCAAATAATTAAATTTTTACTGCTTCTTTTCCAATCTGGATGCCTTTTATGTCCTTTTCTTGTCTCAGTTCTCGTGCAAGTACTTCTAAGACAATGTTAAATAGGAGTGCTGATAGTGGGCATCCTTGTCTTGTTTCCGATCTCAGAGGGAAGGCTTTTAGGATTTCACCGCTGAAAATGATGTTAGCTTTGGGTTTTTCATATATACCCTTTATCATTTTCAAAAAGTTTCCATCTATTCCTATCTTTTGTAGTGTTTTTATGAGGAAAGAGTGCTGTATTTTGTCGAATGCTTTTTCGGCATATATAGAGATGATCATGTGATTTTTTTTCTTTCAGTTTGTTTATGTGGTGTATTACATTGATTGATTTTCTTATATTGGACCATCCTTGCATACCGAGGATGAAACCCACTTGGTCATGGTGTATAATCCTTTTGATATGTTGTTGAATGCGATTAGCAAGTATTTTGTTAAGGATTTTAACATCTATGTTCATTAGAGAAATTGGTCTGTAATTTTCCTTTCTTGTGGTATCTTTATATGGTTTTGGTATTAGGGTAATGTTGGCATCATAGAATGAGTTAGGTAATATTCCTTCTACTTCTATTTTTTGGATGAGCTTAAGTAGAATTGGTGTTAGCTCTTTCCGGAATGTTTGGTAGAATTCAGCTGTGAAGCCATCTGGTCCTGGACACTTCTTAGTTGGGAGATTTTTAATGACTGAGTCTATCTCTTTACTTGTAATTGGGCTGTTGAGTTCATCTATTTCTTCTTTCATCAATGTCGGCTGTTTGTGGGTTTCTAGAAACTTGTCCATTTCCTCTAAATTGTCATTCTTGATGACATATAATTTTACAAAGTATCCTCTTATGATACTCTTTATTTCTGTGGGGTCAGTAGTGATATCACCTTGCTCATTCCTTATTTTATGTATTTGCATCTGTTCTCTCTTTTTCTTTGTTAGTCTGGCTAAGGGATTGTCAATTTTGTTGATATTCTCGAAGAACCAGCTTTTGGTTTTGTTTATTCTTTCCAGTGCTTTCTTATTCTCTATTTCATTTAGTTCTGCTCTAATCTTGGTTATTTCCTTTTTTTCTACTTCCTTTAGGTTTAGTTTGTTGTTGTTTTTCCAATTTCTCCAAGTGTGCAGTTAGGTCTTCAATTTTAGCTCTTTATTCTTTTTTAATATATGAATTTATGGCTATGAACTTCTCTCTCAGGAATGCTTTCGCTGCATCCCATAGGTTTTGATATGTTGTGTTGTTGTTTTCATTAGTTTCAAGGTAGTTACTGATTTCTTTTGAAATTTCCTCTTTGACCCTCTGTTTGTCTAAGAGTGTGTTGTTTAACTTCCATATCCTTGTGCCTAACCTGTTTCTCTGGCCCTTATTGATTTCCAACTTCATTCCGTTGTGGTCAGAGAAATTACTTTGTATAATCTCAATCTTTGTGAATTCATTGAGTGTTGTTTTGGGGCCTAGCATGTGGTCTATTTTGGAGTATGTTCCATGTGCACTGGAGAAGAATGTAAATCCTGCTCTATTTGGGTGTAGTGTTCTGTATATGTCTATTAAGTCCAAATCTTCTAATGTATTGTTGAGTGCCTTCGTTTCTTTATTGATTCTCTGCCTAGATGTTCGGTCTAATGATGATAGTGGTGTGTTGAAGTCCCCTGCTATAACTGTAGAGGAATTTATTTCTCCTCTTAGTTTTTCCAGAGTTTGCCGCACGTATTTTGAGGCACCTCGATTAGGTGCGTAAATGTTGATGATTGTTCTCTCTTCTTGAGAGATTACTCCTTTTACTAATATGTAGTGTCCATCTTTGTCTCTTACAATAGTTTTGCATTTAAAGTCTATTTTGTCTGGTATTTGAATAGCTACTCCTGCACTTTTTTGGCTATTGTTAGCTTGTAAAATGGTTTTCCAGCCATTCACTTTCAGCCTCCTTGAATCCCTTGGCCAAAGGTGGGTTTCTTGTAGACAGCATACAGATGGATCATATTTTCTTATCCATTCTGCCAATCTGTGTCTTTTGATTGGTGAATTTAATTCATTAACATTCAGTGTTATTACTCGTGACGAATTTCTTACTTCAGTCATTTTTTCTTTGGGTTAATGTATGTCATATGTTGTTTAGTTTCTCTTTTTGAGTTTTCAGTTGTTTTTAAACTCTCCTCCAACTCTCTCTCCTTTGTTTTTCCTTTCAACTTGTAGAGATTCCTTTAGTATTTCTTGAAGTGCTGGTTTCTTCTTGACATACTCTCTTAATTGCTGTTTATCTGTGAATATTTTGAACTCTCCTTCATTTTTGAATGCCAATTTTGCTGGATAGAGAATTCGTGGCTGGAAGTTTTTTTTCTTTTAGTGTTTTGACTATGTCATACCACTGTCTTCTTGCCTCCATGGTTTCAGCTGAGAAATCAGCACTTAATCTTACTGTGCTTCCCTTGTATGTGATGGTTCTCTTTTCTCTTGCTGCCTTGAGTATTTTCTCTTTGTCTTGAGCATTGGACAGTGTGACAAGTATATGTCTTGGAGTTGGCCTGTTGGGATTTATACTATTAGGAGTGCGCTGTGCTTCCTGGATCTGCACATCCATCTCTCTCAATAGAGTTGGGAAGTTTTCAGCCATAACTTCCTTCACCACTCCTTCTGTTCCCTTTCCCTTCTCTTCTCATTCTGGGATGTCCATAATGCGTATGTTTGTGGATCTTGCATTATCGGTTAATTCCCTGAGGCCATACTGGATTTTTTCTATCTTTTTGTCTATCTTTTCTACAATCTCTTTGATTTCAACTGTATTGTCTTCCATATCACTAATTCTTTCCTCTGCCTGTTCAATTCTGCTGCCATGTGAGTCCAGCATCTTTTTCATTTCTTGACTTGTGTCTTTGTTCGCCATCATATCCATTAACTTTTTAGGTGTGTTAGCAATTTCTTCAGTATGTTCTCCCAGTGTCTTCTTTATATCCTTAATCTCTTCCTTCAGTTCTTTAAGTTGGTCCATGATATTTGTTTGGATAGCTTTGATTAGTTTTTTGATGTACTGCATTGCTTCCTGGTTTTTATTTTGTGCTCTGGACTGGTCCATGTTTTCCAGTTTCTCAGAGTCATTTGTATTTTTCTGTTGCCCTCTGGTCATCATATTAACTTGATGGGTTTGTTCAGTTGATTAGCTTTTCTCTATGCTCTAGAATTTTATTTAGCTGTTGGTTCTGCATGTGAGTTAAGTTTTCTCTTTGGCAGTTTTTCTTCTTATTTTATTTCCTTCCTTCTTTCTATATTCCCTTGAAGGCAAAAGGTTAGGGCCAGAGGAATCAAAAGATGTAAGGAAGGCAGAAGGATAATAGAAATATTGATAAAAGTTAGAAGAGGGGCAAATGAGACTTAATGAGATGTATATTTAACTTGTGTAGGCAGTGTAGAGTACTAGGAAAAAATATGGAGTTCCTACAATGGACTGGGAAAACAAATGGAGGAATATATATATATATATAGTGATTTAGAAAACTAGAATTATGAGGACGGAGCGATATAGTAGAGAAAGTTCTGAAAGGAAAAAGTTAATACTAATAAAAAAAAAGAAAATAGAAGAAGAAGAAAACAAAATAGTTGGGATAGAAATTGACACCCTTAAGTTGTGGGCCTATGAAAAAATGTTGTCTCTAAGAGCCACAACAGAAAACAGAAGGCAGAAAGATGCAGGAAGGATAAGCAATAGTTTTTAATAGAGAATCAATATATACAACGAGTGGGAAATTACTGAATAAGAAGCCCAGCAAATAAGCGACCAGCTGGCAGCACCTATTAAAAAAAAAATAGAAGGGAAAAGGAAGGGGGGGAGGAAAACTGGAATAATAGCAATAGACCAGAAAGTAACAGAGAGAAACCAAAGATCCACACGGGCAAGCAGTCAAACAGAGCTAAGGGGGGTCAATGATTCCCCTAGGGTCTACGTGGATCCTTCCTGCCTACTTGTGTTTATCAATGAATTTCCCCACAAGGTTCTATATGCAGGTCCTGAAGGAGATTTTAGCTATTAAACTAAATTAAAAAGACTTTATTTTTCATTTGTTGAGGTGACCTCACTTTTTTTTTCTTTTTTTTTTTTTTTAACCAAATGCAGGACCCATAATAATTCCTCCTCTAGACCAACCCCCTTATGTAAGGGACCTTAGCTTGGCCCGTGGAAATTAATCAAGCCCTTCCCACTTTCCAGACTCCCCAGGTTAGCTGAAGCCTTGATGTTAGTCAGGGAGGAGTGCTATAGATGGCGGATTCCACCCCTTCTGGCGCCGAGCTCCAGCATCACCGGGCTGCTCAGTAAATCAGTTTTAGTGCAGATTCGCGTCTGCTCTCAGCCTGATGGTGCTTCAGGTCGGCTTATCTGCTCCCCAAAGCTATGGGGCGGTGCAGGCAGCCAGATCAATGCCTAAAAATATAAAATACCCTTCCCTGTCTTCCAACCGAACCCTCCCTTTTTTGGGAAGTGTCCCTTCCTCCTGGCTCCGCAGCGGCCCGTGCCTTATCCCTGGGTGGCAAGGGAAATCAGCTGCGTTTCCCCACCAAAATCCCCCCTCCGGTTCACTGGGTGCTGATTAGCTCGTTTGCTCTGTTCACATATGTTCCAAGGGGCGCCAGGCAGCCAGATCCCCAGAAAATAAAACTTTTTCGCCCCGCCCGCGGCTCAAAAAGGCCGTTTTATTTATTTTTTTCCCTAACCGCAGGGCTCAGCCACCTGTGCCAACCTCCACCGGCAGCCTGAAAACTCACGAATCTCCACCGTTCGGTCCACGCCGCCGATCCGCGCAGATAGATGTCCCAAGACTCTCACTCCAAGCGTGCACAGCACAAACCCCGGGGCAGGACCCCGTCCCCAATCCGCCTTGCTCTGGGAGCTTATAGTGTGCGCCTTCCTACACTAATGCCATCTTGGCCGTCTCCAACCTATATGATCTTCATGGTTTCACTTTGCACTAAAGTTTTGATTGTAACTGATGCATCTCTGAATTTGAGAATTATTAATAATACACTGAAATGATGTTCCACATCAGAGGTTTTGGTACTTATTTAAAGAAAAAAAAATAGATGATGTTATAAATCATTATGTGTGTTTATTTTAACCTACTAATTTTTCAGTTCAAACAGTTGAATTAAATTAATGGTGGGAAAGAATGAGACAGAAGAAATGGATTTTATTCTCCTGGGACTCTTCCTCAACATGAAACATGCTGACATCCTCATTGGTATGATCCTCCTAACCTACCTCGCTGCCCTCACAGGGAATTCCACCATGATTTTCCTCATCTTGTTTGATTCCCGGCTCCACTCACCCATCTACATCTTTCTAAGCCAGCTATTTCTCATAGACTTGCTCTTCATCTCCACCACTGTCCCCAAAATAGTCAAGGACTTTTCCTTAAGGAAGGAAAGTATCTCAAACATTGCCTTTGGGACCCAGATGTTTTTCTCTCTAATGCTAGAGGGATCTGAGTGCATCCTTTTGGCTCTAATGGCCTTTGATCACTATGTGGTCATCTGCCATCCACCGAGATACCAAGTCATCATGAACCATAGAGTCTGCCAGAAGATGGTAATGGCATCCTGGGTTGGCGGTACACTAGATGCTGTAGTTCAGACTGTATACACCATGAACTTACCTAAATGTGGTCACAGGGAGATAAAAGATTTTTTCTGTGAAGTCATGGCTGTCTTGATTTTCTCCTGTCAGGATACCTCTTCATATAAGTTGGCAATTTTTGTGACAGGCATTGTGTTGCTCCTTATTCCTTTTGTCATCTTTTCCTCCTACACCATCATACTCTTCACTGTCCTACATATGAATTCCTCCAAGGGGAGAAACAAATTGCTAACCACTTGCTCCTTCCACCTGATGGTTGTGGGGCTCTATTATGGCCCATCCATTTTTACATTCATAACTCCTGATTCCTCACACAGTCCTGTTAAACATAAGGCTGTATCTGTGTTATGTTCAATCATTACACCTACCTGAACCCCTTTATTTATAGCCTGAGAAACAAGGATGTTTTGGGGGCATTGAAAAAGATATTGGAAAAGTGTCTCTTTTAAATGTAAAACTCCCAATATTTTTATCTCTCAACACCTAATGAATATTGTGTAATGTTTAAAAAGTCAATAAATACTTGTGATCTTCCTGTTACGTGTGCCTAAATATTCATGGTGTATTATTTGATTTGATTTGGTTTGTGATCTACACAAATTCCACAGAAATTTTACTATGTGAAAGTTAAGATCGTACACTTCAGTAAGAACTGAGGTTTCAATTTCTGTTACATTTAATTGTTTTTTAAACATTTTTAAAATATATTTATCCGGAATTAAAAACTTTTCTATGTTGTTGGAATATATTTTCACTTATTGTATGCTTATTTTATTTAAATTTCAAATGGGCATATCAAAATTACTTCACAAAAGAATAATGAAATATCCTGACTTTTGATTTAACCTATGAAATACATTATTACAAATAATATTCACTCTTAATTTTTGCTTAAGAAACAGTACAATATAAAATATTAATGAAAGCTTTTAATTTCAACATACATTAATATCAGGAGCTAACAATCAAATTAAAAAGGGAAAACTAAAAGACCAGTGATCTATTGTTAAATAGATTATGATTAGCAAAAAATAAACATTTTTAGGCAGATATTAGAATGCTAATGATATTATGTTAGAAGAAATAGACAGGTTAAAGAAGCCACTAATTTCAATATTCAGCACGATCTATTTGTGTGAAATATCCTGCATTATGGATGTGCATTTTACTGCTTCTTTACTTTTTTCTATGTTAGGGCCATTTATTTTCCTGCACTACTTGCTGTCATAGAGCCTGTTGCAGTTGGGCAGTTTGATGTAATTATGAATTCCAAAAATATAATTGTATCATGCTTGTAAACTGATCTGTTAATCTGACCATGATAAAGTTATGATTAGGGCATTGACTGGGCCACATCAGTAGGGCATTGAGCCCCACCCCTTGGTGGGTGGGGAAGTGAATATAAAAGGCAAGGCAAAGAACACAGTTGAAGCTGTTTTTGAGAAGCAGTTTTGATGTTGGAGAAAAGGCCCCAGAAGAAGAGAAATAAGCTATTCACCTGGTAGTCTACAGCTGACCTTGTGGAGGAACCAGAAGAGCTAAGCCTGGAGAGAAACACAGCCCCAGGAAGAGAGGAACACAAGAAGCCTGAACCCTGGCAAACGTTGGCAGCTGTCTTGCTCCAATATGTGGCAATGAATTTTGGTGAGAAAAAACTTAACACTTTATGGCCTGGTATCTGTGGACTCCTACCCCAAATAAATGCCCTTTATAAAGACCAACCCATTTTTGATATTTCATATTAGCACCCCTTTGTCTGACTAATACAGAGCCCTTCTTTCTGATAATGCAGCATCCTTTCCTTTAGGGAATAATTCCTCCTCATGTGTGTGTGGTAATAGTTTAACAATCAAAAGCACTGTGCAACCTCTCACTCCAACAATTGTCATCTAAATCAGGTATGGAGCCCACGAGCATAAATTCTATGTGAGTTTGCAAAATGCCCTAGCCCAGAACCAACAAATTACCTTGGTCATACAAGTATTAAATAAATGTTTGCCAAATGAATCACAGATCCTTTAAAATTAAAATGAGAAAAAGCAAACACACAAGATTTCCATGAGTTTTATTGCATGATTAAGCAAAGGAAAGTAATGTTTATAATGCCATCCATTTTTACATGGTTTAATAGGCCAAAATAATGCCTCAAACAACATGGCTCAAATGATTTCACAATGGAAGCAGCCCCAGGTAGGGAGAATCCAAATACTCCCTAAAAAAATTAAAATAAAAAAGCAACCTAAATCCTCAATTGAGGCTACCTTGAATCCTAAACTCACAATTCTAGATAAACAAATATTCAAATAAGTGACCCCTTTTGACAAAGAATCATAACTCCTAGAATCTGGAACTCTGCATCTCATCCTTCCTTATTTCATTAATTTTGGTCAGACTTGCATCATAATCTGATGACTCTCCTTGCCTCTTCTGGATCCCTTCTATTTTTCCCTTATATTAATCACCACCTGCCCCAAAAATCTCTTGCAAATCTAGTTCCATCTTGTTATCTTCTTCTCAGAGGACCAGAATTAAACCAAGTGCTATTAAAAAGAGAATAGTAATCCTCTCATCACTGGTTGGGATTAAGGCTCATATACTATAGCAGCATTTTGAGGGTGGATGGAATTGGGTCACTGTATCAGTCAGAACTCTTCAAAGAAAAAGAAAAGGGAGGTAGGGACATAAAGATAGTTAGATGATATAGATAGAAAGTAGGTAAATAGATAGAAAGATAGATTGATTGATAGATAGATAACAGATAGAGATAGATGGATAGATTTATAGATACAAATATAGATGTATATACATATATATAAAGAAAATTATTTTAAGAAACTTGCACAGATAATTGTGGAGGCTGACAAGTCCAAAATCTACTAAAGCAGGCTGGCAGTTTGGAAACTCAGTCAAGAATTTATTCTTTTTTAGGAAAACTCATTTTTATCAGAATGTCTTCAAATGACTGGTTGAAGCACCCCCATTTTTAGATTTCACTGATAAATATCATAGAATAGGGGTGTACATGAAGTAGGCTATTGTATTAGGTAACCAGATGGATTGGCCCCCTACCAACCCCCTTTTTCCACAAATTGAGGCCATTTTTTGGAATGAATATTAGGGGCTACTCTTTCTGAGACCATCAGTCTCATTTACCTGGATTATAGCAGTTACAATTCTGTAGGTGTTCTCAACTTGTCTCTGAAATGAAGTTTTTGAACAAATGCTTAGTGGAAGGCTCTAGAAGCTACATTTGTATTCCTTAATCATACCATCTTTGACAAACCAGAATAAATTAACTCCTATCATATTTTCCTTCCCTAGATTGTTTTAAAATAGTATTATTGATGTAAATCATATTTAGATATACATATGTATATATAGTGAGAGTTTGATAAATTTCAAAAATTAGTGCCATCTTCTAAGTTCCCTTTCCCAATTGTAAAGAATTCTCCCTATGTCTTATCCTAATCACACTCCATTCCTGTCTTCCCGAAGATAGTCATTACTTAAACATTTAACACAGCAGACTAGTTAAGTAACCACAAACTTTCAACTGAAATTTTTAGAGATAAATGCAGTGAGAAATAAGAGACACACAGTAGACTTTGCCAAGTTTCACCCAAAGCTCACATTTTACAATACTATATTATAACAACCAAGATACTGACATAGATAAAATCCACTGATCTTATTCAGATTTCCTCACTTTTCTTGAACTCATTTAGAAATTTGGTCATTAAGTTATTTTTTCTTCCATTATTTGACTTTATTTCATACCTTTAATAACTGAAAATATAAACAATTAAAAAATAAAAAGTAAACACAGATGAATAAATATATACATTTCTGAATTAAATGTACTGGATGCATATACATTTTTTTTTTTAAATCAAACAATATGTTACACAATATATTTGGTTCATCATAACACTTTCATACAGTATTTGTCCTTTTGTGTCTGGCTTGCTTCACTCAACAGAATGTCCTCCGGTTCATCCATGTTGTCATATGCTTTACGACTTCATTTCATCTTAGAGCCGCATAATATTCCATCATGTGCATATACCACAGGTTGTTTATCCATTCGTCTGTTGATGGACACCTGGATTGTTTCCAACTTTTAGCAATTTTGAATAATGTTGCTTTGAATATTGGTGTGCAGATGTCTGATCGTGTCACTGCTATCAGTTCTTCTGGGTATACACCCAGTGGTAGTATTGCCAGGTCATGTGGCAAGTCTATATTCAACTTCATAGGAACTGCCAAATAGTCCTCCACAGTGTCTGTACCATTCTGCATTCCCACCAAGAATGAATAAGTGTTCCTATCTCTCCAAATCCTCTCCAGCACTTGTAGTTCTCTGTCTTTTTAATACCAGCCATTCCGATAGGTGTGAAATGATATCTCATTGTAGTTTTGATTTGCATTTCACTAATCATGAGTGATGTTGAGCATTTCTTCATATTTGGGGGGTCATTTATATTTCTTCTTTGGAGAAATGTCTGTTCAAGTCTTTTAACCATTTTTTAATAGGTTCATTTGTCTTTTTACTCTTGAGCCATAGCATCACTTTATTTTATTTTATTTTTTTTATTATTATGGGTAAAAATCAAAATTCTCACAATACATACAAACATTTGCAAAATGATATATAAATATATATGCATATATGTGTATTTGCTTACAAAAATGTTATTTATATATATATACATATATTTTAAGAGGTGCTTAGATTACCCAAAATATTACACGGAACCCACTGGGATTCCCATGTTGCCCACCTCCCACACCTCCCCCCACATCCCACACAAACATCTCTCACAGTGTGGCCCACCACCCTCAATGAACTTACACATCCTGGAGCCTTGCCACCAACCATAGACCACAGTTCACACTGTAGACCACACTCTCTCCCACTCAGTTCTTAGTGGTGTGTGCTGATTTAAAATGGCCTATATCCGTTGCCAAAACAGTACTCAGGATAACCTCCAACTCCCAAAGAAGCCCCTGTATTTCAACTGCTCATCCCCTCCTTACCCCAAAAGTGTCAAGTGGCCACTGGCTCCACCTCATTGTTATAATTTCTTACATGGCTAGAATCACCATATGTGAACAAGAGAATACCATCAAGTCCACTCTAGTCCATAGTTCTTCCCCCAATCCAGAGGGGACTGGGATGGTGATGTCTACTCCAACTCCAAGTGAGAGAGGGCTTATATCCCATGGATATGGTGGGTGGGATGATCCTGCCTGCAGATGCAGGCCCTCTCCATTCCCTGGCATGGCCATTTCCCATCGTTGTCTCCTCACCAGGTGACTTGGATGAGTCCATTGAGCTGTAGGGTAGGAGTTGCAGCTCCACCTAGATTTCATGCACACCTGGCACATAGGTAGGCGGGAGGCTCCAGTCTCTGGAAGTATACCTAAAAACTCCAGTATCACATATAGGTTTGAATAGAAGGGACTGGTGAACCATGTGCAGGGAGGACTTATTTGAGTCTAATTCTATCACTGTCAGGAGCACAGATTCCAAAATAGAACCCACTGATAAGGCATCAGTCTCTGGGGCAATCCCCCCTTATATAGGACCAGGGTGTCTATGGAGCTCTCAGAAACCCCACTGAGTGGGGTGATAGGCATTTAGATGTTCTATGAGCTTCTACTGAGGTGTGCATAAGAGTTACCTCTGGGATGACCTCTGACTCTATTTGAAGTCTCTTAGCCACTTGAACTCATTTGTCTTTACCATTTCCCCCTTTTATTCAAGGTCTTTTTCCAGTTGTGTTGCCAGTTGGCACTTGGGAAAAGTTTTCAATTAGCAATAATCGTGCCTCGGATAAACCTCATTGGCTACAATACTGTCACTGCGCAAAGCTGCCAGTTGGCACTTGGTATTAATCCCTCGTTGCCAGGGAGGCTCATCCCTGGGAGTCATGTCCCACGTTGGGGGGATGGTAATGCAATCATATGCTGAGTTTGGCTTAGAGAGAGGCCACATTTGAGCAACAAGGAGGCTCTCAGGTGGCAACCCTTAGGCACCCCACAACTGCAGGCTAAGTCTCATTTACAAGAGCAAAGACTCACAAGGGTAGTCATCAATTAAAAAAAAAAATCAGTGGGTCATCCTATTTTGACAGGCTGTCCCTACACTCAGAGGACTATTGCTGCTCCCTTGGAGACTGTGGCAGAACTCTCCAGGCTAGGAATTCAGATTCCCTCATTTATTGTGTGATTATCCAACCATCGTGACCATGCCCCATCCCCCGATCCTTTGAATGATTTTGTATATCTTTCATGTATATTCGGATGAACCAATGCTCACGAAACCCCCCCCAGACACCCCCCAATAATCCCCCGCAGTACCCACTGTAACCCTTCTGTGATCCAAATCCTCCATGAACATTTATTCCATAAAATAATCATATATACTAACTAGGAAAAAGAAATAAGTGTGATAAGCTTACATGCAAGAGACAAACATAAGGAAACTCATGGAAAAAAAAAGAGAGAGAAGGAAAAAAAACAAATAAACAAAGAACAAAACAAAATAAAATATAATTAGTGGATTGGGACATTCAAAAAATGGGCAAAAAAAGCAAAGGAAATGCCTTTAAAATATATATATATATTCATTTTTTTTCCTTTCTCTTTTCTTTTTTCCCTTTTTTCCTTCCCTTTATCACTATGTTATCGGATGTCTGGTGTGCCATGACACCTTCCTCCTCTCAATCCCCATTGTCACCCAATTTTTCATTTAATTTTCAAAGAAGTTTTAGGTCACAGCGAAGTCACACATGGAGTGCCGGAGACTCCCAGATACCAAACCAGCCTCCTCCCCCACCCCATGTTAACTCCGCCCCCCTTTTTTTTTGGTTGTTAGCATTGTTATAACTGTTATGCAGATAGCAAAATATAGCAACTAAACATTGTCAGTGATTTACAGTATAGTTTACAATTTAGATGATACTGTTTAATAATTTTGATGATATTTACCATGTCCTGTGTCCATTACTGTAAGGTAATGAAAAACCTTCCCCATGACCAACAAACAATCCATTAGATCTGGACTGTTCCCTTCTCCCCAGCCCCCCAGGGCCCATGATATCCCCCTCCCACAAACCATGGAATGTCAAGATTCACAGTTACATGCCCTGGGGATTTGAACCAGCACTTCCTATTCCACCCACCCCCCCAGTGCTGCACCACCAAACCCAGGAACACAACCACTCATCTGCCCCATCCCCCAACATGCACCCACACACTATCTTTAACCATAGATTATGTCAATACGGGTGATGTCTCAAAGCCTGCTCTTCTCTTACTCTCCTTTGTTAACCTCTCTTTCAGACAATGGTTGTCAGAGACTTCTCACTTTCCTCAGTTCAGATCAGTGAGGTCATATACTGTTCATCCTTCAGTGCCTGGCTTGCTTCACTCAAAATAAGGTCTTCAAGATTCATCCACGTTATTCCATGTATTAGCACTTTGTTCCTTCTTACAGCTGAGTAATATTCCATTGTATGTATGTACCATATTTTGCTTATCCATTCGTCTGTTGATGGGCACCGGGACTGATTCCAACTTTTGGCAATGTTGAACAATGCCGCTATGAACATTGGTGTGCATATATCTGTTTGTATTTTTGTTTTCAGTTCTTCTGGGTATCTTCCAAGGTTGTTATGGTTTTGGCTCTTATATTTAGATCTTTGATCCATCTTGAGTTGATTTTTGTATGAGGTGTGAGATGGTATTCTTCTCTCATTCTTTTGGATATGGATATCCAGTTCTCCCAGGACCACTTGTTAAAGAGGCCACTCTCTCCCAACTGAGTGGGTTTCATGGCCTTGTCAAATATCAGATGACTGTATATGCGAGGATCTATATGAGAACTCTCAATCCGGTTCCATTGGTCAGTAGGTCTATCCTTGTGCCAATAACACACAGTTTTGATCACTGTAGCTTTGTAGTGTGTTTTAAAGTCAGGTAATGTGATACCTCCAACTTCATTTTTCTTTTTCAATATATCTTTGGCAATTCGGGGCCTCTTGCCTCTCCAAATATATTTTGTGGTTAGTTTTTCCAGTTCCTTAAAAAATATAGTGTTTACTATTATTGGGATTGCATTAAATCTGTAGATTAGTTTGGGTAGGATAGACATCTTGATGATGTTTAATCTTCCCATCCATGAAGTTTCCATTCATTCCTATCTTTCGTAGTGTTTTTTTGAGGAAATAGTGCTGTATTTTGTCGAATGCTTTTTCTGCATCTATAGAGATGATC